>CM053786.1:760183848-760676348 GCA_028749045.1 Cupressus sempervirens | reverse complement strand
CCCAAGGATCTATTATTTTTGTTAATTTGAACATCACTGTATGATCTAGAATGTTATGAAGTATAGAAACTTGTAGTAACTTATCCCATGTCTCCAAAAAAAATAGCATAGGTTCAGGGTCTCTTGCCTCCCAAGAATTTGTAGTAGCTATTCTCACTGTTGGAAGAATAACTTTAGTGAAGAGTTGACTATAAGGAGTTGAAGAAGAAAGTTCTACTTTTGTGTAAATGCCATAATCACGAGGCTCATTCCTTTTCAGAAGCCATAACCTAGTTAAATATACATATATATCAACCCAACTAATCAGGATCTAGACCCTTTTAACTGGGTTATGACTTTTTTATTTCTAAAAATATCTTCTATAATACGTTTTTTGTAAAATTTCTTGCAAACTCTATCCATTTTTCCTAGTTTGCATTATTTTTGTGGAAGATCTTGAGGTAAGTCACTTAGCACCTTAAAAAAGATCTCTCTCTCTCTCTCTCTCTCTCTCTCTCTCTCTACACACACACACACACACAAACACACATACGTGCATGTATATATGTGTGTATGTATTCATGTATATATTTATGTGCCCCTTTGATTGCTACATTTTTTTTTTGTTCCCTTGTGATCTCTGCATCTTATTGTCATGCCCTTGTGATCTTTGTCTATGTATGTATGTATGTATGTATATATGTATACATACACACACACACACACATGTGTGTTTGTATCTATGTATGTATGTATCTATATATAAACAAAGAGATTTTGGAATAAGAAAAAAACAATAAAAACTCACTCAACACGTAGCATGGCCCTAGATGCAATGGCAATGCCTATTGGTAAGTATATTCCTCTTTTTCTCCCTCATTTTTTATGTGTTTATTTCACTTGAACTATTTATTATTTCTTGGGGGCAATTTGTAATATTGGATTCATATTATGTAGGAGGTGATGATGACACTCCTATATGTACCTATGTTAGATGTACGAGAATCAATAAAGAATTGTGATGAATTGCTTGTGAGAAATGAAGATGGACTTCCCTTGAGAGTAGAAGGAGGTGATAAGGACATTCCAAGTACTTTAAAGATTGATCATTTCTTAAAGATTCTAGATGTTAACAAGGAATTTAGATGTTAAGGGGGAGGGGGGGTGGGGCCAAATGATCTTCCACCTTCTCATGGTTGGCCTTGCTTACTAGAGAATATTAAACTATTCTCAAAACCAAGTGAAGCTCAACATTAACTTTATATATTATTGCATGACAACTAATTGTGTCAATCTTTTGGTTTTAGGTAATGCAAAAGGAGGCCATAGTTCAATATGCAATCTCATACCATATGTATACAACATCAAGTGCAGCTGAAAAATGCAAAATGTTTGCATTTTTTCTTAGAGGTCTTTAATTAGGTATTTTATGTTATAGACCATCATGAACATTCTCTTGGACATAGAAACTAGTGTTCTAATGTTTATGATGGTTTATAATTTTAAAAACTTAATAGACCTATTAAATAAATGTAATCATGCTACATTTTTCAGCTACACCTATTGTCCATGCATGTATAGAATATAACTGCACATGTGCATTCTTGATTCAAAGTGGTAGATTCTTATTTTGGATGTGATAGAAAAATGACATGCACTAGAAGATGGGAAAATGATGTCACTTTTATAGGTCTAGAACCTTTTTTTGTACTTTAAAGATTCATCATTTCTAAAAGATTTTAGATGTTAATGGGGCCCATGGGTAGGGGTAAATGAGCTTCCACCTTCACTTGTTTGGCCCTGATTAGTAGAGAATATTAAATTATTCTAAAAACCAAGTGAAGCTTAATATTAACCTATGATTACATGACAAGTAATCCATGTAGATCTTTGCAATATGTGTGTGTGTGTGTGTGTGTGTGTGTGTGTGTGTGTGTGTAGCAATATGTCACAATTATAATTGCTTGTCCAATGGCTAGCCATTGCCCTGATAGAATTACCGTAGCCACAACGATGGCCACCATTGATGGCTGGACATCACTCCAACAAAATTTTCATTGTAATCTCATCATCATTTTGATGTCACTTTAGTCTAATGCTTGTTGGGCCTATAGTAATGTCGTTGGACCTATGACGACCAACTAAAACTATAGGTTGGCATAGTTGCGATGGTATATCATCAAACCTTTGATGACGTTAAGAGGAACTCTTCACCTTTATTTTTGAAAAATTACACTTTCTTTGTTTGTTGCAATTGTGAAAGAAGCCCACACTTTAGAAAAAGTTTGACACTCATTTGACGAAGCCCAATTTTAGTTATTATCACTCACTCAATGGCTGACCGTCACAATTGCGATGGCCTACCATTGCAATTGGAGCCCAAATGTAGTAGTGACACATCTTCCCAAAACCTAACCTTTCTTCTATCCCCAACTTTCCGCATACACCATTTATTCAAAATGTCTTTAGTACCCTACACCACACCTCAAATAGAAGAAGCATTAGAAATATTTGGGTAAGATAGAAACTCTAACAAAGATGGAACATTATAAAGATACTTATGCTTCCAAATAGAACTCCATTCCTTACCATCTTGGTGCACTCTCCATCCTTGTTTGGCCAGGAGGGCCTTGTTCATACTTCTTATTTATCTAATACCCAGACCACCTTCAATCTTAGGTTTACATACCTTTTTCCAAGTAAGCATAGCCATCTTCTTTCTTTCTTTAGTTATTATACATAAAAAATTCCTTTGTATTTTTCCAATAGAATCTACAAGTTTTGATGAAATTTTGAAGAGAGTAAGAGTGTATGTAGGGAGACTTTGAAGACAAGCCTTCAGAAGAATCACTTTACTAGCTTGAATTATCATGTTTCCTTTCAATCCAACTAATTTCTTATTGAATTTCTCCACAAGATCCTCCCAAAAGGAGTCTGAAGGATTATGTCCCAAAGGGGGACCAAGGTAAATACTTGGAAAGATACCTATGGAACATCCCAAGATATTAGCAATTTCATTTGCCTAAGAATAGGGGTATTAATAAAGAATAAATAACTCTTATACCAACTTACAAGTTTCCTTGTGACTGCAAAATGTAAGTTAAGAGCCCTTTTAAGACTCCTCACCTCCCTTACATTAGTGTTTCCCATAAAAATAGTATCATCCAAAATTTTTTCATGAGAACATAAGAGAGGTCAAGAAGTAGGTCATACACCTTGAATTTCCCCTTTCAAGATAAGCCTTGCAATATACCTACCAAGATAATCAACCATAATTGTGAAGAGAATAGGATAGATAGGATCACTTTGCCTCAGCCCCTTGGATGGTTTAAAAAACCCTAATGAACAACCATTGACCAAGATAGCCAAAGAGGAAGTAGTAACAAGTTGCATAATAATCTTCAAGCATTTCTTAATAAAGCCAAATGCCTACATTAACTTTTAAAGAAAATTCCAATCAACTATATCATAATCATTCGTTATATCCACCTTCGTTACAAAACCTTGAGAGTTAGGAAGAGATAAAGAATGTATGTTTTCATGAACAACAATAATAGAACTTAGTATCTATTGGATACAATTGTTCAATTGTGTGTTATCTTTGATGTTACAAAAATGTCATATTACTTATCAGAAAGAGTCCACCAAGCTCAGAAGGTTAGCAAAGAAGGTTTACAGTGTCTACCAAGCATTCTCAGGCTTTACCTTGTGTAGATAGTTGTTACCAAGCTTTCAAGGTTAATCAAAGAAATTTAGTTGTTATCGAGCTCACTCGGTCATCAAAGGGAAATATGGAAGAGACAGTTCTTAACAAATTCTCATGAATAGCGAAGGAAATTCAATTCTTATTGAGTTCACTTGATAGCCAAAGGATTTTGTAGATTTTGTAGTATTAATTGAGTTGAGATGGTTAATGTTGTCACTTAGGTTTGCACACTTGTCCAAAGCCTATGCATGACGAAAACCTCATGAAACATGGAAACAACCTCCACGCTGTGGGACTTGAACTATGAGGTTGAGTCTTTGGAGAAGGCCAACTTCATCTTACTATTAGGATGCACCTAACTACTCTTGGAGGGGAAAAGGGAGAAGGAGAGCATGAAAGAAAATCTACCTAATCTAATGTAAAGAGGTGATGCACCAAAATAGCGTGTTCAGACCAATCTCTGCCCATATATGCACTATTGAACCATAATGAAACTAAGGATATACACATTCAGACTTGTTTTAATCTAATAACCACATACAGGCCAGAAAAGCTAAATGAATGACACAAGGAAAGAGAAGATTCACTTATATATCATTCATAGGCTGAAAGAGATATAGCCATGCAGATTACAGACTTCCACAAAATAATGGTGAAGGAAAAGAGTTCTTGCACTTTCATACCAATGGCTAAAGGAGATAAGGTAGAGAATCATATAGTTCAGAGGCAAGGGAAATTTTACACTTGGGTTGCGAAGCAACAACAAAGAACAATAGAGAATGTTTCAACCTTTTCAAAATACACAAAAATTGCCTTTATAGCTCAAGCATAACTGAGATATTTTTCTAACTGAAATTAATCTACAACCACTGCCATTAAGTCTCTACCAAGAACAATCATGGGGATCTGAGGAAATCTGATCCTTGCATGTCTTTAGGTACCATGAAATTTGATCTTTTGTGTCAAATAATGCCTCAAGAAAACAGAAATGGTGCCATTACTGTGCTCTGACCAAGTAGATGGATCAACTGGGAGGCGGTGGAGTGTTCTCCCACATTTAGCATTCTTTCCTAGTGGTTGGGATTGATCATGAAGATCAGATCGCGTGGTAAAACCTTGATTTCCTCTGTTCCTAGTTTGTGAATAAGTAAGATCAGTAGGTCAACATAACCTTGACACCAAGATGAGCCACATGGACCAACTAGCTCATTTCATTTTGCCACCTTGCTGGTCTTCACACAGTTGAGCATCTCCATTCCTTACTAACTGCACCAACCTTGCAAGCCCTGATCACGATGGCCACAACATAACCGCCAACCCTTTAACTATTAATGCTAACTGCATAATCTTCCTGGGCCCATGAGGACACATGTCCTCAAATTGCTACCTCACAATTTATATCTCCTGAGCATCTTTCTATAGTGACGTAATGAGGGTCGTTGATCTACCACCATCTGGCAGCCCTAAAAGTACCATAAAATCTGTCAAGCAACTCACAAAGAAACAGGGCCCACAATCGACATGTCACTAGGTCGTTAACTTGCTATACCTAAAAAGCGCGCATGTTCCCATGGAAAGTTAACGAGGATCGTAGATCTATGTTGATCTGATGACCAGTGAAAGACATACTAAAGGGACTGGCCCAACTTTTTCATCGTCACCGCCCTGTCCAATGAGAACTCAACCAACTACCAACGTGTCATCCATTTGTACATTCCTTCCTGATGCATCATTGGTTCTGGCCCCGTAAGACATGCGGAAATGAATTGTTATCTCGCTATACATATCTTTCAAGCAACTTTCCATATTGAAATAATGAAAGCCATTGATCTGAGGTCAATCCAAAGGTAGAGAAACTGCAACAAGCATTCTGAGATTGGTGGGTCCCATACTCGCTAAGTCGCTATGAGTAAATGACTTGCAACTGTCCATAGTGAGTCAGCGAGTATTGTTGATTCTGCATTAATTCGGTGTTCAGAATCCATTTTGAGCACTATTACCTTTCCATGTCACGTGAGGTCCCACCATCACTCGTTTCATGGTGCCTCGCTATGTCGCTAATGGCAAGATGCCTGAGTTTTTCAATAGCGAGGTAGTGAGCACTAGTGATTATATCCAAACTCGATGTCGAAAAAACAAATCGAACCACCACTGCCAAACTAGGCCTGCCAATCCACGTGGCAAACATTTGCTAAGTTATTGTGCATATCTATTGAGCAGCTTTTCTTGGTGACATAGTAAGGGTCGTAGATCTGAGGAAGATCTAGCGGTGGGTCCATACTTGCATCTTTGCGGCTGACTAAGGGAACATGACCCATTATGCCACGTGACAAAAAAGGGCTTGCTTGCGATACTTAAAATGCTTGCATCTGTATCTTGTGGTGAAGCGCCTGTCATGGATTTGGCAAGATCTGACAGCAAGGAAAGTTGCACCCTAGTGAGGCAAAACATTAAAATACCTTGGGCAATAAAATATCATTTAAAACTGGGGACTAGCCGTTGGCGAGCAGGCATTTAAAATTTGAATATTGGTGAGGTGTAAAAAATGGTAACATTTGTGGCAACTCACAAGGGATGCGAGCTTGCTACGCATAAGACTAGTGGCCTGAAACATCCATTGGGCTACAGAGTTGTAAAATACGTAGATTCTAAGCACTATGAAACCCTAACCCTCTGTCTGAGAGGAAAACCCTGAAATCCCTATCTCTGCAACTGGAACCAAAGACCAAACCTTCATCTGCAACCTTCAAAATTTCAAAACTTGTTGTCTTAAGGAGACAACTGTGCCTATGCAATTCTTGGAAAAAATAGGGAACAACAGAAGAAAAACTACTCTAATATGTATAGATATTTACAAAGGGAGGGGTCAAACAAACCCATTGACTGGTTTGCTGAAATAGCTGCCCTTCCTTATCAACTGGTTTCTTGTTCCATACAAAAGGATAGCCAAATGGATCAGCAGGTATGAAAAGCACACTACTGCATGAAACATGTCCCTCCCAATGCTGAAAATAGTGAAGATTTTTAGCATTGGGGTGTTACCTTATGGAGCAAAACATACTTGCTCCTCTTTGTAATAATCTTCCTCATACTTTGCAGTGAGCATGATTAGGGGCAACTTGTTGATTTTTTGTAGAGCTAGATACCTTATGGGGCACCCTCTTGATGGTGTAGGGCTGGAGGAATCATCCTTGACCACTTGATTGTGCTCTGCAATGGTAGTTTTTAACTGGTTTGGAAGTGGCTCCTCCTCTTGTTTTTTTTCCACATCTTGTTCATGCTGCCTGTGAACCACTTCCTTTGGATCTACTGGTATGGTGTGATCTCCCACTTGTTGGTGTTGTAGAACATGCTCCTCATATATTGGAGATATTGATTCAATATCTATGGAAGAGCGGAGAGCATCCAACTCATCCAAAAGATCATCCTCATCACTAACCTCCTCCATTATAGTTGTAAGGACATGCATAGGTTTGGGGGAAACCTCATGCAGGTTAGCATATTCCTCCTCAAGGACAAAGCTATCCTTGAGGCATTCTTGTCCATCCTCCACATCATAGAGGGTTGTCTTCTGTAGCAAATGATCCTCTTCTTTCCTTGGCAGTAGATCCTCATTCACTGGCAAGGGCTCAAAAGCCATGACTTGCTCCTCAAGTGGAGGAACAGACTTATTATCTTCTTCTTCCTCCTCCTCAACAAAAGAGGGGAGCTCTTTAGATAAGAGGGTTGGGCCCTCTTCTTTTGGCTCAGCAGCCTCCTCTTTGTTCTCCTCAGTAGACTGCGGCTCCTGACATGGAATCCTTGTGGGTTTGGATTCACTCTCCCAAAACTCTATATTTGAATCATCAAAAGTCCATACAATCGGCCCAGTTGGAAATAATCTAATAATAGTAGGCTTAGGGGGTTCATGACCAATCCAAATCTCTCTTACAAGGGATGGAGGGACTACAATAGTAGGTTCTTGTAAGGGAGGGGGCTTCCTAAAGCTTGGGATGACATATTTGGGAGAAGGGGGGGTATCTACCTCCTTGGTTTGAAAATGAGCTGATTGAAGCCTCATTTCCTCCTCTCTTGCTGCAACAACTTGCCTTGCAAGGTCCTCCTCAAAATATCTCTATTTCTCCCTCTCTTCTTTCTCATGTTGGAGGTAGGCCTGGTAGGCCATCTCCTCCTGCTGTCTCTCAAGTTCGTGTTGCCTTGCAACCTCATCAAGCTACCTATCAATCCCTTCAAGTTGTCTATCCTAGGCCAATAACTACTCATTTTGTTCATCTACCTTCCTATCCCATGGATCCAACTTCCTATCCCATGAATCTGTCTTTCTTTGAAATCCCAACAACATATCTTTAAGTTCTTCAACTGGGGATGTTGGGGCTAATGGAGTAGAGGCAATGGCAGGGTCATAATTTTGAGCAGCGTGGCTATAAAAAACTTGGGGTGAAGATTGAAATTGGTAATATGAGGGTTGAGGAATAAAAATTTCATGATATGGGGGGGGAGTAATGACTATTTCTATGAAATGAATCCATAACAAAGTTTTCATAAAAACTGCAAATTCATAGAAAACTTGAAAATCACAAAAAGATCAAAGGTGATCTTTACATACTAGTACTGTTTCTGCTTCAAACCAGTAGATTTTCACTAGAGTTGCCATGGTGTTTGATTGAATGCCTCCAAAGGCTAGTAACACTAAGAATAACACTCAAATTCTTAGTGTATCAGAATCAACTGGCTAACCAATAGGCTTTAAATCTTCTGACTTGTGTCCCACCGGGCATGCCAAAAACTGTTGTCACTTAGGTTTGCACCCTTGTCCAAAGCCTATGCACGAGGGCAACCTAGTGAAACATGGAAACAACTTCCCAGCTACGGGACTTGAACTGTGAGGTTGAGTCTCCGAAGAAGGCCAACTTCCTCTTACTATCAGGATGCACCTAACTACTCTTGGAGGGGAAAAGGGAGAAGGAGAGCATGAAAGAAAATCTACCTAATCTAATCTAAAGAGGTGATGCACCAAAATAGCGTGTTCAAACATATCTATACCCATATATGTACTATTGAACTAGAATGAAACTAAGGATATACACATTTAGGCTTGTTTTAATCTAATAACCACATGCAGACCAGAAAAGCTGAATGAATGACAAAAGGATAGAGAAGATTCACTTATATATCATTCATAGGCTTAAAGAGATACAGTCATGCAGATTACAGACTTCCACAAAACAATGGCGAAGGCAAAGAGTTCTTGCACTTTCATACCAATGGTTAAAGGAGATAAGGTAGAGAATCATACAATTCAGAGGCAAGGGGAATTTTACACTGGGGTTCCAGAGCAACAGCGAAGAATAATAGAGAATGTTTCAACCTTTTCAAAATACAAAAAAATTGCCTTTATGGCTTAGGCATAACTGAGATATTTTCCTAACTGAAATTACTCTACAACCACTGCCATTAAGTCTCTGCCAAGAATAATCATGGGGATCTGAGGAAATCTAATCCTTGCATGTCTTTAGGTACCATGAAATCGAATTTTTTGTGTCAAATAATGCCTCGAGAAGATAGAAACAATGCCATTACTATGCTCTGACCAAGTAGATGGATCAATTGAGAGGCGGTGGAGTGTTCTCCCATGTTTAGCATTCATTTCTTGGTGGTTGGGATTGATCATGAAGATCAGATCACGTGGTAAAACCTTAATTTCCTTTGTTTCTAGTTTGTGAATTAGCAAGATCAGTGGGTCAACATAACCCTGACACCAGGATGAGCCATGTAGACCAACTAGCTCATTTCATTTTGCCACCTTGTGGGTCTTCACGTGTTTGACCATCTCCATTCCTTACTAACTGTGCCAACCTTGCAAGCCCTAACCGCGATGGCCACAACATAATTGCCAACCCTTTAACTGTTAATGCTAACTATGCCATCGTCCTAGGCCCACTAGGACATGTGTCCTCAAATTGCTACCTCACCATGTATATCTCCTAAGTATCTTTCTATAGCAATGTAATGAGGTTTTCTTATTTGCGACCATTTGACGGCCCTGAAAGTGCCATAAAATCTATCAAGTAGCTCGCAAGGAAACAAGGCCCACAATCCACATATCGCCAGGTCATTAACTCACTATACCTAAATAGTGCGCATGTTCCCATGGTGATTTAACGAGGATTGTAGATCCATGTTGATATAAAGACTAGTGAAAGGAGTAATGAAGGGATTGACCCACCTTTTGCATCATCACCGCCCTATCTAACGAGAACTCAACCAACTACCAATGTGTCATCCATCTTTACATTCCTTCCTGACGCATCATTGGTTCTGACCCCACAAGACACGTAGCAAT
This sequence comes from Cupressus sempervirens, assembly GCA_028749045.1. Taxonomy (NCBI): domain Eukaryota; kingdom Viridiplantae; phylum Streptophyta; class Pinopsida; order Cupressales; family Cupressaceae; genus Cupressus; species Cupressus sempervirens. The sequence goes on along the minus strand of CM053786.1, from coordinate 760,666,320 downwards.
AAATCATTATTTCGCTATACATATCTTTCAAGAAACTTTCCATAGCAAAATAATGAAAGCCATTGATCTGAGTTCAATCCAAGGGTGGAGCAACTACAACAGGCATTCTAAGATTGGTGGGTCCCATACTTGCTAAGTCGCTATGAGTAAATGACTTGCAATTGTCCATAGTGAGTCAACGAGGATTGTTGATTCTACATTGATTTAGTGGTCATAATCCATTCTGAGCACTATTACCTTTCCACATCGCATGAGGTCCCACCATCACTCATTTCATGGTGCCTTGCTATGTCGCTAACAACAAGATGCCTGAGTTTTCTGATAGCAAGGTAGCGAGCATCGATGATGATATCCAAACTCGGCACTGAAAAAAAAATTGAACCATCACTGCCAAAATTGGCCTACCGATCCACGTGCAAAACATTTGCTAAGTCACTGTGCATATCCGTCGAGCAGCTTTTCTTGGCGATGTAGCGAGGGTCATAGATCTGAGGAAGATCTGGCGGTGGTTCCATACTTGCATCTTTGTGGCTGACCGAGGGAACATGACCCACTATGCCACCTGGCATAAAAGGGCTTGCCTGCAATACTTAAAATGCTTACATCTGTATCTTGCAGGGAAGCACTTGCCGTGGATCTGGCAAGATCTAACAGCAAGGAAAGTTGCATGCCAGCTAGGCAAAATGTTAAAATACCTTGGGCATTCAAATAACATTTAAAACTAGGGACTAGCCGTTGGCAGGCAGACATTTAAAATTTGAATATTGATGGGGTGCAAAAAATGGTAACAGTCAACTCAAGAAATTATTTTTGGAAGTAGTGCTTACCGAGAAAGGTTGGCTAATGAAAGATTTCATTGTTTTGTGAAATAAATTTTATTTTTTTAATGTAATATTTGTAGCTGACTAATGTATGGTTTATTGGTAAATGTAACTTGTAAATGAGCCAACTTGATAATCTGAATGGTATATATAAGAGGTCAAGTTGTAAATGCTAAGTGTGTGATGGATTTGATGTGATATGAGTGTGAAGGAGGACAAATTATTGTGAAAGTGAATTTTGAAGGATGATCAGAGATCATTGAGGAGTAGCAAAGCTATATTTGATCAAGCATAAACTAATGGTGCATAATAGAGATCTATAATTAGAAAATTTAGTTGAATCATATTTAGGTAAATTCATTGTTACTTTCTAACCATTGTAGCAGTGATTTCAAAATCTATTAACAGAGTTGGTTTAACAATCATTTTGTAAATCCTCTAACAAGATGACATATTAGTTGAATTGTTCTAAATACCTCTAGAAAAGACACTCTTAACAGGGTGATTAAATCCTCTAACAAGATCACACCTAACAGTGTGTATTGTAACCTTTAATAGGGTTAGCTCCTAATAGGACTCACTTTAGAAGAGTGAAAATTGGTAGCTAGTTACTTGGTGGTTTTTTTCATATTGGGTTTTCACATTAAATTTGGTGTCTCTTGTGTTCATGTTATTTACTTTTGAATGCATGCTAATAATTATGAATGCTTAAAGATCAGTAACAAGTTAATCTATTGAGTTACATCATTTTTGTGATGTATTTACTGAGTGACAATAGTAACTAGTTATTTAAGACATCTAAGGGATCTAGATTTTTTTTTGTGGTAACAGATTCACCCCCCCTCCCTCTAGGTTACTTCATCTATAATTCCAACAATTGGTATCAGAGCTCTTGGTGCTTGCAGAAAAAGATTTCAGGGATCTAAGCTAAAGACCAGGATGTCTTACAAGAGGAAAATTCTAAGACTTAACAGGGACAACTTCTCAGTAAGGCAGGGATTGGTGAGACTTCATCTAGCCTCTGTTGGTGATTCAAGGCTGAAGTACCTTGATGAAAAATATGCAGAACCTATTGGTAGATTATTTGTCAATGATATTGTTGAAAAGAAGACTCACAACAAAACAATGATAGATTTTGCATCTGCCCTAAGTTATGAAGAATTTGATGACAACAAGGATTGCAAAACTGCCTTAGAGATGTGGAACAAACTGAAAGTGATCTATGGAGGTGATGATAATGTAAGAAGAGCTAAAGAAAAAAGGTTGAGAAGACAATTTAATCAGATAAGGATGAGAGAGGATGAAAACATAAAAAAATATTTTGAAAGAGTTAAAGCAAGTGCTAGTGCAATCAAAACATCTGGATGAGATATCAAGGAGGAAATGGTTATAAGTAATTTTTTTAGAACTTTACCTCTTATTTATGCAATTAGAGTTTCTAAAATTCAAGAAAGAAGATGTGAAGAAAATCATAATATAAATTTAGAGGCCATAGTTGGAAGATTGATTGCATTCAAGCTAGGCAACCATGATAATTATGTTCAAGCCACCAAGAACATTGAATGAACATTTGAAGCCAAGCTTTCACTCAAGGAGAAAGGCAAGATGATAAAGGATCCTCAATCAGATAGTGATGAAGAATTAGAACAAAGTTCAAATAGTGATCTTGAGGTAGTTGAAGCTTTGCTAGCAAGGAAATATTCAAGAGGCAAAGGGAAATACAAAGGTAAGGTTCCTCTAATCTATTTTTCTTGTGAAGAAATTGGACATATTGCTGCTAGGTGCCCAAATAAGTAGAAGAAGGATGAGAAGAAAGGTCACAAGTGTAATGGAAAGAAAGAATTCAAATCATTCAAGGATAAAGGTAAGAAAACATGTTTCATGGCTAAATATTCTAATGATTCTGTTGAAGAAGAAGAAGATGAAATTGTTTACATTGCTGTAAAGGATGAGTCTAATAATGATAAAGAAATGGCACTGATTTCTCATGTGAGAAAAAATGATACATGGATTATAGATAGTGGTTGTTCTCATCACATGATTGGTGATAAAACTAAGTTTAAAAATTTTGAATACTATGATGGTGGTAGTGTGAGATTTGGTAATAATGAACCTTGTTGCATAAAAGGAAAAGGAAGTATCTCTCTAACCAAAGAACTTGTATGTGATAATACATATTGGGTAGAAGGACTAAAATAAAATCTGTTGAGTGTGGCACAACTACTCAATAATGGATTCAAAGTATAATTCATACATGGAAAAGCAAGACTGCTCAATGGCCAAGGAAAGCTAATTGGATCAGGCACTCAAACAAAAGGTAACTTGTTTTATCTTGAACTTGGTGAATGTTCATGTTTTATTGCTCAAGTTGAAGAAAGTTGGTTATGGCATAGGAGGTTGTGTCATGTGAACTTTGATAGCTTGGCCAAAATAAGTAAATTCAAGAAAGTAAGAGCCATTCCTAACATAAGGAAACCTAAGGTTGGTTTATGCAAGAATTGTCAAATTGGCAAGACAGGAAAGACTAGCTTTAAAAGCAAGAACTATCAATCTAAAGAAATTTTAGAAATTGTGTATACTGATTTGTGTGGACCTATTGGCATTGAAAGTTATATTGGTGAATTTTTTTTCATTCTTTTTGTTGATTATTACTCAAGAATGATGACTATCATGTACCTAAGAGAGAAATCAGAAGCATTTGAGAAGTTCAAATGGTTTTTGGCCAGAGTAAAGAAGGAAACAAGCAAAAGACTGAAATGCTTGAGGTTAGACAAAGATAAATTAGAAGCATTTGAGAAGTTCAAATGGTATTTGGCCATAGTAGAGAAGGAAACAAGAAAAAGACTAAAATGCTTGAACTCATTTCACATGAGTTCATAACTTTTGCATTGAAAGGGGAATTAAAAGACAAGTTTCAGCACCTAGAACTCATGAACAAAATGGAATAGCTGAAAGAAGGAATAGATCTATCATGGACTATGCAAGAACTTTAATGATTTAAAAGAGCATTGCTATCAAATACTAGAAGGAAGCTATTAGTACTGCAGTTCATACCTTGAACTGAGTACAGCTGAAGAAGGACTCATTCAAAACCTCCTATGAGTTATGGTATGGCTACAAACCCAATGTAAGTTGCCTAAAAGTATTTGGAAGCAAATGTTACATTTTGAAAGAATCTAGAAAAGGTAAATTTGATGTGAAGGGTGATGAAGGAATATTTTTAGGATATTTTTGCAAAAGTAAAGCATATAGATGTTTGACTGTCTACTCACAAAGTCATAGAAACTGCAGATGTAAAAGTTGATGAGTTTGTAGAAAGAATTGAAGAAGAAAGAAAAAGAAAACTTGAAGACTATAGGAGATTTTTTTTCATTGAACCTGATACAGTGTCAAGTATACCTATCAATTAGAAATATTCCACTCTAGAGTCTTCTGTAACCAAGTTGTAGGAAGTTCAAACCGAGCTAATGCCTACCAAGTTACAAGAACCCAAGTTGCAAATAGAAGCTACTGAATCACTAGCTAATGAGCCCGAGCAACTAGAACCAAAAGTTGAAACCTAGAAGGATAACAATGCAAATCATTCAAAAGGCAAGGAGCCTATGCTAGCAAAATATGTCAAGAAGTATCATGCACCAGATTAGATCATTGGAGATCAATCTGAAGGAACAATGACAAGAAGTAAGTTGAAAGGCACTTGTTTACTTGTTGATTTTGAACCTAGAAATGTCAAAGATGCATTAGAAAATAAAAGTTGGATTGAAGCTATGAATGAAGAGATAGAACACATAGAGTAAAACAAAATATGGACTCTTGTACTTAGGCCTAAAGACAAAAATGTGATTGAAACTAAGTGGATATTGAAAAATAAGGTAAATGAAGATGGTAAGGTGTCAAGGAACAAAGCTAGACTAGTATGCAAAGGATACTCTCAAGAAGAAGGTGTAGACTATGGAGAGACTTTTTCTCGTGTTGCAAGATTGGAAGGTGTCAGAACCTTACTTGCATATGCTACATACAAGAGATTCAAATTTTATTAGATGGATGTCAAGTCAGCATTTCTTAATGGGATATTGGATGTAGAGGTTTGCATTGAACAACCTGAAGGTTTTATTGATCCAGACAAGAAGGACATGGTCTACAAATTACATAAAGCATTGTATGGTCTAAAACAAGCCCCTAGAGTATGGTATGAAAGACTGCATAACTATTTTATTTAGATTGGTTTTCAAAGAACTAATGATAATAGTAGCTTGTACATCAAGGAAGGATAAGATAATAAAATTATTTTGGTAGAAATATTTGTAGATGATACTTTGTTTATAGGATATGATGATCTTTGCAAACAATTTTTAGAATAAATGAACAAGGAATTTGAAATGTCAATGTTTGGTGAGATCAAATTCTTTGTTGGTATTCAAATTCATTAGAGTAAGAATGGCATCTACATTACTCAATCTAAATACATCAAATTAGATACTAAAAATGTTTGGTATGGAAGACTAGAAACTAGTTGGGACTCCTATGTGTACTAGATTAAAACTTACCAAGAATGATGAATCAAAGGAAGTGGATCAGACATTGTATAGATCTATGATTAGAAAGTTGCAATATGTAGTACATATAAGACTAGACATTGCCCTTGTAGCAGGAATTGTAGCAATATTCTCAGCAAAACCAAAAGAAAATCACATGATGGAAATCAAAAGGATCATGAGATATTTGGAAGGAACTAAAGATTACGGATTATGGTATAAACTTGGAGGAAATCTAGATTTAAAAGTGTTCATTGATGCAGATTGGGCAGGGAATGTTGATGATAGAAAAAGTACAAGTGGAGGAGCTTTCTTTCTTGGGAAGAGGTTGGTTTCTAGGACAAGAAAAAAGTGGAATTGTACATCCCATTCCATAGCAAAGGTTGAATATGTTGCAGTAGCAATAAATTGTTCAAACATTGTTTGGTTTAAATAGTTATTGGAAGGTATGAAGCAAGAAATCAAAGAACCTTTTGTTATGTTTTGTGATAATACAATTGTAATTAACATATCCAAAAATCTAGTTCTGCATTCAAAAACAAAGCATATTGCTATAAAGTATCACTTTGTTAGAGAATTGGTATAGGATAAGGAAATTAGATTGGAATATGTCCATACAAAGGAAGAAATTGCTGACATATTCACAAAGCCTTTACCTAAGGATGCATTCTTGTATCTAAGAGGTAAGTTAGGGGTCATTCCCCTATCTAAAGCTCACTAAAATACAGTTTTAGTGATGCATCAACATGAATAGAATTGAAGATCTATCAATTGATGTAGCAAAGTAATGAAGACATTGCATATGAATCAATACTTAAGGTACATTGAATTTCATTTAAGATTGAGTTGTGTTGTCTTTGGCATGTGTTGTCAAAGAGGGAGAGTTTACTATCATATCTTTCTGAAATTTGCAAGAAAAAGAGAATTTATGTAAGAGGGAGAGATTACTAAGGAAGAGGGAGATTACTATATTTAAGAAGTTTTTGTGGAATGAAATATAAGAAGCATTCTGTCAGAAAAGACTAGTTCTCAAATTTCATTCTGCTATGACATGTTGTGTTGCTATCAATGCCAAAGAGGAAGATTGTTAGATACAATTGTTCAATTGTGTGTTGTCTTTGATGTTACAAAAATTTTATAGCAGTTATTAGATAGAGTCCATCGAGCTCAGAAGGTTAACAAAGAAAGTTTACAATGTCTACCGAGCATTCTTAGGCTTTACGTTGTGTAGATAGTTGTTATCGAGCTTTCAAGGTTAATCAAAGAAATTCAATTGTTACCAAGCTCAATCGATCATCAAAGGGAAATATGGAAGAGATAGTTCTTACTCAACTCTGATGAACAATGAAGGAAATTCAATTCTTATCAAGTTCACTCGGCAGCCAAAGGATTTTGCAGATTTTGCAGTATTAACCGAGTTGAGATGGTTAACTCGAGAAATTATTTCTAGAAGTAGTGCTTACCAATAAGGGTTGGCTAATGAAGGATTAAAATTAGATACATCTTTACCATCAACTCCACAAAGTCTCTAGAAGAAAAACATGGGAAAGCCATCTTGACCAAGTGATTTATCTCCTTCAAAGGAATAGATAGCCTTAGGAACATGAATTTATTTTATTTTTTTAGAAAATGATAGATTTTAAAATCGAGATGAAAAATAAAAAGGATAAGATATGAAAGGAGGGTGTGATATAAAAAATAGAGATGAAAAAGAAAACTAGAGCCAAACTAGATTAAACTAAATTAAATTTGGTTCAATTGATTCAACTTACTCTAGGCATGCATGTGAAAATATGTGCTCAATTACACATAAGAATATAAATGAAATTATTCTTGAGCTTGGCACAAATAATAAATGCAACACATGTAAATATCATTAATACAAAACATATGCACACTCTTACAATATTAGCTTATGTTTAGTTTAAAGAATGAGATATCCAAATCCTTACAATCATGCTGAAGTCACCAATAAAGTAATCAAAGAGATAAATGTGTAAATAAATACATTCTTTCAAATATGTTTAAAAAATTAAAATAAAATCAAGTGAGGAAATAGATATGGAGTAAGAATGCAAGTATTTTAAATTATTTGCACAAATTCCAATTCATACTTTGGATGATGATATGTTTAGATGATCTATAAAATTTGATTTATTAGATAATTTTTAATGAATTATACTTTCCTAGATTATTTTGAGGCTAATACATTAAGTTGATTCTAACATATAATTTACCTATTATAAGGAATCTAGTCCATTCCATGTTTCTAAAAGTTCATGTCATTTAATAATATCTTATCAATTATCTTAATATGAGGATATAATCATTTTTTAAACTTTTATGGTTTGACTTATTTACATTTTAGTATATATACATTACATGCACTTTTAGTAAGTTACAAGGTTGTTTATTAGCCTATACTCTAGTAAGTCAACTACCTTTATTAGAAGTTGAAAGAGAAACATTTTCATAATGAATCATAAACTATGATAAAAATATAATTGGATACATCAATGTTAAAATAAGAAATCTTTCCTTGGTTATATTTATTTATTAATTTGGATAAACTATGGTATGCCTTATGTAATTTTTGTCCTCTAGTATGAGTTTGAGGATATTTTATTTTCTTGTCCTCTTGTCCATGTGTGAGGAACTGTCATTTATAATTTGTTTATAAGAAAATTAGTGTATTCCTCCTTAAGAGGATTACGACACTTGTACACATACAATTTGTAAACATGGTGTTCATTTACTTTGGAGTAATTAATCCTCTCCTCATCTCTATATAATATATGATCATCTCTCATTCTCTACCCCACACACACACACAATGTAGTTCTTGTAATGAGCCTCTCTCTCTCTCTCTCTCTCTCTCTCTCTCTCTCTCTCTCTCTCTCTCTCTCTCTCTCACGTGCATGCGCGCATGCATGCACACACACACACACATGATCTTTATACATTTACCTCATTCATATAATTTACATGGGGTATTTTCTTACTTTTCCCCTTCAATAACCTCTTGTGTCTTTAAGTTGATCTTTACAAAAAACTCCTTGAGTCTTTCCTCTATGTCTTTTAATTTGAAAATTTCTTACAATCCATGTATCCAAATGAACCTATGTAAGACATAAAATACATAAACCCAAGACATTTAAATAGTAAAGGTCTAAAATTTTATGTAGATCCCAAATTCTAGAAATCTTAAATCAATAATTTTAAACATAATTATCTAGCATCTCAAAAATTATAAGTCATATAATCTAACTTTCACAATTGTTAATCAATCAATCATATCACATTTTCATCCTCATTACATAATATCTATATTTATCCAAATTCAACATATTGCTAAGGTTTTGAACAAGGTAGTGAACTATGTTTTAAAATCCTTAGATATGTGAAATTTTTACTACAAATACTTAAGGATATTATCATCAATTGGGCATACCCTTGATGTTATAGCACATTAATTTTAAAATAACCTTCTTCAATTTTTTCATTAGTCATAGGGCCACTCGCATTCTAGGTTGCCAAGAGGCTTTCCTACTAGATATTTACTTGGTGTTGCCCTTCACGATTCAATAGGTCAGCCAAAAAATTTGAAATGAAATTTTGCAAAGGCTTTAGAGGAAACTAGAAGGATGGAAAGGGAATGTCTTTAATAGCAGGGGTAAACTGCAAATCCTTTGTACTTCTTTATAGGGTGTCCCTTTTTCCTTTAGGACTCTCCATATATAAAATCTCTTTCCCTATGGCCCTCATTCTTGAGAGGATTAAGAGAAACTTCCTTTAGAATATTTTGAAAGAGAAACAAAGGATCAACCTAGTCAACTAGGATACTATCTGTAAACCTAAAAACTTGGTAAAATTGGGAGTTATAAAAATGGGAGGCCTCAATAGAGCACTTCTAATTAAAATTGTTTGTCAGATGGCTAAGGACCTGAGATAGTGCAAAAAATTATGAAAGTGAAATACTTTAGTGAACCCCCCTTCACCTCCCATCTATTTGACACAGACCTCATGTATGGTAAGCCTTTCATCTTAAGAAAAAAATTCCACCTCAAGAGTGATTTAATTTATTTTTTCTCATTTAGTTAGTGACTCTATCATCCCTGCCCATAAATGAGAATTCCTTAACCTCAATTGGAAGGGACCTCCTCAAGACCTAATGTTAATTAAGGAATTACATAATCTTTTTAGGCTCTTTAGGATACTTGTCATGCCTTCTCATAATAGTAACATATGGGATAAAAAACAATAGAGAGACTTCATTGTCCAATCATTTTATCTTTAGGTGATTGACTTAGACATCCCCAAGCTTTGTTGGAATAGGTTTTGGATTCAAAAACTAACTCCCAAAATCAACTAGTTCCAGTGGGCCACTATTCATGAGAGAATCCTAACTATGTATAACTTAAGAAATAAATTTGTTTATTTCCCTAATAAATGTATTCCTTGTGAATGGAGGAGGATGACATGTATAATCTCTTTTTCTTCTGCCTATTTGTGTCACAAATTTGGGCATCCCTATTGAACATGCTCCCTCTCTCTTAGGTATTTGGGAATAGTATTTACAATTTTTTGGTTGATTATGTGACCCCTTCTACTCACCCTCCCATCGAGCATTTCTAAAATTTGTTACCCGTATATTTTGGTTATAATATTTGAAAGAAATAACAAGATCTTTAGGGAGGTGGGAAAAATTATGGATGGTGTTGCGATGGTGATCATTAAGCATGTGCACAAAAACTTCATGATTGCTAAATGACAGATCTTAAACAGACCACACCCCCCTTGGGATTAGCAACTTGTGAATAAATGGTAACTCCTTGTGGTTTTGAATGACTTTGATAACTTGAAATAACTGGCCCATGACAACACATTTTGTCATCCTCCCAAGTGGTTAGCTCAACCTAAACTTTGATGGGGTGACAAAAGGAGGAACTACTACTAGAGATAACAATTCTAGAGATGGGGAATTTCATCTTGGACTATGCTAGCAAATTTGATACCAAATGTTATAGTATGTTAGAGGATTTGGCCCTCTCTTGGGGCATCAAATTTATGGTCTCGATGGGAAGTTTTAGGATATTGGTGGAAGAAGACTCCAAATTGATTATTGAAATTTTAAATCATTGATCAAATGTGGCATGGGATTTGGCAAGTATTTTATCTAACACATGGCCCCTCCTTGAAAAAATAGAGGAAACCAAAGCCCAACACATGTATCATGAAGTAAATAGGGTGGTTGATAAATTAGAAGGTTTCATATTGGAGATGACTAGACTATGATGTTGGAGATAGTTGGCGACCCTTCAAAAGAAAATATGAACTCTATTTGAGAGTGAAGTTACACATAGCCACATTCATGTTCATGAAGTTGAAAATGCTTCCCTACTATCCCAGTGGTTCCTTTTACATTTGGACAATGGATGATGACATCGATTGGAGTGTTATCATGCTTAAAAATTGTGACATCTAGTGTAGTTCACTACAAAAACATTCCCAAGCAGATATTGGCAAGATTTGGGGCCATTCCATCAAGTACTATTGGAGATGGGGCATTAATGATGACTCCAAAATCCCTCTTTGTCATTATTTATGTGATTCTAAATATTTCTTCATTAATAAAGGGGATTTTTTTATTAACACTCCTCATGTGCTAGTGTATCGGCCCCGTGTGATTTTCAATCAAGTATGTCTGAATATTGATTCTAGTGAGAGACCTTTCAAGAAGGGTTTTTTTTTTTTTTTTTCTTCTATGATATTTTTTTATTTTAACAAATATAATCTTTGCACATCCAAAATAAGCTCTCTCTATAATTTTCCTAAGGTTTTAATGTTGGAAGAAATCGAAGAGCCCATCTTATTGGTCAATTGATGAAGGGTGCTCCCCTTAATACCATAAACCATAACAAAAAATAAAGAAACAACAAAAAATACGAGAACAAAATATAGACTTCTTATTTGTGCTATAAATGCAGAATTATAGAATTCACAAGTACAATATGCTAACCAACATGGGCACCTTCATTATAATAATCTGCAAGACAAGCTACAAACTATCACCTAGAGCTGTGCTAGACAATGTTTGGGCCTTTCTTATATAGGCAATTTTATGCCGCTTGGGAAGGTTCTTGACAATGAAACTTAATACCTAGAGCTGACAGGCCCTAATAATACATATAGAGTTGGCCAAATACATCTTTGACAACTATGTTTTATTCATAAATTCATTAAAACTTAAGTTGACTAATGAAAAACATCCAGACAAATTATATTTTTTCATTGAATTTCTAATATTTTTGAAAACTAATCCTTCTAGAATCTTTAAAGTCTTTTCCTTCCATGCCTAATTAGTTCTTTTTTAAGGTTTCCACCAATCTATGTGTCTCATGTCATATTAAGACATTTCTAATCAACCATGTAACTTATATTCTATGACTTAACTGGATCTTATATTTACAAGTTCCATATTAAAAAATAAAAATTAAATTTTTTAAAATCATTCTTAAGGAACAAATCTCTCTTGAAATTTATGGCTACAATTTTTAACTAAGATATAAAATTAATCATTAATTCAATTGAATGATATTTTAATTTTAATACTTTATAATTCATTTTACATTTGGGGGATTTTGTTGACTGGTGCAATTCATGGGTTTTAAAGCCCAAGGAAATCCCCTTGGCCTAACCTCTACCATCTCCAAAGAATAGAAAATATAGGTATTGTTAAAAAAATTATAGCATTAGGAGGGACCCATGTTGTAATACAACTCTTGTTTCAATATTATTTTATCAATCAATATCTCATTTGAAATAATATGTGTACATTTCAAAAGTTCTAAAATAAAATAAAATAGGAAAATATGTTTTTTGAAAACATATAATTTAGAAATAATTTATTATCGGAATATTTCATCAATTATTTTCTATCTAAATTATGGCATAACTAATGTATTAAAAATTGAAATGTAAAACATTTTCTTTATCAACGTAATAATATATTTTAAAATATGATAGAAAGAACTTGTTAAAAAAATATTGATCTAGTAAAAAAAATTATATAGGGGAACTGATACCATTGTGGAAGAGGGACAAACAATGGAGAAGCAAGTTTTAAAAAAGGTTGGTTTGCTCACAAAGGACAAGCATGAAGTTTCACATGGCTCTGAGGATGTTACGAACTGGCTAGAGGATCTTATAACCCTACTTAATAAATGAGCCAATGTTAGGATAGCCTAAATATTTAGGCTCTGTTAGTTAAGTTTTTGTTTTTGTTCTTGAAACTATGTTTAAAACTTTTAACATTATTAGGTTTTGGTTTGATGTTGTTTTCTCTTCCATGTGTTTTAAGAGAAACAACTATGGTAGCTTATATCTGAACTTGGATGCCATGCTTTGATTTAGTTGGGAAGCTTTAACAACATTTTTGAGTAGAATTAGTTTAATTGTTTGGGATGTTATAGATGATAATACTCTGGATCTATGGTGGTTTTTGATTAATTTTGTCGATTAGTAGGGCATCTGACTATTTTGTGTTGATGTTGTTCTTCTTTATTGTTTGGCTATAATAACTTAGTGATAGTTGATTGATGTTTCCTTTGTCATTATTCGGGTTGAGGACCGTTTTTGTTCATTTTTTAATTAAAAAACAAGGTATGTGCAGGATCATGGTCAACCAAACTATGCCCTTAAGTGGCAATAAAAAATTAGAAAATCAAGGTTATGTCAACTTGACGTGCAATTACTTGTTATTAACTTTATATCAAAAAGTTGAGATAAAAGAATCTCTAGCAAATTGAATCTAGTTTCTAAACTACTAGGACTTATCTCAAAAAAAAAAAAATTGATTGGTCAAAATTTTGAATTTTAATGTAATATTACAAAAATTTTAGAACAAAAATAAGAAGTAGATGTATGTCTAACCACCTTAATCAAAATCAAATGATAATATTTTTTAATAATATTCTAGATATAAGTAGTAGACTAATTCTTGGATATGACACATATTTTTGTGTATTTTTATTCTAAAAAAAATTTAAAAATTAATTTTTGACTTTAGTATTTTTGGAATAAAAAGACTCTCATGTCTGACCACCTTAACTAATTCAAAACTATGTAAAATTCAATTTTTCATTTTATTTCCTTATAGTAGAATAAACATAGAATGTGATGCATCTTAAGGATTCAAAAAATGTTATACCATTTGAAAGTTGTAGTTGTTTTTGAAGTAGTGTGTCAGTTAGCACTTTATACGTAACTCCATTAGAAAATAAATAATAAACAAACCTTACATTTGTGGAAAGATAAAAACATTCTTAAGAAACCTTTTTCATTTCATCAAATTTTGGTGAAAAAAAATATCGTTAGCTATATGTTTGAAACATTAAAACAGGTCACAAGCACATTTTAAGGATGTTTTTAAAGTTGACCATATAGGTTTTGTATCAAAAAATATAGTAGACCTTATAAAGATATTAATTGTTTTCATTTAGTATCAAGGTGGGTGGAAAAAAAGTTGGAATAGATTTTGAAATGGTTTGAGATATTTCAGAACAACAATTTTTTTAGATCACCACTTTTTGGCACACCATGATTTTGCACATACCCAAGTTCAATGGAGAAGATAGTTGGCCAAAATTAATTATAGATTCAGAGTATAAAATATGTAATGTGAATATTAATTTTTCAATAAATGTAGAAAAATAATCAATTATGTGATGTTGTATTAGTGCACTAATAAACACAACTTAATGTACAACCATGAGTCCTCTATTTTTTATAGTCATTTTAGACATCATGTGACCTCATATTTAAACATATAGACTATTTATCATATTTTTAAAATGAAAATCATACAAATTTATCCACTATATAAAATTAAGTTGAAACCATTTCCTCTTAATAAAATATTGCATTGATTACAAATATATACTTATAAACAAAAGTGCAATTGTGATATTACAATTACAACTTAATGGTATAGGTTTTGCCTCAAACTCATTGACCTATATTTTAAATAAGAAACAAAATGAAAAGTAAACAACTAGGAGAAAGGACCCATTACTTGAACACGTTCTAATGGTAAATGAAATTCACATTCGATTGCACAAATTCAAGACAAAGTGTTGGAATCTATTTGAATTTCTAAGAATCTAGGATCTTTATTTCCATTCTTCTCTTCAAGCTAGAGGACATCAATTGTTTTACTTTGGAATCTATTTGAATTTCTAAGAATCTAAGATCTTTATTTCCATTCTTCTCTTCAAGCTAGAGGACATCAATTGTTTTACTTTGGAATTTTATTTTTATATAGTAAATGGATATAAATATAGATAACATTACGGCATAATGTTCGTCTACTGTGTTATTTTCTTGCTGTCCTAATTATAATAGGTAAAGTTAGCAGGAGAGGTTAGAGCCTGGATCAACACCCAGTTTCTCGCAGTAATTTTTGTAGTAAGTTATACGGTTGTTTACGGCGTCTGTGCTACCACCGTTACATTCGATGGCACCATTAACAGCTTGAATTGTTGCTCCGAATCCCTGTCCAGAAGTGATGGCAGTATGGCAGTTGCTCTGCTTCATCCAATACCACACTGCTGTTTTGAACGAAATGGCGGCGTCGTTTGCTACCTTCTCTGGCTCATTCAACCCGTCGAATCCTATATCCTTTCCTGCTGGACCATAGTTGAAGTTCCTGCAACACAGAATTCAAATGTATTATTAAGGGTCACCTAAGTTTGAAAAAACAAGTCGACTTTTTCTATTTAAGGCTTTTAACTTAGAAATTTAGCAAATCATTCAACCACTCTTAAAACATCACACACTAAGGAAGAAATTAAATTTGGAGAAATAAATCAACTTTGACTATTTAGCACTTACTTAGATATCAAGTAAAAAAATTAGAAACAATGTGTAACTCAAACGAAAATAGATTAATTTACCAGGATAGCTGGATAGGTCCCCGACCAAAATAATCTTTGCCTTCAACACATGGATACTCAGTGTTGGTTTCATCACAGTAATCGTTGGATGCCCCATTGATCTCTTCAATGTAACAAAAAGCTGCAAAAATACAGTACTGTCATCAGTCATTCCAATATTATGTGAAATTAATATACTAATATGGAACATTATACTAATATTTGATTCTTAAATTAAAAGTATTAAATAATTAAAGTTGACTTATTTTTTTAAAGCTTAATTTCTTCCTGGATCTGTTATGTTGAAGGGTGGCACAACAATATTGGTGTTATAGCTATAAGAACATAACTGTGTAGTTTTTGAGTCAAACTTATTAGCTCATTTTTTCTTTTTTCGGCCACCTTTAAACATCACACACTAAGGAAGAAACTAAGCTTCGAAAAATATGACAACTTTGACTATTTAACACTTTTAGCTTAGGAACGAAGCCTTAGTGTGTGATGTTTAAGCCATCCAAAAGGGGTAAGAGTCCATTTGTGACGATAATAAATAAGAACACTTAGCACTCATTGTATTTAGGTGATGCTCACAAGAGATAAAGCACAGGAACTTTTGGAAGGATCAACTCGAATGTGCCTAATTCTAGAGTGATTTCTTCTATTATTAAGCCTATTTGTTTCTAAATAGGGCTTCTATCCACCTCAGTACTACTCCAGGTCAAGCACTTAATTAAGGAGTTTCCTCTAGGCTTAAGCCCACTTTGATTGTAATTGGGATGAGTGGAAGTCCCTGTGCTTTACCTATGTGAACATCACGTTGATGAAATGAGAATGGATGAAAATTCTAATGCTTCACCTCTATGAACATCACCTAGATGAAATGAGTGCTAAGTCTTTCAATTATTATCACGAAAGATAAATTCTTGTAAACTACTACTAATGAAACATAGATTAATAAATTTCACTCTGCCTATCAATACTTACATCCAGTCTCGTGGGTAACATGAGCGAAGAAGGCAGCGAGTTCTCTCTTGGCGTCGTCAGAAGTTCCGGTGGTGCCAAAGCCAGAGTAGGCATCGGCAGCCTGGATGAAACCATCGTAAGTATAGAAGTTCTTTCCAGCACAGGAACTGTCTGCAACGTTGAGAATGGCGTCAAAGAAATCTTTGCTTATGACGGAGGAGACACTCTGCGCAGAAACACTCCCAAAAAGCAGAGAAATCCCCACTGCTATGAGAAACATCATCATTGGTTTTCTTTCGCTCTCCATCTCTTCCTCTAAAAGAATTATACTGAACCTCCCTCCTCCTCTGGTCCATATTTATATAGATTGGCAAATTCTTGTCCATGGAAAAGATAACGCGTTTACGCGCAATCTCCCCGGCCTGAGTTTTGACGAGAGCGCATTCGGTGTTTTCATTTGACAATTTTGGGCCACATAGAAGAATCCTCACTCATTTCTTCCAATACCTGCCATTGGAACCCTCTATTCACATGCAAACTACCTAATCTCTTTTGACTTTGATGTGCGACTCGTGACGCAGCGTCTTTTATTTGACAAATGAAACATTTCGAAACTAAAAGTCTTATCTTGATCTTCGAGATGGCTTTGTGGAGATTTATCCCACATTAATGGAAGCTGCGACTTTTGCCTTCGGTTGACTCGCCTTTTATCTCTTACCTTTATGGATTTAAGATACACTTTTTATAGGGGATGTACGCCTACCAAATCTCTAAATTCTATTCCATTAGGCGCTGTTTGGTTGGGGAAGATGATTTTTTGACATAACTAGGTTATCTTATAACCAGGTTTTCGAAAACCTGGTTTTGTGGTTTGGAAAGCCAATGGTCCGTTTGGTTGACACGGAAGATGAATATACTGTGGACCCCACAATATTATTAAAAAAACTGTCATAAATTTCAAAACCTGGTTTTAATTTCGAATTCCACCTTTTTGTTGGAAGAAACTTCTTCCAATTTTTGACCAAAATTGAAAGATGAAATTGAAAACCAAGTTATAATTTTAACCAACCAAACACCAAAGTTTTTTTGCAAACCCTGGTTTTGCCTCTGATAACCCGGTTTTGGCCCTCATCTTCCAGCAACCAAACGGGGCCTTAGCACTTGCACCCGAAGGAGCAAGGGATACCTAAAAGTGATAGTGAGAAAAGGTGGAAGTCCACATAAGATATATGTCTACATTTGTTTTGTCAGACATGTAATATGATAGAATCTGAATATAAACAACAACAAAAAATAATTAACATTGTTAATTCGACATAACTAACAATTAAATCAAACATAGTTACATTCAATTACTATATACTCATATGAGAAATGTAGAATATGAAAAGAAAAATCCACGATAAGAATCACAATGTTTGAAAATTATCCATTGATTCCATGGGTTACTTTATATTCAATTTTAAGTCTAAAGAGTTTTGTTTAGAGTGAATTCTTATTTGGATAAGGGAGATTGTATATCGTCATAATGAGGAAACCTTTAGTTGTTATCATGAAAAAATAATTTATTCCTCATTCAAACTTTGCATGTTCATCATATTTATTTAATATTATAAATTTAAAATACAATTATTTTCTTCTATTTTTATTAATTAAAAATAATGATGAATGGTGGTCCCTGTATAGACATCCCCTAAAGTTCACACCTTTCGATATGATAAATTTCTTTTAGTTTAATCAACTAGGTTCTTCAGATTACATTACCAATTCAGGGACATGTCCAATATTGAACAATTTGCATTTTAAGAGCATCAAATTCTCCTCTTTTATTTGAGCTAAACAATACAATGTTTATTATAAACAATAAACTTGATTCAGATGTGTAGACAAAGCATGCTACTAATAGTTTTTCCACAAAGCACATATTTAATAATCAATTTCATCCTACATAAACATAGTAGATTACCAAAGCTTAATACAAATTAGATACAATAGAAATATGGCAAACAATGTAACAATAATAACTGATATTAGATATATGCAAATATTCATAAATCAATAAATTGCATCAGATCATCACAAGGGGTATATTTTCACCATAACTATAAAAAAACAACTTTATACATTAGGAAAAGATGATATTGAAATGCATAAATGTAGTCAATTTAAAAATCAGTGAAGTAAACACAAATAGTCATATATATTAAGGGAAAGTACAATATTTTGTGCCTAACTACTCTATGGTGAGAGTTGTTACAATCACGACTCTTCCCTTTTTTTGATAATGGTATATGGATTGTTTTCATTCTTGAATATCGATCAAAGGAAAATGGTGTCTCTATATGAAGGTTGTCTAGTGATTTAACTTTTGATATAGCTTTAAAGGTCAAATCTTGTTGTTCCATTATACCAATATCAATTCTTGTTTTCTAAAGTGTCAATCCTTGGGATTTATGTATGGTGAGTGCTCATGACATGGATAGTAGTATTTGTCTATAATTACCTAAGGTTATAGGTGTTATAGGTAAACTTTTTGGGTCACCTTTGTTCCAAGGTGGGCTATTTTAATTATCAAATTGGACAACCACACATACAGGTAGTTATAGGGGTTTACAACCTAGTGTATACACAATATCTACCACCTCCTTAAGTGATCCATTTAAAAATATTTTAACATGTTATCAATATTTGGGTCATAATATTTCAATAAATTGTACACTCCTTCCAAGAACTTCTTTCTCATCAAACCTCCTTATTGTGGTGCATAAATCCACAAAAACCATCAACAAGGGAATCATTAACCACATGCATAATTTCATCAAGAGGGGTGACCCATTTATTTAATGCATATAAGGATATGTTAGATAAAAATGTACTCTAAGCCTTGGAATGGGTGCTAAAGGATAGAGAAATTATAAAGTTGATATAGGTGCAAATAATAGAGTACCTAAACAAAAATATGCTCCTAATTAGGAAAGCCAAGTTGCTTCAAATATCGAACCACCATTGGGTACATATGAAATAGATCAAGTTAAAGGAAGTAATAACATCATAGGGTCATGAGATTACTACTAACTAGAGCTCTATTTTAATCTTAGTAGGATCAGAATTGTTAATTATGAAGTTTTGATGTAATGTAATACATGTATAAGTTTACTATAGATAATTAAATTCTAATGGAACTTCTTGTACTTTAGTTTTTTAATAAATATTATGGATGGGCATACATTTTATTAACTATCTTTAATAGGAAAAAATATTTTTATAGACTTCATAACCTAAATAACTATCATAGAGAACATTATTAAATAAAAACAAAAAAACTCAATACTTTACTTTCTTTGCTTGATAGTTAAGCTTGGCACTAATTAATGCATTAGAAAGAAAAAAAATGAACAAAATAAGTCTAGGACAATGATTAAAAGTAGAAAATATACTTTTTTACATTAAACTTAGAGAAACATCATATAATATTGAATTATAACTGAAATGTGGCATCTTTCACTCCATTTTTTTTGGTTATAACTTACTTTCATTATTATCTATTTATCAAGTAAAATACCAATCGTATTAATGTCAAACACTACCAATAACTTTTGGGGAAGAGCATAAACAATTCTTGCTTGCACTCTATATGGACTTATTGCCAATTACTAATTTAAAAGAGTATTAGGGATGAAAAGAATCAAAGTCATCATTTTTTATATTTTTTGGTTCACTAATATATTTGGGAGTGTTTTGCGACGTCAATTAAGAGGCACATTGCTCATTATCTGCTGCCGCCGAATCGAGCTCTGCTGCCGCCGAGAATTATCACTGCCTCTGAATCGCCAAATCGAGCACCCAAGGTATGGAAAAGTTTCTACTGCTTCTTTCTCCTCCTTTTTCCTTTTTATATGCTCTGGAAACAAACTCAGTAGGGACACTACAGAGATATTATCATAATGGCCCGGATTCGCTTTTCGCAAAGCCAAAATTCTTTCTTTAACATACTCGCTTACCTTGTCGCGGAGCTCCATGCCTATCATCAGGGTCGATGGGAAAATGGGTGAAAGCTGCACCAGAAGCCCACCAAAGCCGCAACCAATATTTGCAAACCGAATTTTCTTTTCTTGACCAGTTGAGGCAGAACATGCGTTCGCTAGTTTCAAATCCTTAGAGTTTGAGACTTCGTGTTCTTCTTGAGCTTCGCCATTAGGGTTAGGCGCTAGAGATTTGTTGTCTTGGAGATGCTTTCCAGAGAAATATGAAGGGAAATGGTCGGCATAATCGAATTGAGCCGGACAGAGAGGTACAAGAAAGTGCGAATCACTGAGAGGATTGTTGTGAGCTCGTGCTCTGTAAAAATGCTTCCTTGGATGCTTCACAGACGCGCAATGCTCTCTAGCATGCGGCATTGCTCAAATTCGAGGGTTTTTCTTCACATTTCTTGACAAGATTGGAGAGAAGCTCTATGGTGAAGAATGGCTATTGCAGAACCTCCTGGATGAATGGCTGTCGTAACATGCCTCCCGTTGTCTTGTCATATTTCTTCAAGATCTTTGCAACCCCTGTGTAGTCATGGTCTCGCTCAACGGACAAATTTGACAAAACGGGGGTTTTGAATTTGAGAAAGGGGGAAAATTAGGGACGTAGTCCATTATTAACCTTACATACCTCTGATAAACACATTCGAAAACCTTTTGTCTTTTCAGGAACCCCATATACATCTGATAAACACATTCGAAAGCATTTCATCTCTTTTGGAACTATTGGAATACTTTCAACAACATTAGTGATACTAGATGATGCTCCAATAGGTCCAAGGCAGATGTTGCAATGACTAATACAAAATGAAGGTGTTGCAATATTTAATGTAGAGAGTCCGTTTGAACTTGATACTGGTATTGTGTTTTCTATGGAACAAATGAGAAGCAATTATTAGAAAATAAATAAAATATAAACTGTTCAAATGCAGGAAAAAATTAAATGAAAATTTATTGCTTGTTAAATATACTTTTAGATGTAAAATGGAGGTTTTTTAGTGTGTTGATATTTAAAAAATCACATTAAGTATTATTGCCGGCATGTTATCATTGTCTTTTTATTATGGTTAGTATTATTTTTCTATCTTCTTTGTGTCATCAATCAACAATATTTTTCTTTCATGTCATTTTAAGTTAGTATTTAATGCTGAAACAATACAATTATGTACAAGGTCTTGAAGGATTGGAGAACAATGGAGTCTATTCGAACAATGTGTGAGAAGGTATATTTGAATTATTATATATTAATGTATTTGATTTAGAGCTCTACTAGAATTGATGTTTTGTTTTTAGATTATATGCTTGTAATTGAGCTATTAACAGTTTACAATACAGTTACAATTGGATTGAAAAAATGAATTACAAAACTGTCACATAAAATTAGATTTAAAATTTGATACATGCCCAAAAATCTTGAGGAAGATGTACCTTTAATTGTCAAAGCCAAAGGTTCTAGAGATCTTGATGAAATTTGACAATCATCATTTGATTTTAAATGAGTTGAAGATTTTCCTTCAGAAAATGACTGGAACTGCTCCACATGCTCTAATATCTTATGAGCTGCCACTCTAGATTGTTGTGACACTAGAAGTTCATATGCCAACAAAACCCCCTGCTTCTCTATTTCCATTGGTTTCTTGATAACTGCAATCAAAAGAAAGAAAGAAAACACTTCTGTTATAATCTATGATATCAAGTAATGTGTACATGGATTTATAGAAACTTCCAACAATATAAGCATATTCGGCACTTCTCAAAAGAACTATTTAACTATGTTACAAAGAAGACGTGCATACATGTTTCCTATAAGATTTCAATTTATGACCTCTCACCCATGTATTTAGCCTAAATGTATTAAATCTAATAAATAAATAATTTATTTGATTGAATTGTTAAGTAGCTGATTGAAATGCACCAAAATTACCCAATGGGAAGTCAGAGCTTGTCCTTTGTCGGTTCATCCTCAACGGCATATAAGAGCGTCTCCCACTTTTTAACAGCTGAGATGCAAATTGTATCATGTCAACAACCAATATTTTATCTCAAATAGCCAGAATCAAAGGCAATCATGGAGGGGAAAATGTTTTGTTGCCCACCTCTCGTCCACCTGTAATTGGAAACTGTATGGGTGACCACTTAGATTCTGTAGTGCTTACAAGCACAATAAAAATATTCATGGAATAAAGGACACTATAACTGTTTAGCAATTTTAGAAGTAAAATATGTATTCATATGGAGGAGATATTTCTTACATATTTAGTATTCATTCTTTTATAAATATGAACAGTACATTTAGTGGTGATTGCATTTAGAAGATGTTTACAGAAAAGAACATTAGATCTTGCTAACCTCTTTAAAGTGAGAGCTACCATCATCTATATCTCTTCTTGCCCTCTTCCTCATGTGATCTTGCTCTGCATTTTGCATGTTATTTGCTTCCTCTTCAACCTCTAAAAAAGTGCGCTTCCTAGAGATATATGAGTTGAACCATTTCTGTGCATACTCTCTAAGAAGACAACTCTTTTCATTATCTCCTTTGCAACTGCCATTACCCTCTTTGAAATTCTTAACAGAGTTATTTCCTGATTTTGTTCTTTGTGCAATGTGATGCTACAATAAATGTTTCTTCTTTGTTTGAAATCTAAATTTTATGTAGAATGAATGTATGTTTCCAAGTTTCCTCTTCTATTTCACAAAGATCACACCTTTTCCACTGTGGGTCTGAACTTTTTAGTTGCAAATTGCTTGTCTAGATAAGCTTCATCAGGAGAAAATAATCAAACAACAGATATCCACTGTTAAATTTTGTGGTTTCTAATTTGAACTACCTTTTCTAATCCAGGTGATATGGCCTTTAGGAATACAGTTTTGCAGCATCTATCCAGCCAAAATTAAGCATTTTTATAGAAACAATTATTGGCGAATAATTGTATTATGATTTATTCATGGTTTTCACAGTCTGTTCGATTTTCGTCCTATAAAATAATCACTCATCAGCGATTGGAAAAATTGGCTTTCAAAAAAGTCATTAAATAGAATGCCAAACAAATCTTAGTCTTGAAATAATGTAGCTCAGAAATAACAGCCGACATTTGAAGACTTAAAACTTTTATTACTCTTAAATACAAAACCTTCATTTAAAATCTAAGTTTCCCTCTTTGTTTTCATCTCTCTTTTATTAATTTCGCCAATCAATTTTTTCAATCCCGAAGTTCATATATTTTCACTTTTAATTTTATTTTTATTTTTAGAGTTATTATTATTTTTAGTAATTTTATTATTCTAACTATTTATCAATAATAATAATATATATTTTTTCTATTAAGACAGTTTAATAAATATCTACATCACGAGTTCAGAGTTCCAAAAAGAAAAAGAAAAAAAAAGGACTTTTCACACCCCCTTGAATATATACAATTACAAAATTAGGGGGTGACGGTATCAGTTCTTTTTAACTAGCTATACTTAGACTACAATCCATTTTCATTACAAATATTAGCAAATTTATAATCTGAAAATTCACTATTGAAATTGACCCCATCCATCCTTGACGTTGGACACCTCTGCGTGAGCCACTTAATCAACTTCACTCTGTCTATTATCTTGATTGGGCATTGTATTCCAACCATCATGCTACACTAGTCCCTGCTCTTCATAATTATGGACTAAACCTCCACCAGATTGTTGATCAGCTCCCCAACCGGATTGAACAACATCAACCTAATCCTCCTCTTGATTATACATATTTTCCCAACCTGTTTGAGGAAACTCAGTTTGAGGGACATCTTGCAACTGACATTCACTAATATATTTGTTCAATTCGTCCATTTCTGTTGGAGCCAAGAAGGATTGGAATCCTGAAACATAGTTTGTAGCTTGAACTTGATCTTTCTTTATCATTAAGCACCCTTCACAGATTAGCCTCATAAAGTCTGATCTTTTGATTTGAAGAACCAATGATACTTGTGACATAATATTAAAATGGGTGAGTTTAAAATTAAACTCAGTAAGCTTACTCCTCTTGACTTGAAAGATTTCTTTATTCCTATCCTTCCATAGAATCTATAACACCTCAATAGTCAGAAAAAACCAAAAACTATTGAATTTAGAATCAAATCTATCCACATATCCAACAAGGATCTCTGACTAGGAAAAACTATTAATACAGTTCTACTTACATGGAGACCCCAAAAAAATAGACCATATCTTACGTGCATATAAACATTCAAAAAATAGGTACTCAAAAGACTCATGAACATTACAAATATTACAACACACAGGAGCAAGACCAATTGATGAAAGGACTTTCCCAAGAGCTAACTTCTTAAATAAGAGAAACCACTTGAAACAAAGTTTTTTTTTGGCTCTGCTTTACTTTTCGACATGTATTCAAATAAAAAAGACCAAATAGAAAAAGGCTTAATTTTCCCCCAACACTGAGACACCCTGGCTATGAGAGAGGAGTCATTTTTCATACAGAGATAAACATTTTTGGTAGTACTTTCTGACAACAGATTACCATTAATCCATTTAATCTTCTTTAAGGATACATTAGCATCTAACAATTCTTTTGGCTTACAACTAAGCATTGCTTTCTTAATAAGGGTATATGTCTTTTTCTGCGAGTTAGGAATGTTAAACCTGTATTTGATATCCTCCCACTCCCTTAGCTGCCCACCATCCATAATGTCCTGTATCAACGAGATCCCCTTTAAGTTCCAAGCCTTGGCTAAACAACTCTGTGTTAAAGCCAAAGGTTTACCATTATAGGAAAGCCCCCACCAAATAGATCTATCTTTGACCAGATAGTGTGGAGGACCTCCTACTGCTCCAATTTGCAATATCCTCCACTTCACATGCATAAAACAGAAATGAAAATGTTATAATCTATCATAACAATGGTCTTTATGTAATGCATATACTACCATAGTCCATACACAATTTTGAAAGACTACAATCAAAATCTAGACTCATATAATTGTGATCTCTCTAGCACTATGATGTCGTTTAATATGTCTTGCTAACACTTGTAAATTTTGTTCCTTTTGCCATGTCATATAATATGTCTTGCCTTGTAGCTTATATGTTTTGAAATTGTTGTTAGGCCTTGTAGCTTGTATGATTTGATTGTTGGAGAGCTTCTACAGCTAAGCAAGAAGGCCGTTGCATGAGTTATATAGCCTCACACTCATGTATGAAAATTGCATATTTTTTAATCTAATGTATATTTTAGCTAGACTTTTAGCTTATATGTTTTGAAATTGCTGTTAGGCCTTGTAGCTTGTATGATTTGATTGCTAGAGAGTTTCTAAAGCTAAGCAAGAAGGCCGTTGCATGAGTTATATAGCCGTGTACTTGGGTATGAAAATTGCATATTTTTTAGTGGCTTAATGTTGTAAGGTCTCTTGAAATAAGACCTTCAGGGGGTTGGTCAAAGTTTTACAAATAATCTTATCCAGAAATTTGCCTAGAGCAATTGATTGAATGTTATAAAAGGTGATTGGATTAAATGTCTTAGGAATAAAGTCAAAGAAAGTATTTTTTAAAATATTAAAGTATTTAGCTAGGTCTAAGAAGATTTGTGTACTTTTGACAGTTTTACTTAGTTTGTGAAATTTGTAGACCGAAGTTTTCATAGCCCGATTTTTGCTTCTGCAGAGAATGATCATGTCAGATAATATAAGTGAAGAACAAAACAGGGAGACAATCGCTAGATTGTGATCTAACTTGAAAATAAAAGGTGATGGAAAATGTTATTGTCCTTGCAAAATTTGTAAGGGCTTAAATCGTAGAAGACTGCTAATCAAAACAACTAAGAGACATTGCAGGGAGAATGGTCACATTGAAGGGGGGCATGACTATCATCCACTGGTAATTTGTTCATTATATCATTTTAACAATTTATATACATATGAAATCACTTGATGATGAGTTGATGATCATGGTTTATTTATGTTAATCAATTTTATATAGGTTGATCTCCCTAGGGAAGTACATGATATGAACCACAACAATTCGAAGAATATAGTTTTTGAAGTGGAGGAACATGGAGGTGCAAATATCCAAGGTGAAGACAATGATCCCATGGAAGATGATGATCATGCGCTAGAAAACACAATTGAAGATGATGGTATAAATACATTGATCCATGACACATTTAGTCCAAGTGTATCTGATGATGATGACGATGATAGCCTCGATGTACCTCTACTTAAGAAGGCATACGAGCCCCTATATAAAGACTCCCAAACAACTCTTCTCTCTATTGTATTGTTGTTGTTGAACTTGAAGGTTATGAGTGGTTTATCCAACATAGCTATGTCACGTATGTTAAGGTATGTCATATATGTCTTTATAGTTAACAAAGGGTGAATAATGTACCACTAATATTGTTTATATTAACAACTTATATTTTTTCCTGTAGATTGATAGGCGAGTTTCTGTTACCATCACCAAATATTCTACCTCTCTCATATCGAGAATTATTTACTATTATGAAAGATATTGGAATGGAGTATCAAGCAATACATGCTTGTCCCAATGATCATATTATATATTATAAAGAACATGAATTTGCAACACAATGCCCTGTATGTCATACGAGTAGATATCGAATAGATCAACTAACAAAAAAGGTGCCTCAAAAGGTTCTTCGTTACATCCCCATTATTCCACGGATGCGACAATTATTCAGGTGTAGTAGCTTGGCTCAATTTATGGATTATAATGCACGCAATAGAAGTCGAGATGACATTATTCGAATCCCTGCGGATGGTTTGGCATTTATGCACATAGAGGAAAAGTGGCAACACTTCAAAGAAGAACCTCGTAATCTCAGGCTTTCATTGGCAGCGGATGGTGTCAATCCATTTGGAGAGATGAGATCTGTTTACTCGGTGTGGCCTATTTTTGTTATCAACAATAACATTCCTTCGTGGATGTCAATAAAGAGGGAGCACATTATGTTGGAAATGATTTTTCCAGGTATCTTATCATTTGATAGTTATTAATTTACATGTACTTACAAATCTTGCAGTAAAACGATCACAATAATTATGTAATGTTACTCTTCATTCAAATAGGTAAATATCAAGTTAAAGATATGAATGTATATATTGAGCCTCTTATCGACGAGTTGGTGGAGTTATGGAACGGTGTCACTATGTATGACGTGTCTAGACCAATAGGACAAAGACAATTTCAATTCCATGCAATACTTGCATGGACAATACATGATGCCCCAGGGCTAACACATTTTTGTGGTATGTTATAGTGAATTCAAGTTGCGCACGATAATTCATTAATGTATAAAAATCAACATATTTAATAATCCAATTATATCATTATCTTGTAGGTCTTCAAACAAAGGGAAAATTTGCATGTCCAGTTTGTGGTCCAAAAATGAAATCTCGTCATTCAAAAAGTTTAAGAAAGCAGGTGTTTGATGAGTGTAGACACTTCCTCCACAGGAATCATAAGTATCGAAGTACTGAAAAAAATCTTTTCAATGGGAAAGAAGAGACTACATCAAATCCACGAAGAATGACACCTCGCCTATGGAAGTTGGAATATAATAGAATTAATCGTCGAGGTAATATCGTTCCACCTAATGGTTTATGTTTGTAATTTATATATTTCTATTGTGATTTTTGTTTACTAATTGTGTAGTTGATGATCACGAAGGTCGTCAAGGCAGTACTAACAACCTTCCAAAGGGACTAAAAAGCTATCCTAGACAATTTAGCAGGTTGCCCTACTACGAGCACTTACAAATTGTGCATTTGTTTGATTCTATGCATATTGGAAAGAATATAATAGAGACATTGTGCAAAATATTGGATGGAAGGTGTGACAAAGAAAAAATTGTCAAAATTTGTAATGACATTCATGAATCCAATCATGCATTGAAGAATTTCATTCACTCAAATAGCAACAGAGATCAGATTAATATAAGTGCCCTTCCTTGGTTATTAACAGAGCAACAAAGTGATGCCATAAAAGAAGTCATACGAAAAATTTGATTTCCCACAGGATTTGCTGCGAACATAAACAATCTCATATAAAAAAAAAGTGAATTTGGGCCAGGGCTCAAAACGCATGATTGGCATACTTTCATCAAGGTAAGTTATGTTCTTCTGTATTTACAATATATTCATAAACTAAGTGTACTGTTCGTTATGTTATGTTAGAAAACAATGAAATGATTGGTTTATAATTACTGCAGTACGTGCTTCCTCTATCTCTCCCAGAGCCCTTCAACAATAACATCAAACAAGTGATATACGATCTTGGAAAATACATGAGGTAAGCAGTAATATCTGTTCAATTTGTTGTATATATTTATTATATTTGTGATTTGTTTTTCTTTCTATGTAATCTATTGTATATTATTTTGTAAAGTCTCGTATCTATATATTTTTTGTGACTTGAATCTCTTAATGTAGGTGGTTGTCATCTAAAGAAATCCATAAAGAAGATATGAACTATTGGAAGAGAAGAATTCCTCATTTACTGTGTGAAATGCAAAAGTGTCTACCTCCAACTTTTTTCAATGCACAGGAACACTACCTCATACACCTAGTTGAGGAGATTGAATTGTGTGGACCTGTACACAGTAGGTCAATGTGGATGGTTGAGAGGCACTTGAAATTTTTGAATGCTTTGGTTTGACAAAGAGCACATCCTGAGGGTTCTATGGTATACCAGACTATGGTGTACATTACTGAATATCTTCCTAAGTTTCCATCAAATATCCATGTAGATCGGATTTGGGTTCTCGAGCCTTTTAAAAAATTAGAAGGGAAGTACTTGATTGGGAAAGGTACATTGAGGAAAGTGAAAGGTGCTCGAGAGTGGGATGCACTACATTTGTATATTGCAAACAATCTTGATTGGATGACGGTATGGATTGAACGATGTCAACATTCTGGACGGACATTAACATGGGAAGGTGTATCTTCATTGGTTAAAGAAGCTCATCGTAATGGAGATTCCAATGTTACGTAAAGAGAAATAGATTTAGCATGTGGTTTAAGAGATTTCCAGGTACGTACAAATTTATTAATCACTTGTATGTTTATCAACTCATCATACAATAATTTTGACATGTTTCACATATTATTGCAAGTTAAACACCACAAGGCTATGTTCTGTAATGGTCATAAATTTCACGTCAAAGTGTTGGATGACACAAAGAAAACTTGTGATTCAGGAATAACTACAGTCTTTCAAGTGACTAATATTTCATCTAGAAATGACTTACATCCTCGAGAGTCTGAAAATCGATACTATGGAATTTTGGATGATACACTAGACTGTGATTTTAGTTCCTTCAAATTAGTACTCTTCGTTGTCAAATGGTATAGGCTACGACTTAATCCAAATGATCCTGATAGAATTGTTATTGAAAATGATAATGGATTTACAATGGTTAATACAAGGTTATTTGAGCCAGTTGGGGATGAGCCCTATGTTCTTCCAAGCCAATGTGAGTAGGTATTTTACTCAGAGGTTCCACATAAATCGGGTTGGTCATTTGTTGTTAGACATGAACCAAGAGGAAGGCCAATAAAGTATAATGCGATGGAAGAAGAAGATATCGAAGAAGTAGAAGATGATGTAGATGTTGCTACTGATGATGATGATGAAGATGAAGATGATGTTGATGTTGATGATGATGATGTTGATGATGACGACGACAACGACGATGACGATGATGGTGAGGATGATGATGAGGAGGAGGAGGATGATGATGATGATGACGAGGATGATGATGATGATGAGGAGGATGATGATGATGATGATGACGACGACGAGGATGATGATGATGAAATTTAGAGGTATGCTAATAGAAATAGAATAGAATACTGCTAATCTAAATTAACTATTAATCTAAATTAATTAAATAAAACTATTTAAAACACATATTGATGCATGAATGTATTGAGCCTTATTTTCTTTCAGGTCAAAAGCATTTGTAAGTGTTTAGTTTAGAAAATGGAATTCATTAAATATCTATAAAAGGGAGTTGTAACTAGAATAATATCTATAATGTGAGCCTGATTTAAGTGTTATATTGTGTACCTTTTAATGTTTTTATTTTTTATGTGATGCTTATGATGGATGTGATTATGATTATGATGTGATTATACTCATGATAATTGAATTACATTTGCAAGAAACTGAACCCCTTTCAGGAGCATCCCGCATAGTCTCATGGATCGACAGGTATAAGTCAATACTCCTTATAGGCAGTCTATTTAATACACTTATCAATATTAAGATTGATGTCTTCTAATATCTCTCCCATTTGCAGGTAGCAGCGAATAGGTATTTGTCAGAAGTGTCTTCCTCGAGTGAGGGAAATATAGGAATAGAAGGGGAAAGCGAGACATGCAGTTTATCTAGAATAGGGAGATTAACTAGAGGTCAAAGGACTAGAAGGAAATTCAATAAAAACATGAAATTTTTCCTTGCTCAAGGGGGGTCATGTTCTTATGATGATGAGACGGAAGGCGACATCGATGTTCCCTTGAGGTACCAACATCTATAGAAACATTGGGTACCCAAGGAACTTCCTCCAATAAACACTGATTTTTGTGTTAACGAGAGGATATATCACATAACACAATCATCATTACATGGTTTGGGCCTATTTTCTATGGATGGCATAAAGGTGTCTTACAACAAAGTTTCTGAATTGATGGAGTATGTTGGACCATGTTATGATTACAAAAGTTGGATGCATATTGTTCAATATAAAAAAAGTATGCGTAGGTATGCCCTCTCAGAAAATTATATACAGCAGCAAGACAATAATCAAAGTAAAAGTGTGGCTATATACATTGATGGAAGGCCAAAAGCAACAGGGAATATTGCGGGTTTTATAAATAGTGCACGACCCGGGTCAACTATAAAGCAACCCAATTGCATATTTGAGGCGCGCGAGGGAAATCATGTATTCATCTGTGTGATAAAATCAATACGTGTAGGAGAAGAGCTTCTTATTGATTACAATTTGAACTGCATAGATACAAACGAGGCTACTATCATGGGGGTGGTACATACTATTAAACCAACTTCTAATCAATGATTCCAACATACCATTTAGTCAATAAATTTTTGGCTAACATTTTTATACTTGATCTTTGACACAGGGGCACAATATGGAGCAACCGCCTGGAGGGGATGCTAGCGATGTTCTCAGCTCATCTACACATGAGCAGGTAAAACTCATTGTAATTGTGCAAACTAGATAGAAGAAAAATGTTATTTTTTTAATGTTGTTTCTTCATTTTTTTGGAGTATTTTTGATAATACTAATACTATTGTTGTCATAGAGGGCCAGTGGTCGGAGGGAGGGAAAGGAACCTGCACTCCCTCAGCAGTCCACCCCTGAGGAGGACCCATTTTATATTGATCTAGCAGAGACCGATGACCTGATCGGTTCGATTAAAAAGTTGCTAAAGAAAATTGGCAAAGAAATTATACGTTTGGCAACCATTAAGCCTACTACTCAGGAAATAAAAAATAGGGCATCTGAATTGTTGCACACCTCTGAAACTTTAAAAGTAAGTATTAATGAAATTTTTAATTATAACAAGAGTTCAATAATAGTTTTTATGTTATGCTCTTTTATGCCATTAATTAAAATATGGATGTGTTGTCTTTATAGAGTTTTTTGTGTGATTTCAAGCCCCATTCCCATGATGACGGTGCTGCATGTGGTTCAGGTAGATTGCATGTTCCATTCCCCACTTGTGTTTTCCATTGAATATAGATAGAAATTATCATAATCATTGACAATACATGCAATTAAGACTTAATTTATGCACGCGTTCTATATTTATGCATGCTATAAAAATTTTATTCTTTAGCTTCAGATCCTATGATGACACCGCCTCCATCCAGGACAACCACAAATCTCTTTCCGACTGCTGAGTCGACAACATGTAGTTTACAGGCATCGACTGTTGCACCATCTACTGGTACACAAATCCCTCTTTTTCTCTCTTTTGTCATGCACATGGTGTCAATTTATAATAAAGGAACAATTGATTTGCAATATCTTTCATTTTTACATTTAAAATATTCAAAATGTAGCAAATGAAATGATTTATCCCAAATAGAAACAAAATGAAATGACTTATCCCAAACAGTAACACAAATGAAATGACATTCCCTAACAGAAACAAAAATGAGAAGCTATGCCTGGTTTGCAAATAGCAGAATGTAATCATAAAGGAGAAACTGATATGTTTGAAAGCTTAAAATAAAAAAAAGCTTTAGAACTTAGAAACAAAATAGTCAACAAAATTTTCTGTTGATATTAGGCATTAAATGCCAAGGTGAAAGGCAGGATGTATTACAGAATCTGCAGAACAGATTAGAGTTGAATCTGGGACCCAGAATTTATTTTCTCTTTGAAGATTTAGCCTCTTTAATAGGTTAGCTAAAAAATCTATCATGTGCACAATCTCACAAGTATGCTACAAAATAGCACAATCTCTAGCAGAAGGGTACAAAGATGAGGTAAAGTTAAACAATGGCAAGAGACAACACCTTTGCCGCAAAATATATGAAATGAAGTCCCTTTCAAAGTCACTAATGTTGTCCAACACTTGTTGTTAAAATATATTAAAAAAAAAATGGCGAGTTTGATTACTTATAGCTAGAAATACAGAATTGAGCAGTGCCACAAATGTGGGCACCAATCAACAGAGACAGAAACAAACAGTGAAATACCTTTACAAATTTGATTCCATTCTTTTCATTTGAGATTAGGGTAAGCATAATTGTTTTTTTTTTAATACTTTTCTTTAATTTATTTGTAATTTATAACGTGTTTAGATGTAATTTTTAATAATAGATTTAGTCATTTAATGATGAAGAACCAAAGGGATCAGAGCTTTAAACTATCTTTGTATCGCTATCCACTTTATCGGTATGTACAAGGATACTTTCAGCATTTTAGGATATGGGCAACCCTTAATGCCCAACGAGCAAGGAGATGGTTGAATTGATGTCTCTTTTGAATTGACTTGATTAGTTAGTTGATGTTGATTGTTGGAACAACTAATAATAAAAGAGGGTGATCCTTGCAGATGTAGATAAAGTAAAAAACCCATTTCGCTTTGCAATAAATATCTCCAAATTTCTCTTTGCAATAATTTATCTGAACTTATGAAACTTATGAAACTTTTTGCCATAGGAGCTGTAGCATCATTCCTTGGATGTTCCTATGTTCCTAGCACGGGAATGGTGATGGATGTCATATTGATCATCACCGACGATGAAGGCATTCCATTAAAAGTAGCCAAAGTTCCAGGTACTTTAAAGTTATTATTCTATAGTGATATAATAGTAATTTAGTTTTTTATCACTCTTCATCGACTAATGATCCCATGATTGTTTTGTAGGGAATGATGTTTTTTGGAAAAAACTTGGTGATGAGTGTTTGTGAATATTCGGGCCCACCGTGTGTACCTGGTAGAACATCATATCCTAACTAAAACCCCAAACCACTATTTTGATTTCATATCATTGCTAGAATAGTTTTCTTTTTCATCCATTTCTTGAACTATATTAAAGGTAGCTTCACTTCAGTTATGAGTCTAACATGTTTTTTTCTACTTAAAAGGTGGAATCAACAAGACAAAAAATTGAAGGATGATCTTCTAGAGAGCATGACCCAACTCTTTGGACCTCGTGCATTCAAGAGAAACAAGCTCCTTGAAAAAGCTAGTTTATGTTTGAAGTATATTAGGGACCAGTACAGAAAAAATTTATGAGATAACCCTAGGTACGAGCGTCCGCCCTATGTTCCCGAGGCTGAGTGGCAGGCTCTGATTTTGGATGGAAAGTATAAAGTTGACAAGAAAAATACAATTACACCAGTAGAGAGTACACCGCCAAGGTATGTGATACTATTGAGAATGTAATTATGTACTAATTAACCTCTATATTTATATTATCTAACATATTTCAAACTTTTCCTAGATTTCCTAACACATCAAAGGCAACAAAGGAAAGACTAGAAAAGCATGGGACACACAAGCTCGGCTCTGGTGGTTTTTCGAAACTTCAAGCACGAGTTGTAAGTATTCTTGATCCTCAACTTTTGCAACTTTTGTATTTCCTTTTGATATTTTAACTACCCTCCATTGGTTGATGAAACAATGCAAGTAAAATTCACCATACCACGCAAAAATGCAGGGCTCAGAGTTCAAGAGATGCCTCATAGAAGAGGATAAGAGAATTGGCTTCCAACAAGGCTATAGAGCCGTGGCTGAACGACTACGATCTGAAATTAGTGTGGAAGGTTTTAATAATGATGCATCTGAGCCATAGTTAAATAAGCTAAATGAAATTTATTTCAAATTGAATACTTTACCAATTAGTCTATTTGATGTTAAGCAAGCAATCATAACAATGTGTAGGATGTTGGAATGCAGCCTGGCGATCCTTCTACACAATCTGTGAATGTTGAAGGTTCGCATGATGTGCATCCCAGTGGTGGAGGTATACATTTGCTATTAAATTTTTTATATGTAATTGCAATTGGTGTTTGGATTAATGTAACATTTTGTATAGCAGCTGTAGACGATCAAGGCGTCGATGTTCATGAGCGTGTTGACGTTGAGTCCAGACAAAATGATGTGGTCAGATCAGGTAAAGAGCGCCATAGTTATGTTATTTAAAATAATTAAATACTTGTAAAAATTATAATAAATTATTTTTAATTTAACTCTTTTATTTGTTATTGCAGAGGACCCCCCTTTGCAACAGCATATGAATTTGAGATCATCAAGAATAGAGAAAAGAATTGATGAGGGGGGAATTGATGATGACACTGATGCTCCTCTTAGAGCTTACATAGAAAAAAGAAATAGAAAGAAAAAAAAGAAATGATTGTCATCTACATACCTTAATTGATAATGATTGAATTTCATGTCTCAATGAATTTAATTATGTGTTAATGAATGTTCATGAATTATGTGTTAATGCAAAATATTGATGAATGTTGCGTGTTTATGAATCTAATGTGTTAATGAATGTTATCATGTGATATTGATTGAATGTTACATTTTATTAATGGTTGAAAGAATGAATGAATGTTAGATGTTAATGGGGAATGTAGAGTGATGTTAGGGGGAGGGGGGTGGGGCCAAATGAGCTTCCACCTTCACGTGGTTGGCCCTATTTAGTAGAGAATATTAAACTATTCTCGAAACAAAGTGAAGCTCAATAAGATGTAAGTAGTGAAGCTCAAATTGGCACAAATAGGGAGTCAATATGATGTAAGGGGTCATTTGAAGTCCTAGGGTGTCCTAGGAAGAGTTATGGGTGGATGGTAGTGTTTACATGATGTAATAGGATATTAAAGCCCCTAAATGATGTAAAATGCACTCAAAGTGCACTATAAGGAAAAAATAAGGAAAACTCCATGTGAACTAGTGCCTAGTTCATTGGGGTAATAAGAACTCCATCACGGATCCGTGTGATCCTCATAAGGTAATTGATAACATTATCAGATTTGGTCATCCGACACTTTTAGATCTTGTTCGTCATATTGTCACTCTGAAAGATACCAACTAAGGCATCACACATGTCCTTGGCTTTTGTCTTTTCTATTATATGCGGAATCAAGTGATCCTTTACAACATCTGGGATCATCCCTTGTGTTTTAGTGTCCTTATCCTATGCTACCCGAAGTGAAAGATCTGTTTGCATTGGATGAACCTTCTCTACATTCTCCACAAGTCTTGTCCTTTTAAAAGTAGTGTGACTCTTCCCTTCCATGGAAAGAAGTTTGAAACCCCATCTAGCATGTCTTCGAACCCGAGACTTTTGGCTGCTATATGTCTTGTGCTTTTCTTTTAGACCTTGAAGCTCTAATACTATGTTAATTTCTTAAATCCAATATCTAGGTAAATAGATCAGATGTAGATTTACACTACTAGGTTTATTTAACAAAATAAAGTAGCAGAAAACTAGAAAAGCAAAACACAATCATACGCAATTTATATCCTTTTCAATGAGTTCGTCATTCAAAATGGCTCTGAAACAATTTACAAACAAAACAACAAACCTGGGATATACTTGATATAGCTACCTTCTCCCTTGCTGATGATTGTTGTAAACTTTATCCTTTTTGTCCTGCTGGAAATCAGAAATCCCTTCTTTGAACACTATTTCAACCCTTAGCTTCCTTTTATAATAGCAGTTGGGAAAAGTAGAGTCTACTTGAAGTCTACTTCCTACAAGTACATTCCAACTTGAACTCTACTTCAAACTTACCTTTCTAAGCTACAATTATCAATTTCCACTTCTTGTACTTCTCGAAAAAGAAAGGAAGGTGTGCCTTAGACAAAGGAGGAAGATAGGATGTTTATGCTATGTCTGCAAATACTAGGAATAGATTTAGCATGATTTGAAGGAATTGCTAAGCAGTCTCACATCTTGGATTGAAGTCTTGCATAGAAGTCACTATTCATAACATCGCTGTTTTGTCAATTTCCCAATCTGTCTTGCTTTTTGGCTTGTAGCAATGAGTGGGATGTGTAAGTGTCCAAACATCAATATTGGTTACTCCAAGATTGTGTTTCATTCCAATCAAAACCCTATATGCGTTGACAAGCATACAAGTGCTTGTGATGTGATGAGCATAGGGATCTCTGTTTCTTAGGTGATAAAGTGGTGACTCTATGCTCCCTTATTGCCTCTGTTTGAGTAGTCTCTTTATTTTTAAAATAATAGAATTGACATCTTCCTATGAGACCAAAGCCTCAACATCTTAAAAATATTGAAGAGATTTTTTGCTGGAGAAAAAGAGGCTGCATCTCCTCTTGAACTTGCAAGAGTCAATTGTGGCGATGAGTTTGGACGAGGTGGACTAGGTCCATACTATCTAGGACTTTTAGACCTTGTCTAGGATGCAGGCTCACTTTATCTATGTTGTTGAATCATGGAATAAGTGGCATTGGATGACAAGGCAAAGGAAACTAGGTGGGTTGACAACCTTAGTCACAGATCATGGTCCCAACAGACATCACAAAACCCAAGAGTCCAAGAACTACTAAAATGCCAAGCTTCTAGAATTAATTTGGGTGATTAGTAAGCTACATTTCATCTTACTCTCCCCTATTTCGTCAATTGGTTTCCTATATTTTCTCTAACAGTTTACTTGTAGACATGTATGTAAAACTTAGAAGCCTGCATATATGATTAAATTTGTGGGGAGCTATTTTTAATTCCTTCCTAAATCTCAAAATGAATTATTGTAAAATTTTGTTTTGAAAACAATTTGTATATCTCTCAACTCCTTTTATCAAAAATGTTAATTTTTTGTTTCTATATTCTCTTGTACTCTACAAGAGAATAGTAGAGAGCTTCCTTAGAAGCCTTGGCTAAAATAGTTGATGATGCTATCTTGGTGCCTATTGTTTTACAGGCACTACCATTCAGATACAAGGCGTTTCTGACAACATTGAATGTCACGAAACATATTCCCAGTTTTGAGGAACTAGTAAATCTCCTCCAAAAGGAAGAGTCTATAAGCCAAGATTGTGGTGAGGATGAAGAAGCCTATGAAGCAATTCGGTGGACTTCCCAACATCATTTGCAGAATCAGCTACATATCTTGATGAAGATTGGAGAATAGTTAGAATCCTTTTTCAAAAAGATTGCTGAGTTGAGAGCTTCACAAGCTTTGTTTAAAACAATTAACGATGCTATCTTAAGACCCACTATTTCATGGGCACTGCCATCCAGATACAAGGTGTTTGTATGTCCCCTTTTTGGTATATATGAGACACTACTAAAAATATGCAATTCCTACTTAAATAATTGTTTTATTGATCCAATTTTAATTAAGAAGTAGTAAATAATGCAAATGATTCAAATATACAAAGGCATACACAATTATGATTAGAATGAAATGTCTTCCTGGTAAGTCCAAATGCAAATGCTGAATTTCTGTATAGTACAGAATGTAGCATAAACAAAAGCGAAGGTTGTGCCAAATATAACAATGTAAAAATATGCTCAATAACCTGAAGGGCTGTCTCTGATCTCTCTATTTAATCCATGCTGCAAATACACATTGGTATGGTGTTCATGGACAGAGATAGGTTGTCTCTGGTATATCTTTGAATGGCTTATGCACTGATTCTCTGGATTGTGAAGCTGTCTCTGATATGGAAAATATGGTTTATGCTTCTCTAATGGATGTTGTCTCTGATATATAGTTAAATAACTTGTACCAGTGTTTGTGGTAGTAACCTTCTATGCTCCTAAGTCGAGCACTTTCTGCAAGGGAATATATAAGTTATCAAACGTAAATTCTTCACTGCCTCTTAGAGAGCTGATTGACTTGTATATATATGTGCATCAAACTATGAAATTATGCGGGTGGAAAGATGCCACCCTTCATAACAACAACTAATTATATTGTTACCTAATGATCATTCATGATTATTCAGTGAACTAATCATGAGTGATTATTGCTAACAATTGCCAGCCGATTGTTGGTGACTTGGATGGGCAAAACCCAACTGAGAGTAGGACTAAAATTTTCAAATTATACACCAGAGATTCTTGTCCTTTTAACAGTGAATTACTTCACAGCTTCCCCAGCAGAGTCGCCATTTTGTTGGCGACTTGGATGGGCAAAACCCAACTGAGAGTAGGACTGAAATTTTCAAATTATACACCAGAGATTCTTGTCCTTTTAACAGTGAATTACTTCATAGCTTCCCCAGCAGAGTCGCCATTTTGTTGGCGACTTGGATGGGCAAAACCCACCTGAGAGTAGGACTGAAATTTTCAAATTATACACCAGAGATTCTTGTCCTTTTAACAGTGAATTACTTCACAGCTTCCCCAGCAGAGTCGCCATTTTGTTGGCGACTGAAAACATTACCCATTTCCAATTACCCTGATGAGAACAAGATGCATCTAGGGGCAGCTAATTCCCATTATCAACACATCCATTCAGACACTAGGCCAACTATAAGGCCGTACTCCTTCTGCACTTCAGGCTCTGCAAAACCTAGGCAGGTGAACCTCTTTAGATCTGACTATGTGACCAGTGCAATAACCATATTTAGGATCTATAAAAGCAGATGAAACCCCTAATTCTTCTACACTCAACCAGGAATCACAAACATGAAATAGCTAAGAACATAACTCATGAAACTGGCAAGCTAAGTGTGGGTTAACATTGAGTAGCTTTCAACATAAAAGGGAAAATTGATTTAATATGTTGATAATAGCAAGATCCAAGTATGAACAATAGAACTTAATGATCCTATCTCTGACCAGTGCCTTATCTATTGGGCAATTAAATGAATCATAACCATACATCTCTTGGAAACCTCAAACGTATCTCTACATTAAGATCCCTGATCTATCTTTCACCTTGTGAATAGACATCTGCTACAGAATGAATCTCATACTCAGAAAATCCTATCATGAAATCTGCAAACCCTGTGACAAATATCAAGCAATTACATGGTTCTTTGTTCCATAAGCAAGACATTTTAACCACATACATTTCAAAATGTAATGCAACCTAATTCATGCTCTTTGATCACAAATTAGAAGAAATAACAGAGCCATAATCAGGAGATAAGATTCAAACTGAACTTCAAACTTTTGCTGCACTTTATTTGTTTTCCTTGAAATCAAATACATGAAATGTATAGAAAATAACTCATAGATCACCTAGCAGAAAAGAACTATCTGCAAAACTTAAAATGCTGTTCAATACAAGAAGAAATGCTGAAGAATGGTTTCTCAGTGCAAAAACTGGAACCCCTACAAATGAAAAAAGAAAGAAAGATATAGCAAGAAATGAATTCCCGGATCTGATATGTAATTGCCAGGTGTCCACTTGAAA
Source organism: Cupressus sempervirens (assembly GCA_028749045.1). Classification (NCBI taxonomy): domain Eukaryota; kingdom Viridiplantae; phylum Streptophyta; class Pinopsida; order Cupressales; family Cupressaceae; genus Cupressus; species Cupressus sempervirens. The sequence continues at coordinate 760,626,144 of CM053786.1, read as the reverse complement.
TCCAATCCTCTGTAACTGAAAAACCTCTTTCTTCTTTCATCCCTTCTGATCTGATTTTGTTTCATCATTAATCTGTAACAAACTTACAAAATGTCCTTGCCTAATGATGAAAACCCTTTACTTGCCAAATTATCTAATTGCCCCATGAAAAAGCCAGTGAAAATGAGTTTTTACTGAGTAAATCAGAACAAATTCGACCCTAACTGCAATTCCATTGCCTTCTACTGATATCCAGGTCACTATCTTGACAAAAAACAAATCTGAACTTCCTGGTATGAATATGGTTGCACCTTAGGTACCTGATAGAAAACCTCGTGTAGCTCAAATTGACTGCTACCTGTGCAAAAATTGACTTCAGAATCTGAAATTTTGTCTTCTCCCGATTCCAACGGTATATTGGAGTGCCCAATTCGGTTAAAATTTGCCCCAGATATGGCCGTTTGAAAATCAAGCCTCTACTCAGTGGTTTGAAACATATATTTTTTCAAAATTTAAAACTTTCATATAGTTTAAACTATATAAAGTTTCAAACTTTATTAAAATGAACCTGACGTGAGATTTGAGAAAGAAAAAACAATAATAAAATATTAAAATTTGAAAAGTCTAAAATTTCTCCTCATTTTCTCTTCGGTCAAACTTCTGTTGACCAAGTGCCACGTGTCACTCTGTGATTGGCCTACATGGTTTGCATCATCCGCCACGTGTCGTCTCCTCGCTACTTCGCCATGCTTAACCAGTGAGCAGCTTCGGTTAGCGAGGTAACGCGAACCGTCAGATCTGCCACATGGTGCAGTCCGGTGCGCTCCTGCCAGTTGCTCGCCACATCACTGCCAAATCACTCTATCGCTGCCACGTGTCATCCTCAAATTTGTTGGCTTTTTGCTTCGTCATTGACTAGTCATCGCCTATCTCGCCATCACTATGGGACCCACTGCCACGTGTCGCGAGGTCGCTATATCGCTATGGTAACTAGCAAGCAACTCCGCATGGCGAGTTAGCGATCTAGCGCAGGATCGTGCCACATGTCGAAATCGTGTTGCCCGGGTCACATTAGCGTGGCGAATATTTGTTTAAAATTTTGAGTTGGTCGACCCCAGCTGATGTCATCAACACTTAGGTCAAAATTGGAGGCCCACCACGTGGCCGCGGCCTTTGGAAAAGGCATGTCTTGAAGACACAATCATATGTGAGTAGATTTGTATTTAAAGAGCTGTAAAAACTTCACCCACCCAATGTGGGATAAAAAGATTTACACGTTTATAGACCTCCTCTTCCTTAATCTCTCTGTAATGATGAAAACATCTTCAGTGAATTTGGATGCTCTTACAGATTATCAATGATGTTTCGCCATTGCAAATTAGGTATAAGAAAAGGTCTGGTTTGATGTTGTTTGTCATCTCTGCTCTCATTCTTCTTTTGTGGCTGCACAGGTGGCAACATAGCGTGGCGAAAGATCAATACCTTTTATTGCGTAAAATATAGCCTCAAGCCGCTGCCTTCCAATCTCTTCATGGTGCCTGCAATCCTCTAGCCCACCGTGCCTTCTCTTCAAACAGGAATACTCTAATCTATTTTAGAGTGTGGCTTTCTTTTCCTATTTATCCGCTGAGGGTTCTTCAAACTCCCCTGCAATGTGAAAATTGCTGGAGTAGTTTCATTGAAAGCGTGTGTGACTCCCAACTTTGGCATACACTAATACTCTACCGCTGTGCTTTGTTCGACGCCTCTATCTTTACCTCTGACGTGATCTTCCTACCAATGCGTGGTTTGTTCCTCTTAGTCTGAGCCGGCTTCTATTTACTGATGCTCTGCCTCCATGGTGGACTTCTCATGTTGAACTTGGTGCTGGGAGCAGCACGAGATGCCTTTCCTAGGCAGTGAAAGACATCTGGCATACAGAGGGGCAATGAATCCCCTATTTGCTCACGGGTTGCATTGGCTATTGACGCAGGCTTTCACTGCACTTTCAAACTCGACCTGTGACTCTCATGTTTGCATTGGTGTGAGCCTTTTATCAAAATTCCATTTGATAAATGTTTTAGAGAAAATATTGCACTGGTCGATTTCTTTGTTAATTATCGGGTAGTACAATACCCAATTCCTTCAAAGCTAATATTGATAGCAAAGAGTGGGAAATTTATAGTCTTCCCAAGTGTGAGCAGCTGCAATGTGACCCTAGCCGATAGTGACCTTTTTATTTTCTTGAATAACTTGGATTATGCCTGCACCGGGCTATAATTACTGATTTCCCAGATGGTTAGTAATAACTATCTGAGACCATCTCCATTTTCTAAAAGAAATCCTTGGGCCTGAATGGCTGACCTATTGGTAGTATGCTACAAACACATTCACATTCATCCTTAGTTCCTAGATTATATCTATTGTGTATCTCCTCTATTTACTTCAACTTTGGCAACCAAAGCTTTTCTTCCAAAACTCAAGGAGAACAATCCCTTCAAAATCAAATAGTCGAAGATTGTTTCAACCACTTTCGTAGGAAACATTGGAAAAGCCAATACTATCAAGACTCTGAGCAATTGACGAAATCAGTCGGGCCCCAAAGCGGGTCTGACTAAAAACAATTTCGTTTTCGAACAACTGAACCTTCAAACTGATCGATCAAACCCATCATACTGATTAGAACCAAGTTCGACCACTGACGAACCAATTGAAACTCAATTTATCACTTTCTGCCAACTGTCAATATTGCATCAGGAGGCCTGTTGACTGCCCTTGAAAACTGACCCAAACCTCTGGTCAGGCTCTAAAAATAGGCACACTAATTCTCTATTCCACATATTATCAACCTGCCGAATCTCGTCTCATGAAAATTTCCAGGTCAAAAGATATTGACCGTCAAAGTTGAATTCTCAGATTTATCTGCAAGCAAACACGTCAGAAAGCAATAAACTGGGTTTGGATTCGGCTCAGAAAATTGGGCAAATGAACACATGGGGAAATGAAAACTGGGGCGTTAAAACTCTGTCACGAGGACAATATGAATCTACGATTTGGGCTCACGACTAATAACTAGGCGCATTTGGAAAGCATCTAAAATGGGCTACCTGGATTTGCAGGACAGGAAACGATGACACCATAACAATTTTTACAAATGGAATGACCCTGGAAAAGTGTGCAAACGGATTCGTCAAGATTTGAAAACTGACACACTTGGAGTATTTTCAGTATAGAACATAGGGAAAAAAACCATTTGATCTCATCTATCACGGATCAGGAGATATGATGTCACGAACAGGGGTTCCAATCAATCTACAAATGCTGACACTAGTAAAAGTTAGAAATTCCATTTGGAATCGCGTTTGAAAACTGATCAAATGGATTCGTCAAGGGCTGAAACTTGAAACATGAAAAGTCTCTGATATCTACAATGCAACGGAAAAGGAATTTCAACATTTGGGTCAACTGGTCAAAAGTTACAACATGTCAAACAGGGCTTCCCAAAATTATGTGCAAAGTGCATCAGCATGAAAACAGTAACTGACCAACTTTGAGGGATTCAAAACCTAGTCAAACGGACTCGAAACGACTCAAAATCTGGAACATAGGTTCTTGGGTACGGACATTAGACACTCCCAAAGTGGCAAGTCATGATGCAAATATGGGTGCAAGATATTCATTGGCAAACACAGCCTCCTGTCGTTGTTTGACATTAGGGCAGAATTGCAAATTTGACAAATGCTTGAAACAGGACTTTGCCAAAAAACTCAGAAAGTCAATCTAACTTTACGAAATTCTTAGGCATGTTGAAAGGAAGGTGCCGAAAGCGTTAAACACCTTAGGGGTCTCAACTGGACAGCCGGGTACAATCTCATTTAAAAGCATTTATAGGGCTAATTTTTCTCAACAGGGTTCAAAATTGACCATGCAATTTTTAGCGCCAACAGTGGCTCTGTCTGGGGATGCATGTCCCTTGCGGGCATGGCAAGGATTCAGATCTCTGGAGGAAGCAGACCATTCCCAAAAAATTCAAAACTTCTCTCGAACAGCTTATTGAAAGCAAGGAAACAACTACAACTACCAAGACTATGTACACACGATGGCCCCGGGCCACCGAACTTCAGCAAAATTGTTTACCTCTGTCATAAACATGGTTCTCATCTGAACTTTCATTAGGTAAACTGAATTTTCTTCTCCTATTAGTTTCACCAATCATATTATCATCATATAACAAATCTCTTGGCAAAACAAAATCAGCACTCTTACTTCCATAATGCATATAAAAACTATATTCATCTTCAACCGTTAGCTCATTATGAAAGTTCTGATTAGCATGCTCAAAAATATTAGACTGAAACTGAAAACCTTCTCTAACAAATGACTCGTGCATGCTATCAATTTCGAATATGAAGGCTTCATATTCAACTTGGGGAAAGGGATCACTCATACCTTGAAAATGTGTTTCCTTATACATAACCGGACGATATTCAAATGAACATTCTGACTTGTACTCACATATATCATCAATGTCAAAATCTGAGACTAATCTATAATATTCAAATGGTTCTTCACAATCAGCAAACAAATTAGTCTTCACATCGGAGAGTTCATCATGAATCTCATTGCAAGGTATAGGTAGATTTTCAATAACTGTCTTATTAAACACCTTGTTATCATAATCAGATGCAACATCATGATCATATTCACTGTCATATTTGGAAGAAGAACAGTTTGACCTCTTACAACAGTAAGACAAAGTATCATCATTAAACTTATTCTCTTCTAAATCTAAACTGTCCATGTGTTCTTCAAAAAGAGGATTGATAACTCCATGCAAAGCGCCTTTATAGACATTAGGACAAGTGATGTGCTGATCAACATCAAGCTCCTCACCACATAACGGATTAGTGAAAACTTTAAAACCATTTCTAACATCACTATCATGGACACTTTCAACATATGAAGAAAAATTAGAACTACATGAAGAATCAACATCCACTCCGTCAACGAAGCATGTAGAATATAGATCAAAGTTACTTTCATTGTCTCCATATAGGTGATTCAAATGTCTTGTAAGAAAATCATCATTTATCTTACCAAAAGGTGTTGATGCATTAATCTCAGAGTCAATCATGTACTGACCATCATTATACTCATCCTCAAGACACTCTTCTACACAATTTGGTAATACGTCTTTATGGATAACCTCTTTGTCTTCATATTGTGTAGACACATTTTTTTCATAACTTTCAATCTCAAACTGGTTTACACAATTCTAATATGGAAACTCACTTTCAAATTCAGAAACAGCATTCGTACCTTTATTAGCAAGAGAACACTCACTTCCATCATTGCTCTCTTCTTCCTAATCAGCATTTGATTCACATGAAGACAGACACGTACTAGCACTATCCTCTTCTTGACTTGAGTAATAACTCTCATCATCAGCTTCATATGACACCTCTTGATAATATATTGGATCAGCAACATAATTATCACTTGGAAAATGACTCTCAGCTTTATCATACTCACATTGATATGATTGTCTTTCAACTTCAGATTTAATAACGTTCTCAACATGATGCAATCTCTTAATGAGATAATTCATTTCTTGCCTATCCTGTTGGTCAAGAGAATGCATCTCTATCGCTGAAACATTATCAACATATGAGCTTAGTTCTTCTGACTGTGACTGAGATACATATGATTTACATTCTTTATATTGTGTCATCTTGCCATGACATGTCGGATCAGCAATTTCACCTTTATCACTTGATAGATAACTTCTGGTTTGCTCCTCCTCATACTGAGATGAATACCTTTCCTCTTCCTGATTTATTATGTTTTCAACACAATGCAAATTATCAATGGGAAAATGAATGGCCAGATTTATATCTTGCGTGGATGATTCATCAAGTGAATCAATTCTATCATTCGCTGTTGTAATACCATAAACATGTGCATTTACTTCAGCACGAATGGAACATGTTTTTATTTCTGAGGCTTCAACAAAACTATTTACAACAGCAGGAGTGCTTATTTGCTGATCTGAAATCAAACACTCCTTATGACATTGGCTTGTGCTTTGCACCTCATATTGCTAGCCAATATTTCTAGAGAAGTGACTCCGGGTTAAGCCATATTTTATGTTATTCTCAATCTCTATAGCTATCATGAATGCCTGATGCAAAGTCTTGGGTCTTTTATCTCTCAATAGATAGTTCATCTTCCTATCAAATGCACCGAGATAAACCACTAAACACATTTGATCATCCGGCTTGTAACTTTCAGGAAATTCACTCAAAATCTTTGCAAATCTGATATTAAATTCAGGAACTAACTCACCATTCCTGATTTCAATTTTCAAAAACTTATCAAAATATTCAAAGATGCTTACTCTTTCCCTGAACTGCATCATGAAGGCTAGCATTAATTTATCACAAGATGAAATTGAACATGCTGGTAAAAAAGAAAACCAGTCCCTAGCATCATTTTCTAAAGTCTGAACAAACAATTTCATCTGAATGTCTTCATGAGCAATTTCAAAATCACCAACCAAGTCACTAAACAACTGAACATGATGACTGGCTGAATTTTCATTGTTCCCACCAAACTTAGGCAAATACTTTCTGAGGTTGCAAGGCATAGTATTCGGGAAACCATGAATACCATTAAAATTCAATGGCATATACCTCCTAGTAGAAACAGATCTAAAACTTTCACTAACAGGCTGCATATTAGATGAGATAAAACTTAACATTCTTCAAAGTCAAGACTCATTCACCATTAAACACTTCCAGAATTTATTAATTGCAGCAGATTTGGAGTTCTTTCTACCAATTCAAAACTTCAAATACACTTCACAACTTCAAAACAACAATTGAAACTCGTTCCAATGAAGTGCATAAAACTTATCAAATCATTCTCCTCTTCTTAGTGCTAAAACTTCACTTGATGGAGAACACATATGTGGAACTCACTTTCATTGAAAAGAAATCATATGAAAGCATAAAATACCTCAAGTGTTGCTGCATGAAACCATTGATCTGCTGATTGGCCTGGTGCTAATCTAAATTCTTTACACCATTGATCAAACCTTACAGAGTTGCCATCTCCTTGAGGAGAGAAAATGAAATCACAGTGGTGATTCACATTTATCATTTCAAAAACTTTTAATAGCAAATCAAACAACACTCACTAGTCAGAAACTTATAATAGATCTCTCTTCTTGCTTGCAAATTCACCTAATTTTTAGATCTGCTTGATTCCACTAAAAACTCTTGAAAACAATTTATACATCACTGATCTACAATGATTTAGAGATCCTTTAAGTAGAGTCGCCACTCACTATTGTGAGAAAGATTTGAAACAATGATTTATAACATGGCAGATCTGAAATGACAATTCAACTTGAAAATTTTGAAAGTCACCAAACAACTTGAAGAGAGACACACTTTTGATCACAATTCTGACTCTGAAATTACAACAACACTTTGAAAACAAGGTCCGGTTGAATTGATTGAAAATAAAACTTGAGGAGAGCACAATCTGAACTTCAACCAATAAGTCACTGTTGCAAGTGGATAAAACATACTGGGGTGCATGATTTGGAGTAAGAAAACTGGAAAGAACATCAGAGAACTTACTGCTGAAAATTTTTAATGCACTTCTCCTGCTGTATTGAATCTCTTCTTTTCAAATTCTCAAGGTTTTTCTTGAATTTGATCCAATACATTCCCCAGCAGAGTCACCATTTTTTTGGTGACTTGGATGGGCAAAACCCAACTGAGAGTAGGACTGAAATTTTCAAATTATACACTAGAGATTCTTGTCCTTTTAACAGTGAATTACTTCACAACTTCCCCAGTAGAGTCGCCATTTTGTTGGCGACTTGGATGGGCAAAACCCAACTGAGAGTAGGACTGAAATTTTCAAATTATAAACTAGAGATTCTTGTCCTTTTAATAGTGGATTACTTCACAGCTTCCCCAGCAGAGTCGCCATTTTGTTGGCAACTTGGATGGGCAAAACCCAACTGAGAGTAGGACTGAAATTTTCAAATTATACACTAGAGATTCTTGTCCTTTTAACAGTGAATTACTTCATAGCTTCCCCAGCAGAGTCGCCATTTTGTTGGCGACTGAAAACATTACCCATTTCCAATTACCCTGATGAGAACAAGATGCATCTAGGGGCAGCTAACTCCCATTATCAACACATCCATTTAGACACCAGGCCAACTATAAGGCCGTACTCCTTCTGCACTTTAGGCTCTGCAAAACCTAGGCAGGTGAACCTCTTTAGATCTGACTATGTGACCAGTGCAATAACCATATTCAAGATCTATAAAAGCAGATGAAACCCCTAATTCTTCTACACTCAACCAGGAATCACAAACATGAAATAGCTAAGAACATAACTCATGAAACTGGCAAGCTAAGTGTGGGTTAACATTGAGTAGCTTTCAACATAAAAGGGAAAATTGATTTAATATGTTGATAACAGCAAGACCCAAGTATGAACAATAGAACTTAATGATCCTATCTCTGACCAGTGCCTTATCTATTGGGCAATTAAATGAATCATAACCATACATCTCTTGGAAACCTCAAACGTATCTCTACATTAAGATCCCTAATCTATCTTTCACCTTGTGAATAGACATCTACTACAGAATGAATCTCATACTCAGAAAATCCTATCATGAAATCTGCAAACCCTGTGACAAATATCAAGCAATTACATGGTTCTTTGTTCCATAAGCAAGACATTTTAACCACATACATTTCAAAATGTAATGCAACCTAATTCATGCTCTTTGATCACAAATTACAAGAAATAACAGAGCCATAATCAGGAGATAAGATTCAAACTGAACTTCAAACTTTTGCTGCACTTTATTTGTTTTCCTTGAAATCAAATACATGAAATGTATAGAAAATAACTCATAGATCACCTAGCAGAAAAGAACTATCTGCAAAACTTAAAATGTTGTTCAATACAAGAAGAAATGCTGAAGAATGGTTTCTCAGTGCAAAAACTGGAACCCCTACAAATGAAAAAAGAAAGAAAGATATAGCAAGAAATGAATTCTCGGATCTGATATGCAATTGCCAGGTGTCCACTTGAAATCCAATACTCTGTAACTGAAAAACCTCTTTCTTCTTTCATCCCTTCTGATCTGATTTTGTTTCATCATTAATCTGTAACAAACTTACAAAATGTCCTTGCCTAATGATGAAAACCCTTTACTTGCCAAAATATCTGATTGCCCCATGAAAAAGCCAGTGAAAATGAGTTTTTACTGAGTAAATCAAAACAAATTTGACCCTAACTGCAATTCCATCGCCTTCTACTGATATCCAGGTCACTATCTTGACAAAAAACAAATCTGAACTTCCTGGTATGAATATGGTTGCACCTTAGGTACCTGATAGAAAACCTCATGTAGCTCAAATTGACTGATACCTGTGCAAAAACTGACTTCAGAATCTGAAAGTTCGTCTTCTCCCGATTCCAACGGTATATTGGAGTGCCCAATTCGATTAAAATTTTCCCCAGATATGGCTGTTTGAAAATCAAGCCTCTACTCAGTGGTTTGAAACATATATTTTTGCAAAATTTAAAACTTTCATATAGTTTAAACTATATAAAGTTTCAAACTTTATTAAAATGAACCTGATGTGAGATTTGAGAAAAAAATAATAATAATAAAATATTAAAATTTGAAAAGTCTAAAATTTCTCCTCATTTTCTCTTGGGTCAAACTTCTGTTGACCAAGTGCCACGTGTCACTCTGTGATTGGCCTACATGGTCTGCATCATCCACCACGTGTCATCTCCTCGCTACTTCGCCATGCTTAACCAGTGAGCAGCTTCGGTTAGCAAGGTAACGCGAACTGTCAGATCTGCCACATGGCGCAATCTGGTGCGCTCCTGCCAGTTGCTTGCCACATCACTGCCAAATCACTCTATTACTGCCATGTGTCATCCCCTGATTCGTTGGCTTGTTGCTCCGTCATTGACTAGTCATCGCCTATCTCGCCATCACTATGGGACCAACTTCCACGTGTCGTGAGGTCGCTATATCACTATGGTAACTAGCAAGCAACTCCGCATGGCGAGTTAGCGATCTAGCGCAGGATCGTGCCACATGTCGAAATCGTGTTGCCCGGGTCACATTAGCATGGCGAATATTTGTTTAAAATTTTGAGTTGGTCGACCCCAGCTGATGTCATCAACACTTAGGTCAAAATTGGAGGCCCACCACGCGGCCGCGGCCTTTGGAAAAGGCATGTCTTGAAGACACAATCATATGTGAGTAGATTTGTATTTAAAGAGCTGTAAAAACTTCACCCACCCAATGTGGGATAAAAAGATTTACACGTTTATAGACCTCCTCTTCCTTAATCTCTCTGTAATGATGAAAACATCTTCAGTGAATTTGGATGCTCTTACAGATTATCAATGATGTTTCGCCATTGCAAATTAGGTATAACAAAAGGTCTGGTTTGATGTTGTTTGTCATCTCTGCTCTCATTCTTCTTTTGTGGCTGCACAGGTGGCAACATAGCGTGGTGAAAGATCAATACCTTTTATTGCGTAAAATATAGCCTCAAGCCGCTGCCTTCCAATCTCTTCATGGTGCCTGCAATCCTCCAGCCCACCGTGCCTTCTCTTCGAACAGGAATACTCTAATCTATTTTAGAGTGTGGCTTTCTTTTCCTATTTTTCCGCTGAGGGTTCTTCAAACTCCCCTGCAATGTGAAAATTGTTGGAGTAGTTTCATTGAAAGCGTGTGTGACTCCCAACTTTGGCATACACTAATACTCTACCGCTGTGCTTTGTTCGATGCCTCTATCTTTACCTCTGACGTGATCTTCCTGCCAATGCGTGGTTTGTTCCTCTTAGTCTGAGCCGGCTTCTATTTACTGATGCTCTGCCTCCATGGTGGACTTCTCATGTTGAACTTGGTGCTTGGAGCAGCACGAGACGCCTTTCCTAGGCAGTGAAAGACATCTGGCATACAGAGGGGCAACGAATCCCCTATTTGCTCACGGGTTGCATTGGCTGTTGACGCAGGCTTTCACTGCACTTTCAAACTCGACCTGTGACTCTCATGTTTGCATTGGTGTGAGCCTTTTATCAAAATTCCATTTGATAAATGTTTTAGAGAAAATATTGCACTGGTCGATTTCTTTGTTAATTATCGGGTAGTACAATACCCAATTCCTTCAAAGCTAATATTGATAGCAAAGAGTGGGAAATTTATAGTCTTCCCAAGTGTGAGCAGCTGCAATGCGACCCTAGCCGATAGTGACCTTTTTATTTTCTTGAATAACTTGGATTATGCCTACACTGGGCTATAATTACTGATTTCCCAGATGGTTAGTAATAACTATCTGAGACCATCTCCATTTTCTAAAAGAAATCCTTGGGCCTGAATGGCTGACCTATTGGTAGTATGCTACAGACACATTCACATTCATCCTTAGTTCCTAGATTATATCTGTTGTGTATCTCCTCTATTTACTTCAACTTTGGCAACCAAAGCTTTTCTTCCAAAACTCAAGGAGAACAATCCCTTCAAAATCAAATAGTCGAAGATTGTTTCAACCACTTTCGTAGGAAACATTGGAAAAGCCAATACTATCAAGACTCTGAGCAATTGACGAAATCAGTCGGGCCCCAAAGCGGGTCTGACTAAAAACAATTTCGCTTTCGAACAACTGAACCTTCAAACTGATCGATCAAACCCATCATACTGATTAGAACCAAGTTTGACCACTGACGAACCAATTGAAACTCAATTTATCACTTTCTGCCAACTGTCAATTTTGCATCAGGAGGCCCGTTGACTGCCCTTGAAAACTGACCCAAACCTCTGGTCAGGCTCTAAAAATTGGCACACTAATTCTCTATTCCACATATTATCAACCTACCGAATCTCATCTCATGAAAAATTCTAGGTCAAAAGATATTGACCGTCAAAGTTGAATTCTCGAATTTATCTGCAAGCAAACACGTCAGAAAGCAATAAACTGGGTTTGCATTCGGCTCAGAAAATTGGGCAAATGAACACATGGGGAAATGAAAACTAGGGCGTTAAAACTCTGTCACGAGGACAATATGAATCTGCGATTTGGGCTCACGACGAATAACTAGGCGCATTTGGAAAGCGTCTAAAATGGGCTACCTAGATTTGCAGGATAGGAAACGATGACACCATAACAATTTTTACAAACGGAATGACCCTGGAAAAGTGTGCAAACGGATTCGTCAAGATTTGAAAACTGACACACTTGGAGTATTTTTAGTATAGAACATAGGGAAACAAACCATTTGATCTCATCTATCACGGATCAGGAGATATGATGTCACGAACAGGGGTTCCAATCAATCTGCAAATGCTGACACTATTAAAAGTTAGAAATTCCATTTGGAATCGCATTTGAAAACTGATCAAATGGATTCGTCAAGGGCTGAAACTTGAAACATGACAAGTCTCTGATATCTACAATGCAACGCAAAAGGAATTTCAACATTTGGGTCAACTGGTCAAAAGTTACAAAATGTCAAACAGGGCTTCCCAGAATTATGTGCAAAGTGCATCAGCATGAAAACAGTAACTGACCAACTTTGAGGGATTCAAAACCTAGTCAAACGGACTCGAAACGACTCAAAATCTGGAACATAGGTTCTTGGGTATGAACATTAGACACTCCCAAAGTGGCAAGTCATGACACAAATCTGGGTGCAAGATATTCATTGGCAAACACATCCTCCTGTCATTGTTTGACATTAGGGCAGAATTGCAAATTTGACAAATGCTTGAAACAGAACTTTGCCAAAAAACTCAGAAAGTCAATCTAACTTTACAAAATTCTTAGGCATGCTGAAAGGAAGGTTCCAGAAGCATTAAACACCTTAGGGGTCTCAACTGGACAGCTGGGTACAATCTCATTTAAAAGCATTTATAGGGCTAATTTTTCTCAACAGGGTTCAAAATTGACCATGCAATTTTTAGCGCCAACACTGATTATGCTATTAATCATGAATTACTAATTGCCAAGTGGATAATACTATTAGCGTATGTTATTGTACTATGGTAAACTTATAAGGTCGATATATGAATTGAAAGTTATGGCCGATCATATTTTTCTTTAGTCTAATGATGTATGGTGATTCATTAGTCTTATGATCTATGGTTATTGTTGTATTAGATCTGATGATTTTCCTTTTCTTAGAGATATGTGCATACTTATATGATGCTTAATGAAATGTGGATTGGAATGCAATAATGTGACAATGATAACATGATGTGGATGATGCATGATAATGATGCATTTACATCTAGATGGATGTGTCTATATATGGTGTGGGTGTCATGAATATATGTATGCATGTGATGGAACATCATAAATGGATGCATTTATGTGGATGACAATGTATGTATCATGAGTGGATGCAAATCTGTGGATGGAAATGCATATGAAGTTCAATGCATATCATGATGATTATCACATAATGGTTGCTACCAGTAATCAAGTCATTGGTCCATCATGCAGCTCACTAGCGTCGACGATATAGACAAGTGATTATCCGAAGTTCACTTGTACATAGCATCAAGGTTAAGTGTCTCCATGGTGGATGGGTGCCTTGTTGATCAATTCTAACTATTATGTGAAGATGCAGATAATGTACGAGACAAGGTATGCTTCTGATCAAAGAATACATTCTTACAATATAAAAAATACATTGTACGAGACAAGATAATGTACGAGACAAGGTATATGATCAAAGAATACATTCTTACAATATAAAAAATTACTTGTTTATATTGTAAGAATGTATTCTTTGATCATATCATTTATCAACATTCAATTTTTTGGATCTGTGGTTAGATGAGTTCAATTTTTTAATGGCTTTGGTAGGCAGAAAGAGAACTTTTGGTTTAGATTTTTGTTTAAACATCTTAGTGTAATATGCTTGTTTAAAAATTTCTTATTTTTCATAAACAAAATGTCACAGTTTAGAAAGTGTATTTAATTATTTTATTTATGTTGCAATAAATTATGGATAGTAATTTAAAGGTCAAGTAATTTTTTAAAAATTATTAGTTTCAAGCCAATATTTTTTTTGGTTTAACTTCCACATCCGTCGCAATTGCGACGCCAATTGCGACGGGGTTGCCTTCGCATGTACAACAACCCCATCGCAATTGCTGGGGATTTTGTCGCTATTGTGACAGCAACCCCAGACATTGCGACGGGGTTGCTATACATGCGACGGCAACCCTGTCGCAATTGGAGTCATAATTGCGATGGCTGTGGAAGTTAAACAAAAAATATATGGCTGCATAGCGATGGATGGGCATCGCAAATGCGACGAAAACCTTGTCGCAATGTCGACGGAAAGAAGAGGAATTGTGATGGGGTTGGTGTGACAATAAGGTGGTTGCAGAGTGACGGATGGGCGTCGCAAATGTGACGGCAAGGGTAGACATCGTAAATTGCGACTAAATAACTACGACATCTATGTCTATCGCAGTCGTGACACATTTCTATCATAATTGTGACACATAGCCGTCGCAAATCAGTGCCAAATCTAGTAGTGCTAATTGACTAATGTGTACACTTTTAGTAAAACATTTGTACAAAAACACTAGAAAATTATGTTTGTCCAAATGGAGAGGTTAGTGAGATCTAGAGTCTACTACTAGAGGATGAAGAATACAATATGTTGGCCATCCACTACATGGGGGTGTAGGAAAATCCCTACTGATATGATGTACATAGATTTTCCTATTTCCATGGTTGGAAAGATAGGTCCTCAAAAAAGGTGGTGTTGGAAATATAAGAGGAGTAACTGAGGGGGGCTTGAATAAGTTACTACTAAAATAAATCCTAGATCCCTTGGATGTCAACTATAAAATTCAGACTGATAAAACTGATTACTATTGAAACTCGATAAACACACAAAAAATATTCTAACTCATAAATGCATATTGTGAATTACATTAGCAAAACTTAAGATATTAAAAATTACTTGCAAGCATGAAAGAAATAACATGAACACATGAGACACCAGAATTTAATGTGAAAACTCAATTTGGGAAAAACCGCCAATGTAACTAGTTACTATTTTTCACTCTTTTGAAGTGAGCCCTGTTAGGAGCCAAACCTGTTAAAGGTTACAAAACACACTGTTAGGTGTGACCCTGTTAAAGGATTTAATCACCCTATTAGGAGTGGCCTTGCAAAAGTTCTTGAAACAATTCAATGGAATTGCCACCTTGTTAGAGGATTTACAAATGGTTGTTAAACCAGCTCTGTTAAGAGATTTTAGTTCACTGTTACAATGGTTAGAGAGTAACAATGAAATGAACTGATTGTGATGCAATTGAATTTTTGATTACAGATCTTTGTTTTGGTTCATGCTTGATCCTTCCTAATTGAATAATACTTTTCTACTCCACAAGGATATCTGTTTTATCCTTTAAGCTTGCTTCCTCTCCTTTTATCTCTTTCAATCAACTTATTCAACTTTCATTACACAATTGACTTTTTACTTATACCTTTCAGATTGTCAAGTCAGCTCGAATACAAATTAGAATAGCCAATATTCATCACCTCAGTCGACTAGAATCAATAGGTAAAATAATTAATCTTTGCATGCCAAAATAAGAAAATCCTTTGGTAGTCAACCCTACTTGGTAGAAACTGATTCTAAAGTGATTTCCTATGTTAACCAATAGAAGTTTAGTTAACATTGTGAACTTACAAAATTCCTTTGGTTAACTCGGAGTGAACTCGGTTAAAACTGACTCTTTTCAAGTTTCTCTTTGTTAGCCAAGTGAGCTCGATTAAAACTCTTTTCTACATAATTTCCTTTGATGTCCAAGTGAGCTCAATAGATACTGCCTATTGCATAGAGTAAACTTAGGAATGTTCGGTATACTAGGAAAACTATCTTCACTAACCAAGTGAGCTCGGTATGCATTGATTGTCAACTGATATGACATTTGTGTAACATCAAAGACAACACATAACTAATCAATTGTATCCAATAATCTCCCTCTTTGGTATTAATGGCAATAAAATACATCATAGCACAATGAAATTTTGAGAACAAGACTTTCTCTGTTAGAAAGTTTCTCCCTCTATGAAGGAACTAATTAACTTCTCCCTCTACAAAATTTTAGAAAGATATGATAATAAACTTCTCCCTCTTTGACAACACATGCTAAAGACAATTCTAATTAGTGCCAATGTACCTTGAGTACAAATTCATCTGCAATATGTCATTGTCAATACTACATCAATTGATTGATCTTCAACTTGGTTCTTGTCGATGCATCACTAAACCTTATTTAGTGAGCTTTAGAGAGGGGAATGACCCCTAGCTTACCTTTTAGATACAAAAATGTATCCTTAGGTAATGGATTTTTGAATATATCTACAATTTATTATTTTGTATCTACATATTCCAATCTAATTTCTTTGTCATGTACTATTTCTCTTACAAAGTGATATTTGATAGCAATGTGCTTTGTTTTGAAATGCATCACTAGATTCTTGGATATGTTGATTGCACTCGTATTATCATAATACATCACTATTGGCTCTTTCATTTCAACCTTCATTCCTTCCAACAACTGTTTGAACCAAACAATGTTAGAACAATTTACTGCTGCTACTTCATATTTTGCTTATGTTGTGGATTGGGATGTGCAGTTTTGCTTCTTACTTGTCCAAGATACTAGCCTTTTATCAAGAAACAATGCTCCACCACTGGTGCCTTTTCTGTCATCAAAATTCCCTACCCAATCAGCATCAATAAATACTTTTAGGTCAAGGTTGTGTGCAAGTTTGTACCATAAGCCATAGTCTTCAATACCTTTCAGATATCTCAAGATTCTTTTTATTGCCATCATGTGGTCTCTCTGGGTTTTGTTGAGAATCTTGCCACTATTCTAACTGCTAAGGCAATATCAGGCCTTGTATGTACCACATACTGCAATTTCTCAATCATTATAAGGTTTGATCTACTTATTTGGAATTATCATCTTTTATAAGCTTAAGTCCAGTGCACATTGCGGTTCTAACTAGTTTTGAATCTTCCATTCCAAATTTCTTGAGTATATCTTTGTTGTACTTAGATTGAGTGATGTAGATATCATTTCTATTCTATTGTATTTGTAATCCAGAAAAGATTTTTATTTCATCAAACATGGACAATTCAAATTCTTTATTCATTTGCTTTGAAAATACTTTGCATAAGTCATCATTTTCTGTGAATAGAGTATCATCCACAAATATTTTTTCCAATACAATCTTCTTGTTTGGTCCCTCCTTGATGTATAGGTTGTTGTTATCATTTGTTCTTTGAAAACCAATCTATATCAAATAGTTATGTAGTCTTTCATACTAGGCTCTAGGAGTTTGTTTTAGACCATATAGGGCTTTGTATAATTTGCAAACCATGTCCCTTTTGTTTGGATCAACAAAACCTTCTAGTTGTTTAATGTAGACTTCCTCATCAAGTATTCCATTCAAAAATGTAGATTTGACATCCATCTGATATACTTTGAATCCTTTATGAGCTGCATAAGCCAGTAAAGTCCTAATATCTTCTAATTTTGCAATAGGGGCAAAATTTTCACCGTAATCAATACCTTCTTCTTGAGAATAACCTTTACATACCAACCTTTCTTTGTTTCTTGACACTTTTCTCATTTAGCTTATTTTTGAATACCCATTTTGTACAACTTACATTTTTATCTTTGGGCCTAGGTACAATGGTTCAAGATTTATTCTTTTCTATCTATTCTATTTCTTCATTCATAGCTTCAATCAAACTTTCATTTTCCAATGCATCTTTAACATTTCTAGGTTCAAATTCAGCAAGTAAACATGTACCTTCTAGTTTGCTTCTTGTCATCATTCCATTAGATTTATCTCTAATAATCTGATCAAATGCATGATGCCTTCTAACATATTTAGCCAATATAGGTTCTTTGACTTTTGAGTGAGTTGTGCTATCTTCATTTTGGATCTCAATTTATGGCTTGGGTCCTTCTATCTATGGCTCGTGTTCTTTAGACTTGGTATGCACTAACTTGGTAGCCTCTGAATGTGACTCAGGTCCCTGTGACTCAGTTTGAACTTTTTGCAACTCAGTAGCTAATGGAAATTTGGAGAGCTTAGGAGATGAAGTCACCTTTGTGTCAAATGTGTTTGGCAATGTATCAGGTTCATAGTAGACAAATCTTCTATAGTCTTTTGGCTCCTTTTATATTTCTTCTTCAGTCTTGTCTGCAAACTCATCAATTCTCACATGTGGACTTTCTATAATTTTGTGAGTGGATAAATTCAGACATTTTGTATGCTTTACTTCTATAGGAATATCCTAGAAATATAACTTCATCACCTTTTACATCAAATTTTCCTTTTATAGATTCTTTCAAGATATAACATTTTCTGCCAAATACTTTCAGATAACTTGCATTGGGTTTGTGGCCATACCATAGCTCATAAGGAGTTTTGTTTGAGTCCTTCTTCAACTAAACTCAGTTCAAAGTATGAACTACATTGCTGATAGCTTCCTTCTAGTATTTGATAGGAACATTCTTCTCAATAATTAGTGTCCTTACACAATCTATGATGGATCTATTTCTTATTTTAGCTATTCCATTCTACTCAGGAGTACCAGGGGCTAGTACTTGTCTTCTGATTCCTCTTTCAATGCAGAAATTGTTGAATTCATTTGACATGAATTCTCCAACTCTATCTAATCTTAAGCATTTTGATCTTTTTCCATATTCTTTTTTTACTCTAGCTAGATACCATTTGAATTTCTCAAAAGCTTCTAATTTTTCTTTGAGATACATGACAGTCATCATTCTAGAATAATCATCAACAAAAAAATGAAAAACTTTTCTCCACTATAAGTTTCTATTCCAATTGGTCCACGCAAATTGGTATGTACAATTTCCAAGACATCTTTAGACTGATAGTTTTTTCTCTTAAAACTAGTCTTTCCCATTTTACCAATTTGACAATTCTTGCATAATCCAACATTAGGTTTCTTCAAATTAGGGAGACCTCTTACTCTTCTAAGTTTTCTAATATTGACCATATTATCAAAGTTTACATGACATAGTCTTATGTGCCATAGCCAACTTCCTTCTACTTGAGTAATGAAACATGCACAATCACCAAGATCAAGATAAAATAGATTACCTTTTGTTTGTCTACCTAATCTAATTAGATTTCCTTGGTTATCTAGTAATCTTGCCTTGCCATTCATGAATTCTACCTTGAATCCAATGTTTTTTAGTTGTGCCACACTTATTAAATTATGTTTTAGTCCTTCAACCCACTAGGCATTGTCACATACAAGTTCATTGGTTAATGAGATTTAGCCTTTCCCTTTTATGTAACAAGGTTCATTGTTTCCAAACCCTACACTACCTTCATCATAGTGCTCAAAATGTTCAAACTTAGTTTTGTCTCTAGTAATATGGTGAGAACATCCACTATCTATGATCCATGTGTCATTCTTGCTAACATGAGAGACAAGTGCCATCTTATCTCCTTCATCATTATATTCATTTTCTATAGCAATGTATACTACATCTTCACTGTTATCAGAATCTTTAGCCATAAAATAAGTTTTCTTACCTTTGTCTTTGTAGGATTTGTGACCTTTGAATTCCTTCTTTCCTTTGTACTTGTGGTTTTTCTTTCTTCCTTGCCTTCTTTCCATATTAGAGGGATTTTACCTTTGAACTTTCCTCTGCTCCTAGAATATTTCTTTGCAAGTAGAGCTTCAAAATTTTCAAGATCACTATGAGAATTTTCTTCATATACTTCCTCACTTTCTAATTTATTATCTTTTATTTTCTTTCCTTTTTCTTTGAGTGAGAGTTTAGCTTCAAATGCAAACTCAATAATCTTAGAAGTGGGAACATAATTGTCAAAGTTTTCTAGTTCAAAAGATGTCAATCTTCCTATTAGGGCATCCAAAATTAACTTGTTATTTGGATTACATCTCTTTCTTGAATAGCAAACACACTAATTACATAGATAGGAAGCAAAGCTCTAGGAACTTTACTTGCAATAGTTTCTTCTTTTATTTCTCCTCCAGATGCTTTGATTTCACTAACACTAGATTTGATCCTTCCACATATTTTGTAACATTTTCATCTTCTCTCATCCTCATTTGATATTCTTCATCAAGATATTTGCATCTTGAATCACCAATGGTTGCCAAATGAAGCCTCATATGTCCTTGCAAATTTGTCTCTATTCAGCTTTGGAATCTCTCTCTTGTAAGACATCTTGATCTTTAGCTTAGGTCCTTGAAACCTTCTCTGCAAGCACCAAAAGTTTTGATACCTATTGTTGGAAATATAAGAGGAGTAACTAAGAGGGGGGGTGAATTAGTTACTACTAAAATAAATCCCAGATCCCTTGGATGTCAAATATAAAATTTAGACTGATAAAACTAATTACTGCTAAAACTTGGGAAACACACAGAAATTGTTGTAACTCGGTAAATACATAATGTGAATTACATTAGCAAATCTTAAGATATTATCAAAAATTACTTGCAAGCATAAAAAAAATAACATGAACACATGAGACACTAGGATTTAACGTGGAAATCCAATTTGAGAAAAACCACCAATGTAACTAGTTAGTATTTTTCACTCTTCTGAAGTGAGACCTATTAGGAGCCAACCCTGTTAAAGGTTACAAAACACACTGTTAAATTTGACTTTATTAAAGGATTTAATCACCCTGTTAGGAGTGGCCTTGCAAAAGGCCTTGAAACAATTCAATAAAATTTCCACCTTGTTAAAGGATTTATAAATGGTTATTAAACCAACTCTGTTAAGAGATTTTAGTTCATTGCTACAATGGTTAAAGAGTAATAATGAAATGACTTGATTGCGATGCAACTAAATTGCTGACTAAAGATCTCTATTATGGTTCATGTTTGATCCTTCCTAATTGAATAATACTTTTCTACTCCACAAGGATATCTTCTTTATCCTTTAAGTCTGCTTCCTCTCCTTTTATCTCTTTCAATCAACTTATTCAAATTTCATCACACACTTGAATTTTTACTTATACCTTTCAGATTGTCAAGTCGGCTAAAATACAAATTAGAATAGCCAATATTCATCACCTTAGTCGGCTAGAATCAATAAGTAAAATAATTAATCTTTACATGTTGAAATAAGAAAATCCTTTAGTAGTCGACCGTGCTCTGTAGAAACTGATTCTGAAGTGATTTCCTATGTTAACCAACATAAGCTCGGTTAACACTGCAAACTTACAAAATTCCTCTGGTAACTGAGCAAACTCAGGTAACACTAAATCTTTTCAACTTTCTCTTTGTTAGCCAAGTGATCTTGATTAACACTCTTTTCTGCATAACTTCCTTCGACGCCTGAGTGAGTTTAGTAGATATTGCCTTCTGCACATAGTAAACTGAAGAACGTTTGGTAGACTAGGAAAAATGTCTTCATTGACCAAGTGAGCTTGATATGCACTAACTATCAATTGATATGATATTTGTGTAACATCAAAGACAACATACAACTAATCAATTGTATCCAACAGGTGGTTGGTATTGAGACGGAACCAAGCTGATTAAAGTTTCTTTGGCAATCACATTGATGTTGTAAAGTGTATTTTTGAGTGTCTTAGCTCCAATTATGAATCTTTGTCTTTGATTCTAAGAATGGATTTCCTCTACTTTACTGCCTTTCTTGAAAACCATAATATATGATAGACTTAATTCATCTCTAGACTATAGAAAGGCTTTTCATTGTGAAAAACCATAATAGATGAAAAAATTAATTCATCTCTGGACTGTAGAAAGGTTCTTCACTACAAAAAGTCATTCCAAGTTAGATGCTTGTGGTTGATGGTTATTGAACATAATGATTGACTATTGTGTAGTGGAGGAAGTTGAATTGAAGTCTCTATGTAGAGTAAGAACATACAAGATGTATCCCACATTCTTGGACATTTAGCTACACACATTCTTGAGGAGCATAAGGATGAGGAAAGGAGTTTATTCAGAGTTAGAGATAATTTGGCTAAGTTACCTTCCAAGGAAAACAACCAAAACAAACATCAATGGATCTGATAATGTTAATCAATGGATCTCTCTCATGTACAATCACATAACTTGTCTCCTTAAAGATTTTAAATGCTGCAAACTACATTCTCTGCTCTGCCACCATTATACCTCTCTATCATTCTATCTAGTTTTCTCAAGGATTTGACATGGTTGAGAACCCTCAATTTGAGCATGTTTTTTATCATATCATTGCCCATCACTCTAGAAAGCCTAAAAGGTTAGAGTATCAGAATGTCTTGGGGAGTAACCTGAAAACTCTACCTAGAGTGGTCACTCAACTATATAGACTAATATCTTTCAACATCTTTGAATGTAAAGAGCTGAGAAACCCTTCCCCTTCAAATGAAAAAGTTGGTAGATATGTGCTACATGAACTTGAGGCATTGCATTAAGTTGAGTTTCCTTCCATTCCAAATAGAAAAAATTAAATAAATCACTCTAGTACCTAATTATTGATGGTTGTGAGAATTTACAATTGAAGCTTCAAACTCCCAACCAAAAAGTACTCTACAGTGTTCCTAGATATAGGATGTTCATTCACTTAAGAATCTAAGGTAGCTCTCACTTAGATATATGAAAATAGAAATACCCCATAAAGTAATCTTAAGGTATAAAAAATTAGAGAGTTTGGAGATCTATGAAGGCCTATTGGGGAATCTTCCAAAGGACATAAAAGAAATCAAAACCCTAAAAGAGATTTGGCCAAGAAGATTGACTTCTTTAGTCCAGTTGCCCATGTGGTTGTTCAATATTTATGTTCTAAGAAGGGTAATGCTTGAGTACTTGAATGTGAAGGTCCTTCCACCTACAATATTCAAGATCTTGCCTTTGCTACACCTTTTGAAGATAAAAAATTATGCAAAATTGATGGAGTTTCTAGATGAGTTTGGAAAGGAAGGAGCATTTCCATCTCTAGAGGAGCTAAGCCTAGACAATCTTAAAGTGTTAAAGGAGTTTACAGTCTTAGAGGAGAAAATCACGAGCATTGTAAAGAGTTTGAAGTGATATTCCTACTAGGAAATTGAAAATTTTCCCAAGGGCATAGAAAAATAGAAGAAAAATATGAAGATAGATATCATGGATTCATGTAGACTAATACAAAGTGTGGAAGAGTGGAATTGAGGCACCAATTTGCATGCAGAGTACATTATGAGGGAATGGTATAATAAATTATACTTTCTAATGGGGAAGATGGGTGGTAAATCCATGAGAGAATAAATCATTTTGTGTGTGCACCACTATTTATTGTCTAGATAGAGAGTAGGACCTCAACAAGTGACCAAACATGTGCCCTAGGGAAAGCCAATGCATTTTCTCACATTGATCATCTCTCTGCTAAAAAGATTAATGTCAAATATGAAAGTAACATTTTGATTAGTCTCCCCATCACTGATAATTCTAACTTATACTTCTAGTGGTTTTATAATATACACATTTAAATATAGATATGATACTAGCAATCACACCTTGGTGTGGTATGTCATAGTTATGTGTAATGGGTATTAGCCAATTTTGTTGGATTATTAATTTTGAAAACTATTTTTTATACTAATTGTATTCTTTATTTTTTTCTCTAATTTGTTTTATATAAACATTTTTCTTAATTAAGGTATTAATTTTGTTTCATAAATATATTGTGTGTTGAATCTCAATTTTTCTCAATAATTATTTAAACTTATTAAAAGTAATAATTCAATTATTATTTTTATTTATTTACAATAGATGTTGAGTTAAAGGGATTTCTTAAAAGGAAATGGTGTAATATATGTACTACAGTAAATTGTTTTCATAAATTATTGTAGTTGTACATTTTTAAAAAAAATGTTTTTTTTTTGTAGATGATGCCTGTGTCTTCTATTTTCTACAAAAAAAAATTATGCAAAGGAAGAAAGCGCCCTTAGAAGCTATTTATCCAGAATGTAAATCTTTGTATTGAGAAGAATAATATCTCTATCTTCCAATACTAGCAACCCCCCTTCCCCCCATATCCTCTATAATTTTTCAATTTATCCCTCTTTATATATCTTTTTATCACTCGATATCACCATCTTTCTCTCACACTCACTCGTCCCCCCCCCCTCCCCCTTCCTTATATCTTTATCTCTCTTTCTTTCTTGATGCTCATCTCCTTTTATCTCTTTCTCTATTTCCAAACTCTACATACATATCTCATTAATATAAAATATATAAATAAATCTATTTTCAAACTAGTTTAATTAAGTGAAATAACAAACCCAACACCTTAAATGTAAACATATAACCCATTAACAAAATTGAGTTGAAATATATCAAATTAACAAATGTAAGATCATTTCAAAAAAGAGGAATACAAAAAGAGTCATTTCAATTCAATGATTTGAATATAAAATATTATAGCATTTACTTTATTGTCCTCATTTATTGTGGGTGAAATTAAATGTTGTGTATATTTAAAAGAGAGATTATGCAAATAATTCATATATTTTATATAGATATATCAACCTACAACAATACATTAGAAAATAAATTTAAAAATATTATACATAAAATAATTCAACGTAAAAATATAATATTTAAGAATGAGAAATTAATTTTTGATTACTTACTTTGGAGTCGTTTTTATCTATTATATTTTATGTTTTCCTATTATATTTTATAATTTTATTAAATATTATACTTATTTAAAGAATCTATACAAAATAAGTATTTATTTATCTATTTTATTTTAATATTATAATAAAAATACATTATATAATTTGGTAAATAAAAATAATGAATAAGTATATACATAAATATAAATTAGTAACTTGTAATAGTTTCATAACAATTTTCTATTTTTTAAAAATTTCAATACTAATATATCAAATTATTAAAATTATTTTATGAAAAATACTACTATATCGACAAGGATCTCACTTTAAATTCAACTTTTTAGTAGATCTCACTTGACACTCTATTATTTGAATTTCTACAAATAGATAACAAAGTAAGAAAGTCTATCTCACAACCATTAAAAAGCTTGCTAACTATGGAAATAATTATTGTCGAGGTAGCCATTCATTACCATTTATTTCCTTACAATTTACTATGATTGGAATGTCTCCATTACTCTTATCATTTAAGAATTGAGTGTTGTTGATTGTTTCTTACATATACTTCAATATATACTTCGCTGTTAAAAACAAATGAATTACTGTATGTTGAATATGGAGGTTTGAACGGTTATTCTTCTGACTGGTATAAGCGCCCATTATAAACTCTTCTTCTGAGAGTGTTTGATATCTTATTTCCTGCTAAATGCTTAGATGATTGCATACCACTATCGTTGTTTGGAGAAAGGTTACAAGGCTTTCGCACCAAGGATTGCATGTGTTCTGATATCATTTATTTCGTTGGGAAATAAATGAATAATTATTTTTTTTACAATTGCAAACCTGGGCCTGTACAAAGATCATTACCTAGAATTAGAAGAAAATAAAATGTGTCATGTGTGATTAAAATTTTATAGAGCAACATGACGGTAATAAAGCTTCACATTCCTTTCAAACTATAGAAATTTCGTGTCTCTAATTTATAACATTGATTGACTTGATATCATAAATAATAAACATCATGCAAGATTAAATAGTAGGCAAACCCCCAGTACATATATTGGCGAGGAAAATTGGCAAAATGAAGAAGGGTACAGAAAGAAGAGGAGAACATGAAAGAAGAGGAGAACATGAGTTTTGTCAAGCTCCAATGACTGTCATGGGCTATGAGTTCCCTTTGACTATTTTTCTACAGAATGTCGAGCGGTTGCGAGGAAAACATTTGAATATGACATTGGCTTTTAAAAGCACCAAAAATTTTATCCTCTAATTACTGACCAGTGACAACAGTAAGACGATTTTTACAGCAACGAAAATAAGTAGAAGAACGGGACGAAGTAAAAGTCTGATTTTTTTACAATTGAACTGTCATTGCTTTTGAGAGATGATGTCTGATGTAGCTGCAGGAGAACGTTGCACGGTAGAAACACAAACCTTTTTGCTTTTCCCCATACTCTGCTAGCAAGTTGATGTGCTGACAGTAGCCATTTGGTGGGACTGACATAGATGATCTAGGGTCGTCCCTCTGCTATGGGCAAAACTATCCTATTCATCTTCTTCATTATCAAAGTGAGTCACTTCTTTAACATTTTGTTCCTCATCTTTCTCCTTATCTTCTTCTTTGTCTTCATCATCCTTCACTTCAATAGGAAATTCACTTAGTTTATGAAGATGATAAATATTTTTCCAAGTTTTTGTAGCATTCTTAAGAACATGCTCTATGTCTTTGATCAAAATCAAATAAGTATTTAACTTTAGAGTCAATTTTTCTTCATTTTTATTTAATGAATCCTTCACCTCCACATTTGATATGCTCAATAATAACTTCCTCAAGGTTTGTGCATATATGTCTTTGATTTCTTGCATAGAAAAATCCCATCTTGGCTTTATCTTCTCTAGTAATTCACCAGGGACTTGAGAAGTGATCTGGTTTAGGGAGCTTACCCATTTTATTTAGCACCAGAACTTGCTTCTACTTAGCCTTAGTCCTAATCTCATATTTAATGATTTAAATTTTTTTAGTCCTACTCCTTCTTCTAATTGCTTTAGCCTATCCTAGAAGGTGGGTGGAGGTCTACTAAATACAATTTCACCTCCTTTCTTTCATGACCTCCTTGTGAAGACTATAATGGATGACTTTACAAGTTTTGCGATGATCACCTTTCCCTTTTTCTTCAAAGGTTCTCCTTCTTTCTTAGATTTTTCCTCATCCTCACCTTTTCCCTCGGTTAACAAGAGAGGTACATTTGATTTCAGCTTTGCTGTCCTTCTCTTCCCTTTGTTAACCACCTAAGGGAGCTTTATTTCTAGCTCAATTTTGGCCTTAGCTTCACCATGAGTTTCAAAATAAGGGGCCTTGGAATTAACAAGTTTATTGACAAGGGCTTCAATGATGTCCTTTATCTCATCAATGTTTAGCTCATAGCCAAGAGGTTTGACCCACACAACTCTTGGCTTAACTACCTGAATATACACCTTGTCACTATCCACCATAAAGCATACATCAGCCTTATAATCTCTAACTAACTTCTTTAGAATCATAAACCTATTGTTTATTTTCTCCTTGAATACATTAAAGTAGTTGTCCATGATGAAGGCATAGTTCTCACCCATTTTTGTAATATATTCATTTATTTGGTAAAGCACAGGCATATATTTTCTCTAGACTATAGTGCCTTTAGAAGGGAAGAACTTATGTACATAAAAGAATAGGTAGGTTAACAATGAACCAAATTTGTACAAGTTGTTCTTTGATGTTCTAATACTTTCCATTTTTTTTATTGAATTGCCTCAATAATAGGTTGGCAAGGTCATATGATAAGTTGTTCTTAACCATTTTATATGCCAAATCCATGGCTTCACATGACACATTGTTAAGTCGGTTTGAACTATATATCTTATGTGTAATAACATGAATTCCAAATTTAAATTTTGCATCTATGACACTATTGATTTTCATACCTCTACCATCCCATTCAACTAGGGTTTTCTTCTTGAACTCTACCCGACCTAGCATTTTCATCATTTTGGCTTTGACTAGCATAGGGAGGCTAGTGATTTGATGAATCATCTTTTTTGTTATCAAAATTGGTTGTTCTAACCACAACTATCCATTATGCACCTAACTAAGGATAAACCTAATCCATTTAATTTGAAATTCTTGGGGCATATGAGGGATACGTGTCAACCCTTTGGCTTCTAGATGTTGATGCTCAGGTTTTAGGGCTCCATTACATATAACTAACCTAGGGAATCATCCATCTCTAGAGTACCAATTTCATGAATTGCACATTTGAAATGAGTATGAATGTCATTAACAAGAATTACCTTGGGAGAGATTTGAGATTGAGCTCAATTTGGGTCTAGAGTTTTAGCAACCGTGGGAGTGAGTTTGAAATCTGGCACTTTCCATTCAACTACTCGAACCAACATGTCAAATCCACATTTTACCTTGCTGCTCCTAGATGCCATTTTTTCTTGATAGCTTGAGAGAACTTTGAGAAACTTTTGTAGGAAATTCACCCAAGTCTCTTTGATCACATTGAAAATAGCTCTTCATAATAGCACTGAAAACTCACAGTAAGAAATGAATTCAATTCCATGCCTTTTATTAAAACTTCAACATTTATGCTTGGTATGGAAGTCGATGTGTTGATAGGCTGTCATCCAATATATGGCATTGATTACTTGATGACATCTCTATGATTTGGTAACCATAGGTGCCTTTGTTACTCTTTACCTTGCTCAGTAGAGTCTATGACCCAACCTTACTTGGTAGAGAAGGTAACTTGGTATTAAATGATACTGATCTTGCTTAGTGATCCCTTTGTATCTAGTATACAAATTTGGATCTTTGTCACCTTTCAACTGGAATTGATTCAAATTTTTTCTTTGATAGCCTAGTTATAGTTCTTCCTTGAGAACTTACTTATAAATGGTAGAGTCACCCTATTCTTGAGTGATTTGACCATCATTACTCAGACTAGTATCCTTGGCAAACTTAGGAATCCATTGTTGTCTCATTTTCTTTTAGATGCTATCAACTTCTTCCTTCTTCTCATCTTCAATTCTACTAGTATTCATACAATTCTTGTCAAGATGACCAAGTTCTATAAAAATGAAACATCTTTTAGTGGTATCTCTTTTCCTCCTATGCTTTTTAACACAATTCATAATGATGTGTCCAAATTATCCACAGTAATGACATCTATAATGGGTATTCTAGTCCCAACCAAATATTTCTTTCACAATTTTCTCTATAGGATTTAATGTCTTTGATTTTCATTCTGATGCCTTGTGTCCATGTTTCTTACATTTATGACAGTTGCCTTCAAATCTTGGTTTCTCTTTGTATTCATTAGCCCTATGCTTATGTTGATTGTAATTGTGGAATTTTCTATTGAATTTTTCTTTTCCATTGCTCCAACATTGGTTTGATGTATGACCTTTCTTACCATAGTGCTTACAAGTGGGTCTTTGATTCCTTTGAGCACCTTTTTTGGTGGACTCACCTTCTTCTTTGTATCCAATTCTTTCTTTTTCTTTTTTCCTATAGAGGTTTTGCTCATTTAGTTGATTCATGTCTGCTTGAGATTTCATCATTCTCTCATTGATTTTCTTCTCAGAGTTTAGATCATTCCTCAATCTTTCATTGATTTTTCTTTCAAATTTCAAATCATTTTTTATTCTTTCATTAATTCTCCTTTTAGAATTTAGATCATTCCTCATTCTTTCATTTTCAAATCTTAGGCTCATGATTTCCTTATTTGCATTGGAGAGCTGATCAATAAGGTCTTCATGTTAAAGGGATTGGTTCCAGATTTTATTGCTCCTTCCATCCATCTCTTCTTTTATCTTGTTTCTCTATTCCAAGACTTGACATAACTTTACTAACTAAATTTCTTATTCCCTTTTTAGCTTTCTTACTTCTCCTTACAGCGAACCATTCTTCTCTAGGAGTTTGTTGATTGCATCATTTGCTTCATCTAAGCTACTTGAAGGGTGAAAGTCTTCAATTCTTTCTTCAATGTAGAGATGATCATTCATTTGATTTGTAAGTTCCTTTCTCCTTTTTAGAGATTGGGAAAGTTGCTCCTTAGCTTTCTTGAGTTGGGCAATGACCATTACCAAATCCAATAGCTTTGTCAAGTCTAAATATCTCCATATCCTTGATCTTTGCTCAAGTTGTTACACTTTTTCTTGAGAACCTGAAAAGACCTAATACCAATTATTGGAAATATTCAAGACTATGCTAAGTTGCTGAGAGGGGAGGGGTGAATCACTAACTTCTAAAACTTTACAATTTCAATTCTTAATCCAATAATTTAATTAACACTTAATTCATCACATCTAATCTAATTGCATGCATGAGAAATTGAAAGCATGAAAGCATTCATAACACTTTGACACAAATATTGGGTGACCTAGAAACCTTTCAAATAGAAAGTAAAAATGGGGTGGGGATGATACCCACAAAATTTAGTATTGTAGCATAAAGTTGGTTTTCTAAGGCTCATATTGATCACTTCTAATGATTTTCCCTATTAGGAGCAATTATAACTACTAGGTTCACCTTGTGAGGGGATTTACAAACACACAATGAAGTATGCACTTGGTAAAGAGATTTATGAAAGACTCTTAGGTCGACCTTTTTAAAGGATTTTGACTGGTTCACCTATTATGATGAAGTAGTAGTAGATCTCTAATATGCAACTGAGTTTGTTGATAGAGATTCCTTAGTGTACTGATCATCTTTTTGTGATAGATATGTCTCTACTACTCCTTATACTATTATGGCATTTACAATTTTCTCTTTATCTACTACATTCATAACTTGAACTTTCACATTCACAATTACATTACATCGATACATTCACTTGCATACTTATATTGTATATGATACAATACATTGCATATATACCAATTCAAATTACAAAATTACAAAGTTGGCCCACATGAAGATACTCGAGTTCTACAGATTGACTTGGTGAGGTTCTGATACTCGGCATCCATGGTCAATGCTCAAAATCATCATGCACTTAGTAGATGTAGAAGCTCAATCCATATTGATCACTTTCAAGTATTCTTGAACTCGGTCTGTACTAGTGACTTGTTAGATATTATGCAGCTTGAAAAACATTGAATCACTTAGTTAGTATAAAGTAGCTTGATTAACACTGGCTTTGCATCACATGAACTACAAACTCGGTAGATACTACAATGCTTAGTAACTACTGATAAATTCAGCATATAGTGAAATGTACAGTGCAAGTTGCTAGACTTCACACTGACTGAATCCACTTGATAACTATTGGAATTAGTCCAAAGGACTCAGTAGCAACTATAGAACTTGGTGGTTGCTAAATTACATGGCAAACACTATAAACTATTCAACAAGCTTGGTAGCTATACACAATCTGAATAAATGTGTCTCACTAATAAAAAACTTGACTAATATGTCAAAACAAGTAAGGAAAGAAAGGATGACATGGAATTCAAAAAATTCAAAGGAAAGAAAGATTTCAAAGGCTTCAAAGACTACAAAGACAAAGGTAAGAAATCTTGCTATGTTACTAACAATTATGACAGTGATGATGAAGATGAAATGGTATATCTTCCTATAAAAGATGAGTCAGATGATGAGGATAATGAAATGATGACACTTATTTCTCATGTTAGAGAGAATCACACATGGATAATAGATAGTGGTTTTTATCATCACATGACTAGTGATAAAACTAATACTAATTTTGAAAACTTGGAGCACTATGATGGTGTAAGTGTTAAATTTGAAAACAATGAACCATGTTATGTGAAGGGAAAAGGATGCATTTTATTGACTAATGAACTCAAATGTGACAATTATTATTAGTTTGAAGGAATGAGACACAATCTTCTAAGTATGGTATAGATCAAAAACATTGGATACAAGGTAGAATTCATGAATGGGAAGGCCAAGCTTTTGGATGGTAAAGGGAACCTAGTTGGAATTAGTAATCAAATAAAAGGTAATCTATTCTATCTAGATCTCACTAAAAGTTCATGCTTTTTGGCACAACTAGAGGAAAGTTGGCTATGTCATAAAAGAATGTGTCATGTAAACTTTGGTAGTCTATTTACTATAAGTAAGAACAGAGGAGTGAGAGGTATTCCAAATCTAAAGAAAGATAAAATTTCCAGATGCAAATAATGTTATATTTGAAAAATGTGTAAAACTAGCTTCAAAAGTAAGAATTACAATATTGAAGAAGTCTTGGAACTAGTTCATACAGATCTTTATGGACCAATAGGCATAGAAATCTATAGTGGAGATAAATATTTCATTTTTTTGTTGATGATTATTCTAGGATGATGATAGGATCATACTTGAAGAATAAATCTAAAGCTTTTCAAAAGTTCAAGTAGTATCTGGCTAGAGTTGAAAAAGAAATGGGGAAGAATTTAAAATATCTAAAGTTAGATGGAGGAGAAGAATTAATCTCTAATTAATTCAATAAAATTTTCAATAAAAGAGAAATCAAAAGACAAGTATCTACTCCTGGGACACCTCAACAGGATAATATAGTAGAAACAAGGAATAGAACCATCATGGATTGTGTAAGAACACTAATGATAGAGAAAAATGTTGCATCAAAATACTAGAAAGAAGCAATTATCACAACATTTCATAAGTTGAACTAAGTTAAATTGCAAAAAGGTATAGATCATACACCTTATGAATTATGATATGGCTATAAACCTAATGTTTTTTATTTCTATTAGAAATAATAGTCCACCAAGATAAATGAGAGTGGGGGGGTGAATCAGTTATCAAAATTAAAATATTTATCAACCTTAATTAATCTTAACCATTCAATCAAAGTAAACAACAATATTAACAAGATACACATACACCATTACACTAGATTTGCTAACTAGGGAAACCCTTAATCAGAGGGAAAAGCCTAGTGGGAATGATGCCCACAAATATATATTGATATATATATTCCCTATTAGAGGATGGACCCTATTAGGAGTATATAAACACATTCATTACATAAGAGTCAATATTAGGAGACTTTGAATCCTTGTTAGAAGATTCCAACCCTATTAGGAGTTGTGCTAACTCTATTAGGAGTTACAAAAGGTAGAAGGACCTATTGTCCAAACAACTTCTGGGGCAAGACCACTTAACTTCACTATCCAACTGATCTCTCAACTATTCCTTGTAGAATAATTTTTCATACTATTATTTATCCTCTTTCCTCTATCCTGTCAACTAGACCAATCACTATGATACCTTGAAGAGTAGGTCACAAACCTCAAATCCAAATATCAAACCTTGAATCTTAAAATAAAATTCTAGCACAAAGTTTTCTTCAACTTTTCTCTACTCTACATATATTACCCAGTGTTCATCTCTTTTCTCCTTTTTTTTTTCTCTTCATACTTCATGCAATCATTCATGCATAATAATGGAAAATGTCATTTCTTTATACCAAATCCCTTTGACTATTTTTCTACAGAATGTCGAGCGGTTGCGAGGAAAACATTTGAATATGACATTGGCTTTTAAAAGCACCAAAAATTTTATCCTCTAATTACTGATCAGTGACAACAGTAAGATGATTTTTACAGCAACGAAAATAAGTAGAAGAACGGGACGAAGTAAAAGTCTGATTTTTTTACAATTGAACTGTCATTTCTTTTGAGAGATGATGTCTGATGTAGCTGCAGGAGAACGTTGCACGGTAGAAACACAAACCTTTTTGCTTTTCCCCATACTCTGCTAGCAAGTTGATGTGCTGACAGTAGCCATTTGGTGGGACTGACATAGATGATTTCTAGGGTCGTCCCTCTGCTATGGGAAAAACTATATTCTTAGGTCCGTTTGGCTGTGGGAATAGGAATAACTATTCTGGAATACTTATTCTAGAATAGAAAATGGGGGAACATATTCCTATTCTCTGTTTGGGTCAACAAGAATTTGATGGGAAATTCACCAACCCAAAAATTTATCTAAAATAAATAAAACTTGAATAAGAATACGTATTCCAATTCCACCTATTTGGGTGAAATTGCAAAACCTCATTTTTGGGCCAAAGTTGGAATACGTATTTCTATTTTATTTCGTATTCCAATTTCTATTTGATTCATCCAAATGAAGAATTCAAAATTTTTAAGAATTTACATATGCCTATTCCTCTTGTATTCCCATTGCCAAACAGGCTATGCCTCGTAGAAACAAAATGCCTACATCGCAACAAGATTTATGGCCTTTATTGCAAAAGATTACAATTGAATCAAGCAAATGATTTTGATGGATAATGCATTTATTGAAACCTTGTAAACCACCTAACAACTATCGTACTTGTCTTCAGTGTCGGACAAGATTAGAGTGAAATTCCCACCTATAACATCCTATTGGCTAGTTTGAGGAAAAATTATATAACAATTTTTTTTATCATTTATCATTAATATAATAATTGAATGAATATTTCAAGTGAGATTGTACAAAAATATTTTATTATAATATTTTGAATCTTATTTTAGAATCTCTCATTAAGAATTCAACAAGCATAGAATATGAAATAAAATATTAATGGTAAAAAAATTCTTACACAATTCTATTTAGAAACATTTATTCAATCTTATTATAAATTGGAGAAATGTATTGTTGTTATTCTAAATTATATTAAAGTTAAAAACAAAAATATTATTAATGTCATATCATTTTATAATCAAAAAATAAAATATTACTGATTTGAATTTTCAAATGTTAACAAAGGCTAATCTACAATTTTGTTAATGCAAATATTTAGATATAAATTGTAAATTGTAAAGGAGTAATACTTTGTCTAATATGTGCATTGTATGTTTATTATTATATGTATATTTATTAGTTATATTATTATAAGTTGTAAACTAAATTCTCAAATGATGAAGTGAGTGAAATGTCAAAGTATACAAAGGTTCATAGTACCTCAAGCACTCCTAACTAGTTCATGGTTATCATAAAATATTCACAACATCATTTTAAATGTAATTTGGAATTGTTGTATCCATACCCTCTTCTAGTGATTCATCTTGACGTAGAGGTAGAAAAACACTACAAAGGTTATACCTCTCAATTTTATATTTTACATTAAATCTTCTAAGTGTCATTCAATAAAATCACCTCTAAACACCTCTTCTTGTGCACATGACTTGAAGCTATGTTTCTATTAGCATGAATGTTGATGATATTCAAGGACTATGGGAGAGTATCCTTGCAATGATGAAGCATTTGGGAGATTGTTAGCATGATTTTGTGTTGCATTCATGATTGTGTTTGTCATTGATGTCAACATACTAATGATTTTATGAAGATTGACATACAAGTAGACAAAGATTGAGATTGTGAGGTATTAGGATTGAAGATGAGGAAAAGTTCAGTTAAAGAAATGTTCAATAGAGTGTCATGATGATGTAGCTAAGAGTGTGTGAAGAAATATGAAGACAATTCAAAGGTTGCATTATGAAGACTATGAGTCGACAATATTATGTAATTATGAAAAGATGTAATGAAACATGTATTGCATTGTTTTAATGTGGTCCTATATTGATTGTAGATTGAGAAAGTCTCAAGACTAACTCAATAATTAGTTTGAGGGCTTGGTATAAAGGAAAGTTTCTTTCCTTGTGGTTAAGTGTATAATTGTGAAAAGTAATTGCAATTGTGGTTTTGTGTAAAGTATATGTAAAGAGAGTGAGTGAACTTGGATGTAAGATTTAGCGAATCTGATATTGAGTATCTTGATATCGAAGAAGTGTTTACTATAGACAAGGCACAATGAGCTAACAGAGAGATTGCATTTTGAAATGAGATAGAAGTGGACAATTGTTTACTGGTGTTATTTTGCAAAGGATAATACAAAGGTCAATTGGATAGTAAGTTTTGTGATTTTTCGCCTAAAGTTATTTGGACACTAGGTTCTTCTACCTTCCACAACTCCTAATAGGGTCCAAATCTCATTATAGGGATATAAAGCCATCTAAAATAGACTAATATATACTAAATGTATTTCAATGACTCCTAATAGGGTCCTTTCCCTTAGAAGGAACTTCTATATTAGTACATCATTTTGTGGGTACCATCCCAACTGGGGTTTTCCCTCTTATCAAGGGTTTCCCTAGTTAACAAATATGGTGTTATTGTGTATGGTGATCTTGATATGGTTGTTACAATTATTAATTAAGTTTTTCATAATTAATAAGGTTAATAAAAAAAATTAATTTGATAAATGAATCACCCCCCTAGTTGTCTTGGTGGACTTTACTTTCTAAAAATTAGTATTAGAGCACAAAGTTGTTGAAGGAAAATTCTAACAACTTAAGGAGATCGATGGCAAGTCATTTCAAAATTGAAAGTTTGAAGTTTGATGGAACCAACTATGACAGTTGGAAAGAGAGGATGAAGAAATATATTTTATGAATGGGACCAAGATATTATTTGATCATTGGGTGTATGCACCAAGTTTGTATACAAATAAATGGACATCCATTCAAAAACAAAAACTCTTGATAACCTAATTGGGTTATTCAAAAATTTAAATGTTGGCCAGGCTTGGTATCCAAGCCTAGCCATATTAATTAAAAATTAACCTGATTGGAGTTTTAAGAAATATAAAAATTTGTTGATACCCATGTTTGAGGGTATTTTTATATCCTCAAATGATAGTAGTAGACATTTAGGTGATAGTGGAAGCTAGAAACCTGATAAGGTTTAAAAAGAAAAAAAAATTGCTTTTCCTCATGGCGCCCTGCAAATAAGGTATGTTTTCATTTTCTTTATCATTTATGTATTATTTTTATGATAGTTTGTGAACTTTTTTTATGATTTGTAAGATTTGTATTTTTTTATAATCTATAAGATTTGAATTTTTAATTTTTTTAAAAAAATTAATATCATATGCCTCAACATATCCAAGAAAATGAGGTAGAGCCAAAAGACCACCTCCAACACAAGAAATGCAATCAAGCCCTCCACCTGTAGTGACACAATCACAAAATGCTCCACCCATTTTGACACAAACACATAACCCTCCACTCATTGTTCCCATTCAACAACCACTACCACCTATAAACCCTTTGCATCTACCATTGCATCATTTAAATGCTACACAAGAGGACCTCATAAACCACCTTACATAAAATAACACTCACATTACCCAACTAGTCAATAGGTATTAGTCATCTACTCTTTCTCATTGCTCAACCCTAGTCAATACACATGAACAAATGGCCCAAAATGTAAATGAGGTATCTAGGGAGGCTATGAAATGGGGTTCATGGAGGGATAGGCTCCGTGCATTTTATTTGGATGGATTATCATATCATTAAGTGAAAGATAAGAACATAAAGAAAGGTATCATATGTGCTCTTTTCACTAATCCTATATCTGGCAACTCCTTATTAGACAATTAGAAAAAATGATATTCATTGGTGTACTCATGCTAGGATGAGATCATACTTTTTTTTTTCTTGTAGGAAAAAGTGAACTAACCACTCTCTCTGTGTGTGTGTGTGTGTGTGTGTGTGTGTGTAAATTGATTCGATGACTCAATTGGGAAAGAACTAGTAAAGAAAAAAAAATCCTTGTCTAATAGACACAAATAATATCATAGAAAATACCTATGCATACCCATAGGAAATACCTATGCATACACTTGAATGACTTCAATCTTACCCCTTGCATAGATTTTTATCAATTAAAATCAATCTATGCATCTCATTGTCCTTGGTAATAATATCATCTAGATTTAAAGATACGATATTCAAGCCATCACATCCTAGATTTTCTAAATAATCCACCAAGGCATTACCTTCATGAAGAGTGTGTGAAATGTAAACCTCCTCATAATTTTCTATAAAATATATGTCAACTGCTAATTTTGTGATTCTCTTTTGATACAGACATTGATAATAACCATAAAATCACCTTCCACCTAAATATTCTTAAAGCCACCATGTTTTGCTAAGACTAGTCCATCAAATAGAGCATGAACTTCTTCCATGTTGTTTGTACCTTATAGAAGGTGGGAAGCTTTAATAGCTAACACTTCTCCATGATGATCTTTAATGCATACTTTTGGATAGGTGGTATTGTTGGATACAATTGATTAATTGTGTGTTGTCTTTTATGTTACACAAATATCATAATCTTTATCAGTTAGTATATGTCAAGCTCACTCAGGTGGTGAAGATAGTTTTTAGTGTCTACCAAGCATTCCTATGTTTTCCTAGTTCAGAAGGCAGTGTCTACCAAGTTCACTCGGGCATCAAAGGAAAAGTTATAGAACGTGAGTGTTAACTGAGTTCACTTGGGCAACAAAGGAAAGTTGGATGGAACCAATGCTAACCAAGTTCACTTAGTTGCCAAAGGATTTTCATAAGTTTGTATTGTTAATTGAGCTTCTACTCATTAACAAAGGAAATTGTTTTAGAGTTAGTTTCTACTGAGCAGGGTTGGCTAACAAAGGATTTTTTTAATTTTATTTTTTTGTATTAAGCTTAATTGATTTATCTATTGATTCCAGCTGACTAAGGTGATGAATATAGATTATTGTAAATTGTATTTGAGCCAACATGACAAAGTGGAAGGTATAAGGTGAAGTTGTGATTTCAAAGTGTGCAAGTGTGTGAAAATGTGTGCAAGAAAAAAGAGTGCAAGAGAATATGTGAATTATGGTGAGGTGATTGAAAATCTATTAATGTGTAGACGAAGCGAATTTGAAGGATAAGTAGAATATCCTTGAGGTGCAACAAAGTCATATTTGATCAGAAAGGATCAAGTACAAGCCAGAATAGAGATATGAAATCATCAATTTGGTTGCAGTGAAATCAAGTCATCTCATTGTTACTCTCTAACAATTGTAGTAGTGATCTAGATCTCTTAACATTGGCTTAACAACTATTTGCAAATCCTCTAACAAGGTGGCAATTCCATTGAATTATTTACAAGACCTCTAACTAGGTCACTCCTAACAAGGTGATTAAATCCTTTAATAGGGTCACACCTAATAGTGTGTTTTATAACCTTTAATAGGGTTGGCTCCTAACAAGGCTCACTTCAAAAGAGTGAAAATGAGTAACTATTTGCTATTGGTGGTTTTTCTCAAATTGAGTTTCCACATTAAATCCTAGTGTCAAATGTGTTCATGCTATTTTTTTAAATGTGTTTGAAACTAAGAAAAAGTAATGGTAATCACAAATAACATCTAAAGTTTTATATGTTAATCATTTACTGAGCTAATCTAGTTATTATTGCCTTACAACATTCTATGTGTTTACCTAGCTTTAGTAGTATTCAATTATCTGTTTGTATTTTGTACTGACATCTAAGGGATCTGAGATTTATTTTATTAGTAATTGATTCACCCCTCCCCTCTCAATTAATCCTCTTATATTTCCAACAATTGATATCAGAGCTTTTGGTGTTTGCTAAGAAGGTTTCAAGGACCTAGCTATAGATTAGGATGTCTTACAAATGAGAGATTCCCAAGTTGAACAAAGACAATTTCGTAGCATGGAAAGGACATATGAGATTACATTTGGCTACCTTCACTGATTCAAGCTACAAGTATCTTGATGCTAAATATAAGATTCCCACTAGAACATTATCATCTGAAGACATTACTGAAAAGAAGAATCATAATATCATGATGATTTATATTGCATCTGCTTTTAGTTATGCTCAATTTGATGGGGCAAAAGATTGCAAAACTACTTTTGAAATGTGGAACAAACTTAAAGATATCTATGGAGGAGATAATAATGTAAGAAGAGCCAAAGTTTTAAGCCTTAGAGGATAATTTGATCAAATGAGAATGAGAGAAGATGAAAATATTGGAAAATATGCAGAAATGATCAAGGCTGGTGTAAGTGCAATCAAAGCATTTGGAAGAGACATCAAGGAGGAAACTATTGCAAGTAAAGTAATCAAAACTTTTCTTCCCATTTATGCAATTAGAGTATTTTTTATTCAAGAAATGAGATGTGATCCAACTAATATGATAATGTTTGATGCTTTAGTTGGAAGATTACTAGATTTTGAGTTAGACAATTATGATAACTATGTTCTTGCTTCAAAGAATATTGAATTTGCATTTAAAGCTAAGCTTTCACTAAAAAAAAAATGGTAAAAAGTCAGAATCCAATCAATCAAGAAGTGAAGAAGATGGATCATTAGAAGAAAGTTTAGACAACAATCTTGAAGTTGTTGAAACCTTGCTTACAAGGATGTATTCCAAAGGAAGAGGAAAGTACAAGGGTAAAGTTTCTCTGATCTATTTTTCTTGTGAAGAAATTGGTCACATCACTGCTAGGTATCCGAATAAAGAAAAAAGGATGAGAAAAAAGGCAATAAGCACAAAGGTAAGAATGACTCCAAGAACTACAAGAGCTTCATGGAAAAAGGTAAGAAATCTTTGTTTATGGCTAAAGATTTCGATAACAGTAAAGATGAATTGGTATATATTGTTGTGAAAGATTAAACATATGATGAAGGAGATAAGATGACACTTATCTCTCATGTTAGCAAAAATTATATATGAATTATTCATAGTGGCTACTCACATCATATGATTGGTAATAAAACAAAATTTGAGCATATGGAATATTATGATGGAGGTAGTGTAAGATTTGGTAATAATAAACCTTGTAACATAAAAGGAAAAGGATGTATCTTGTTAACTAAAGAACTTGTATGTGACGAGGCCTATTGGGTTAAAGGATTAAAACACAATCTACTAAGTGTTGCATAGATGAATAACATTGGATTCAATGTAGAATTCATGAATGGACATGCCAAGCTACTAGATGGGAAAGGAAATTTGATTGGTTCTAACAAGAAAATAAAAAGTAATCTATTTTATCTTGATCTTAGCGATTGTTCATGTTTTATTTCTCAAGTAGAGAAAAGTTGGTTATGGTACAAAAGGCTATGTCATGTGAACTTTTATAATATAGTTAAGATAATAAAACATAAAAGAGTCAGAGGTATTCCTAGTTTGAAGAAGCCTAACATGGGTCTATGCAAGAATTGCCAAATTGGTAAAATGAGAAAGACAAGCTTCAAGAGCAAAGACTATCAGTCAGAAGTAGTCTTGAAAATTCTTCATACATACTTATGTGGACCTATTGGAATAGAAAGTTATAGTGGAGAAATTTTTTTCATTCTCTTTTTTGATGACTACTTTGGAATGATGACAGTAATGTGTCTAAAAGAAAAATCAAAAGCCTCTCAAAAATCCAAGTGGTATCTGGCAAGAGTAGAAAAAGAAACTGGAAAGAAGTTGAAATACTTATGATAAGACATAGGTGGTGAATTCATCTCCCATGAATTCAAAAAAATTTGCATTGAAAGAGGAATCAAAAGACAAGTATCAACCCTTTGTACACCACAATAGAATGTTATAGTACAAAGAAGAAATAAATCTATCATGAATTGTACAACAACCCTGATGATTGAAAAGAATGTCGCTCTCAAATATTGGAAGGAAGCTATCAACACTGCAGTTCATGCCTTGAATAGAGTTTAGTTGAAGAAAGATTCAAACAAGACACCTTATCAGCTATGGTATGGCTACAAACCTAATGTAAGTTACTTTAAAGTATTTGGCAAAAAATGTTACATATTTAAAGAATCTAGAAAAATAAAATTTGATGTAAAAGGTGATGAAGGCATGTATCTAGGATACTCTTATAGAAGTAACGCATATAGATGTTTGAATTTATCTACTCACAAAATCATAGAAAATGCACATGTCAGAATTGATGAATATTTAGAAAAGAGTGAAGTATAAAGTAGCAAGGAACTTGAAGACTACAAAAGATTTATTTACTATGAACCTGATACCCTTTCTAATCTATCTAGAAGAAAAGAATCTTCAACTCCCAAGTCCCCAGAAATTGCAATAGCTATCGAGTTGCAGATAGTGTAACCTAAGTTGCAAGGACCCGAGTCACAATTAGAGGCTACTGAGCTAGTTCAAACTGAGCCTAAAAGACCCAAGTCATAGATAGAAGGAACCGAGTTTGAAACTAAAATTCAACAAGATGGTGGATCTCATTTAAAGACCAAGGAGCCTATGATAGTAAGATATGTCAGAAGACATCATGCACCTGATTAGATCATTAAAGACAAATTAGATGGAACAATGAAAAGAAGAAAATTAAAAGGTACATGTTTACTTGTTGAGTTTGAACCTAGAAGTGTTAAAGATGCTTTGAGAAATGAAAGTTGGATTGAGGAAATGAATGAAGAGATAGAACAGATAGAAAAGAACAAACATAGACTTTTGTTCCTAGACCAAAGGATAAAAGTGTAATTGGTACAAAATGGGTATTTAGAAATAAGTTGAATGACAATGGAAAGGTATTAAGAAGCAAAGTAATACTAGTATGCAAAGCTTACTCTCAAGAAGAAGGTATTGACTATGGTGAGACATTTTCTCCTATAGCAAGACTTGAAGGTGTTAGAACTTTACTAGCATATGTAGCAC
Source organism: Cupressus sempervirens (assembly GCA_028749045.1). Classification (NCBI taxonomy): domain Eukaryota; kingdom Viridiplantae; phylum Streptophyta; class Pinopsida; order Cupressales; family Cupressaceae; genus Cupressus; species Cupressus sempervirens. The sequence continues at coordinate 760,583,933 of CM053786.1, read as the reverse complement.
ATAAAAGATTTAAATTATATCAAATGGATGTTAAATCTACATTCTTGAATGGTTTGATGAAGAATTCTACATTGAACAACTAGAAAGTTTTGTAGATCCTAGCAAAGGAGACATGGTTTATAAACTACAAAAAGCTTTATATGGTCTCAAACAAGCTCCCAGAGATTGGTATGAAAGACTCCATAATTACTCCACAATTACTTGGTAAAAATTGGTTTTCAAAGGACTAATGATAAAGTTAGTATATCAAGGAAAGAATAGATAAGAAGATTGTGTTAGCAAAAATATTTGTCAATGTTACTCTATTTACATGAAATGATGATCGATGCAAAGCATTCTAAGAAGAAATGAGTAAAGGATTTGAGATATTCATGTTTGGTGAAATAAAATTCTTTGTTGGATTGCAAATAAGTAGAACAATAATGGTATCTACATCACTCAATCTAAGTATATCAAGGAGATACTGAAGAAATTTGGAATGGAAGAATCAAGACCAATTGGAAAACCTATGTCTACTAGACATAAGCTTTCCAAAAATGATGATTCCAAAGAAGTAGATAAGATCAATTGCAAATTAATGATTGGAAAACTATAGTATGTAGTACACACAAGGCCTGACATTGCTCTAGCAGTTAGAGTAGTGGTAAGATTCTTAGCAAATCCCAAATAAAATCACATCATGACAATCAAGAGAATCATGAGGTATCTAAAAGATACTGAAGACTATGGTTCATGGTACAAACTTGGAGGCAATTTGGACTTGAAAGTATTTACTGATGCTGATTGGGTAGGAAGTCTTGATGATAGAAAAATCACTAGTGGTGGAGCATTCTTTCTTGGTAAAAGACTAGCATCTTGGACAAACAAGAAGAAATTTTTTACTTCCCAATCCACAATAGAGACATAATATGTAGCAGCCAAATTCAATTGTTCTAACATTTTTTGGTTCAAAGAATTATTGGAAGGAATGAAGGTAGAAATCAGAGATCTAGTTATCATATATTGTGATAACATGAGTGCAATCAACATATCAAAGAACCTAGTAATGCATTCCAAAACAAAGCACATTTCTATAAAATATCGCTTCTTAAGAGAGTTGGTGCAAGATAAAGAAGTTAGATTGGAATGTGTGAATAAAAGGAACAAATTGTAGACATATTCACCAAGCCATTACCTAAGGATGCATTTCTGTATATAAAAGGTAAGCTAGGTGTCATTGAAAGTTACTAAGTGAAGTTTAGTAAATGCATCAACTAGAACTTGTTGAAGATCAACCAGTTGATGTTGAATTGGCAAGAGCATATGAATAAGTACTAAAGGTATATTGGTATTTATAAAGTTATTGTCTTTGGCATGTGTTGTCAAAGAGGGAGAAGTTTACTGTCATATCTTTGAGAATTTTTTTGAACCAAAATAAAAGTCAAAATCTAGAGAGGGAGAAGTCTTTTAAGATGAAGTATTCTGAAACAGGGAGAATGTTCTAAATGAACTTGGTATTAGCTATTATAGATAGAATTTAGTGAAAGGAAGAGCTCACATTGATAGAGGTAGTTTTCAAATCCAAAATTTCATTGTGCTATGACCTGTTGTGTTGCCATCAATTCCAAAGAGGGAGATTGCTGGATACAATTGATTAATTGTGTGTTGTCTTTGATATTATAAAAATTTCATAATCTTTATTAGTCAGTATATGTCAAGCTCACTTGGGCAATGAATATAATTCTCAGTTTCTATCGAGTGTTCCTATGGTTGCCTAGTTCAGAAGGTAGTGTCTATCTTGTTCACTCAGGCGTCAAAGGAAAAGTTGTAGAATGTGAGTGTTAATCGAGCTCACTTAGGTAATGAAGGAAAATTGGATGGAATGAATGCTACTTGAGCTCACTTGGTTGCCAAAGGATTTTCATAAGTTTGTAGTGCTAACTGAGCTTCTGTTGGTTAATGAAGGAAATCATTTCAGAATTAATTTCTACCAATTAGGGTCAGCTAACAAAGGATTTTCTTATTTTGTTGTATTAAGCTTAACTGATTTATCTATTGATTCCAATCGACTAAGGTGATGAATATTGATTATTGTAATTTTTATTTGAACTAAATTGACAAAGTGGAAGGTATAAGTATAAACTCAAGTTGTGATTTCAAAGTGTGCAAGTTTGTGAAAATGTGTGCAATCAAAAAGAGTGTAAGAGAATGTGTGAATTATGGTGATGTGATTAAAAATATATTGATATGTAGAGGAATAAAATTTGAAGAATATGCAAAATATCCTTGTGGTGTAGCAAAGTTATATTCAATAAGAAAAGATCAAATACAAGCTAGAACAAAGATATAAAATCAGCAAATTGGTTGTAGTCAAATTAGGTCATCTCATTGTTACTCTCTAACCATTGTAGTAGTGATCCAAATCTCTTAACGGATTTGGCTTGATAGCTATTTGCAAATCTACCTAGGCCACTCCTAATAGGGTGATTGAATTCTTTAATAGGGTGACACAAAACAATGTTTTTTGTAACCTTTAACAAGGTTGGTTCCTAGCAGGGCTGACTTCAAAAGAATGAAAATGAGTAACTTGTTTCTATTGGTCATTTTTCCCAAATTGGGTTTCCACATTAAATCTTGGTGTTGAATGTGTTCATTCTATTTCCTTTAAGTGTTTGCAACTAAGTAAAAGTAATGGTAATCATAGATAACATCTAAGTGTTTATATGTTAATCATTTATTGAGCTAATCTAGTTATTACTGAGTTACAACATTCTGTGCGTTTATCTAGTTTCAACAATATTCAGTTATCTATTTGCATTTTGTTCTAACATCTAAGGGATCTAGGATTTATTTTAGTAGTAACTAATTCACCCCTCCCCTCTTAGTAACTCACATATTTCTAATAGGTATATGGTATTTGACCTACCAACATGTAATAATTATGATGTGCCTCTATATCTTTTGAGAGAACTATACTATGAGCTCATCCTCGATGAGAAGGAAAATTGCATTAACATCTATGAGTTCTAGGGTAGAGGGAGAGGCTCTATGTAGATAGACTCAGGGCTCATAGGGTGGTACCACAACATGAGAGGAGACATACAACACAAAAAACCATGCCTCATGTTGTAATCCAAATAATCATAAAGGAGTCTATTGATCTATAGATTCTTCATGCAATAACATCATTGATATATGTCATCATTGAACATGGCTCACAATTAGGTGTTATTACTTCACCTTCAGCACCTCATGTTGAAAACAATTATTCAATTATATATTGTCATTGATGTTACATAAATCTTATGCTCTAATTGAGCACTTAAAGTAGTAACTAAGCTCAGAAGGCTCCAGTATCAGCCAAGTGATCAAGTGCAAATTGAGCTAGTTCAGTCATTGAAGGATTCAAAGGGGTTTTGTGTAGTAAAAATTAGGTCAGTTACTAATGAACTTAGTGGTAACTGAGTGATCTAGTTTAAGTTTTAGCTAACCTACAACAAAATAGTTTCATTTATTGCTTTTTTTTATCTAATTCAACTTAGTGAATGTTAATTGCTTATTTCTAAAGGTATTCAAGCTAACTTGACATTGAGTTTCATATATATGAAAGGTCAAGTTGTGGATTGAAACATGGAAGGAATGGAAATTGTGGAAGAAGATAAGATGCGAGTAAAGAAGGATATCTAATTAATAGAAGAACATCCAAAGAGTTGAAAAGAATATTCTAATCAAGGAGAATCTAGAGGATAAACCATAACAATGATGTAAATCTACAAATCAATTGCTTCATTAATTAGATCAATCATTGTTACTCTCCAACAATTGTAGCAGTGAAGAAATCTCTTAACAATGCTAACTTAACAATCATTTTGTAAATCCTATATCAAGGTGGCATTTCTAGATTGAAGTGTCTTAATACCTATAAGTAGGCCACTCCTAACAAGGTGATTCAAATCCTTTGACAGGGTCACACCTAACAATTTTTTTTGTAATCTTTAGTAGGATTGACTCCTAATAGTGCTCACTTTAGGAGAGTAAAAAGTTGTAACTAGTTGTATTGTTGGTTCTCCCAAATTGGGTTTTCATTTTAGAGCTTGGCATCTTGTGTGTTTATGTTATTTACTTGTACTTTCTCTTTTTGCAATTAAGTTGCTAAAGTTTAATACACATTAATATCTCAAGATTTCTTTGTTAACTGAGTTATAGTGAATATCTAGTTCTAACCCAATTGTCCAAGGATTTGAGTTAATAAGTTTGTTTTGACATCTAAGGGATTTAGAATTGTTTTAGTGGTAATTGATTCATCCCTCCCCTCTCAATTACTTCTCTTATATCTCCAATAATTGGTATCATAGTTGGTGGTGCTTATAAAAAGGCTTTCAAGGACGTAAGCTAAAGATCAAGATGTCCTACAAAAGAGAGGTTCCTAAGTTGAATAGAGACAACTTCAAAGCATGGAAATAACTCATGAAACTACATTTGAGAACCATTGGAGATACATGCCTAAGATTCTTAGAGAACTTTTATGTGTCACCTTGTGATCCTTTAACTGTGGAGCAGATGGTAGATAAAAAGAATCAAAACACAATGATTATTGAAATTGTTTCTACTCTCAATTATGTTGAATTTGATGAAGTCAAAGATTTTCCTACTGCTCACAAAGTGTGGAAGAAGATGCAAAAGATCTATGGAGGAGATGAAAATGTGAGGAGAGCCAAAGAAGAATATCTATGAGGCCAATTTGATTAGATAAAAATGAAAAAAGATGAAAACATTTCCAAATACAGTGAAAGAATCAAAGCAAGTGTGAGTGCAATTAGAGCTCCAGGAGGAAAAATAGATGATGTGATAGTATTCAACAAGGTATTAAGAAATCTTATTCCTATTTATGTAATTAGAGTTTCGTCTATTCAAGAGATGAGATGTGATCCCAAAAATGATATAACTCTGGATGCACTAGTGGGATAGTTAACAACTTTTGAGTTGGATAACTTTGATAACTATCTTCCTAAATCTTAGAATATAGAATCAACATTCAAAGCCAAACTAACTCTTGGTTGAAAGGGAGGAAACTCAAAAGCCAAACAATTTGATAGTGAAGAAGAAGAAGAAGAATGAGATGATGACTTTGATGCTATTGAAACCCTACTTGCATGAAGGTTAACAAAAGGAAAAGGTAAATATAAAGGAAAAATTCTATTGATTTCTTTCTCTTGCGAAGAATTTGGTTACATTTATGCAAGGTGTTCAAATTGTTGGAAATATTCAAAACTATGCTAAGTTACTAAGAGGGGAGGGGTGAATTAGTAACTTCTAAAACTTTAAAAATTTCAATTCTTAATCCAATAATTCAATTAACACTTAATTCATCACCTTTGATATAATTGCATGCATGAGAAATTAAAAACATTAAATAATTCATAGCACATTGATACAAAGATTTGGTGACCTAGAAAGCTTCCAAATAGAAAGTAAAACAGGGGTGGGGATGATACCCACAAACTTTAGTACTACAACATAAAATTGGCCTATTAAGGCTTACATTGATCACTTTTGATGATCTACCCCATTAGGAGCAATTAGGATTGCTAGGTCCACCTTTTGAGAGTATTTACAAACACACAATGAAGTATGCACTTGGTAAAGAGATTTATGAAATATTGTTAGGTCTACCTTGTTAAAGGATCTTGACCGGTTCACTTGTTAGGATGAAGCAATAGTAGATCTTTGATATGCAACTGATTTTGCTGATAGAGATTCCTTAGCATACTGATCACCTTTCTATGATAGATATGTCTCTACTGCTCTTTATACTATTATGGCCTTTACAATTCACCCTTTATCTACCATGTTCATAACTTGAACTTCCACATTCGCAATTACATTACATCCATACATTCACTTGCATACTTACATTGGATATGATACAATATATTACATATATATACCAATCCAAATTACAAAATTACAAAGTCAACCATGATATAAGTTAACACCAATATTACAAAGTCGGCCCACATCAAGGTACTTGGGTTTTGAAGTTTGACTTGGTGAGGTTTTGATACTCGGCATCCATGGTCAATGCTCAGCATTATCATGCACTTAGTAGATGTAGAAGCTCGGTCCATACTAATCACTTTTAAGTAGTTTTGAACTCCATCTTCATTGGTGATTTGGTAGATATTGTGCAACTCGACAAACACTGAATCACTTGGTTAGCATAAAGTAGCTCAGCTAACACTGGCTTTGTATCACATGAATTGTGAACTCGGTAGATACTACGATGCTTAGTAACCACTAAAAATCTTAGCATATACTAAAATGCATGGTTTGAACTGCTAGACTTCACACTGACTCAATTTTCTTGGTAACCACTAGAATTAGTCCAAAGGACTTAGTAGAAAATATAGAACTCAGTGGTTGTTGAGTTTCATGGAAAACATTGTAAATTGTTCAACAATCTTGGTAGCCATACACAATCTAAATAAGTGTGTGTCACTAATAAAAAACTTGACTGATATGTCAACAATCTCCCCCTTTCTCATTAGTGAAAGAAATACTTATTAGCCAAAATTGAATCCCTTGTATTCATCATCATGTGATACTAGCTCACTATATTTTTGAGACTTTTCCAAAATTGATCTTTGTAAGTATATATAGTATACTATACATCTTTTATCTATATACAACATATCTTATTGATACAATTTCTCCACCATAGCATATTTCACCCCCCTATTATCTCTCTCTCTATGTGTGTGTGTGTGTGTGTGTGTGTGTGTGTGTCTATATGGATTTCTCCAATATAACTTTTCTCCCATATCTCTCATATACATATAAAATTTCTCCCCCTTTTTGATAGTAATGCTAAAGATTTATTCTAACTTAATTACATAGAAACACCAAAATGGGATAAGAATTTAGAATGTACCTTGAGAGTGATTGCCAAGGTTTTATCCCAATTTTCTTGCAAAATCTTGCATGTATGAATTGTAATTTGCACCTCTATTGATAGTTCAATCATGTGGTCTACAATATAGAAGTTATTATCATGGATTATATTTTTTAAATGTACAATATGTTTCTACATGGAATCCATGATTGGAAGGATCATATTTTGTATGTCAATCAATGTTGATCAGATCCTTGCTTCTTCTCTTAGCAATTTATTTGACCAAAATCTCATTTTCTTGAAATGTTCAGAGCTTGAACTAAGGTCAAGTTGTACCTACTAAGCACTTGCCTTTAGATCTATATCAATTTTGGATAATTTTTCCTTAATTTACTTTGTATACTCAGTGACATCACATAGTTTCCCAAAAAGTGATGACACATTTGAACAAGACACCTCAAGATTAACCAATATTGTAGAAAGATCAACTTGATAAATGGCTATCTGATGTGCAATGTGCTTCTACACTTTATTGTTAAATTTCTTTTTAGCCTGTTCAACTAGCTTCTCTTAACCATTGGTGCCCCCATTGAATTTTTGGACTGCTTCTTCTACCTAATACATAATAGGTTGAGAAGAATCAACCTCAATTCCTATTGCCTCAATAAAAATGTTCTTTGCATCTTCAATTATCTTAAATTCTTTATTTCTCTGCTCTCTTTTTCTTTTTTGTTTAGCCTTTTTCTAGAGAAGTTCACCAAATGTGTACATTTGGTCTATAGAATGATTGTAAACATCCCATTTGGGAACTACTATTTCTTCTTCTAAATTTTTCTTCCTCTATCTCCTTTCCTTTCCCCAAAAATTTTGTACTCGGTTGAACATTAGGCTCAATTGTCCTTGTACATATTGCTTTTGTACCTAGAATGGAAACAATAGTAGACATAGTTGGACTTGTAGTAAAAACTAATATCGTAATGACTGATGGAATACTTACAGAAATACGTGAAGAATCCAAAATTGAAGTAGCCAAAACTAAAGTAGTCAAAAATAGAGAACTTACCGTAGATCTACTTAGAATTGAAGAAGTCAAATTTCAAGAAGTGAAAACCAAAGAACTCAACTTGGTAGATGAAGAAGGAGTTTGTAGCTTGGTGGATGAAGTGGAAGTCACTTTTGTCAATGATATACTAAGTTGAGTTGGGGAAAAGAGTGATTGGACATTTGATGTATCACTAGTAGTCACATCCAAAATTGTTGAAGTTGTCTCCATACTTGATTTCATCAATGGTTTTCTTGGGGAGTGAGGAAGTGAGGCAATGACTAGTGTAGCTATCTTGATTGGGTTAGTCTCCTCATCATCTTTCTTTTCTTCCTCAGTGACTTTTGGACCTTGATCCTCTTCATCTTCTTCATTATCAAAGTGAGTCACTTCTTTAACATTTTCATCCTCATATTTCTCCTTATCTTCTTCTTTGTCTTCATCATCCTTCACTTCAATAGGAAATTCACTTAGTTTATGAAGATGATAAATATTTTTCCAAGTTTTTGTAGCATTCTTAAGAACATGCTCTATGTCTTTGATCAAAATCAAATAAGTATTTAACTTTAGAGTCAATTTTTCTTCATTTTTATTTAATGAATCCTTCACCTCCACATTTGATATTCTCAATAATAACTTCCTCAAGGTTTTTTCATATATGTCTTTGATTTCTTGCATAGAAAAATCCCATCTTGGCTTTATCTTCTCTAGTAATTCACCAGGGACTTGAGAAGTGATCTGGTTTAGGGAGCTTACCCATTTTATTTAGCACCAGAACTTGCTTCTACTTAGCCTTAGTCCTAATCTCATATTTAATGATTTAAATTTTTTTAGTCCTACTCCTTCTTCTAATTGCTTTAGCATATCCTAGAAGGTGGGTGGAGGTCTACTAAATACAATTTCACCTCCTTTCTTTCATGACCTCCTTGTGAAGACTATAATGGATGACTTTACAGGTTTTGCGATGATCACCTTTCCCTTTTTCTTCAAAGGTTCTCCTTCTTTCTTAGATTTTTCCTCATCCTCACCTTTTCCCTCGGTTAACAAGAGAGGTACATTTGATTTCAGCTTTGCTGTCCTTCTCTTCCCTTTGTTAACCACCTATGGGAGCTTTATTTCTAGCTCAATTTTGGCCTTAGCTTCACCATGAGTTTCAAAATAAAGGGCCTTGGAATTAACAAGTTTATTGACAAGGGCTTCAATGATGTCCTTTATCTCATCAATGTTTAGCTCATAGCCAAGAGGTTTGACCCACACAACTCTTGGCTTAACTACCTGAATATACACCTTGTCACTATCCACCATAAAGCATACATCAGCCTTATAATCTGTAACTAACTTCTTTAGAATCATAAACCTATTGTTTATTTTCTCCTTGAATACATTAAAGTAGTTGTCCATGATGAAGGCATAGTTCTCACCCATTTTTGTAATATATTCATTTATTTGGTAAAGCACAGGCATATATTTTCTCTAGACTATAGTGCCTTTAGAAGGGAAGAACTTATGTACATAAAAGAATAGGTAGGTTAACAATGAACCAAATTTGTACAAGTTGTTCTTTGATGTTCTAATACTTTCCATTTTTTTTATTGAATTGCCTCAATAATAGGTTGGCAAGGTCATATGATAAGTTGTTCTTAACCACTTTATATGCCAAATCCATGGCTTCACATGACACATTGTTAAGTTGGTTTGAACTATATATCTTATGTGTAATAACATGAATTCCAAATTTAAATTTTGCATCTATGACACTATTGATTTTCATACCTCTACCATCCCATTCAACTAGGGTTTTCTTCTTGAACTCTACCCGACCTAGCATTTTCATCATTTTGGCTTTGACTAGCATAGGGAGGCTAGTGATTTGATGAATCATCTTTTTTGTTATCAAAATTGGTTGTTCTAACCAAAACTATCCATTATGCACCTGACTAAGGATAAACCTAATCCATTTAATTTGAAATTCTTGGGGCATATGAGGGATACGTGTCAACCCTTTGGCTTCTAGATGTTGATGCTCAGGTTTTAGGGCTCCATTACATATAACTAACCTAGGGAATCATCCATCTCTAGAGTACCAATTTCATGAATTGCACATTTGAAATGAGTATGAATGTCATTAACAAGAATTACCTTGGGAGAGATTTGAGATTGAGCTCAATTTGGGTCTAGAGTTTTAGCAACCGTGGGAGTGAGTTTGAAATCTGGCACTTTCCATTCAACTACTCGAACCAACATGTCAAATCCACATTTTACCTTGCTGCTCCTAGATGCCATTTTTTCTTGATAGCTTGAGAGAACTTTGAGAAACTTTTGTAGGAAATTCACCCAAGTCTCTTTGATCACATTGAAAATAGCTCTTCATAATAGCACTGAAAACTCACAGTAAGAAATGAATTCAATTCCATGCCTTTTATTAAAACTTCAACATTTATGCTGGGTATGGAAGTCGATGTGTTGATAGACTGTCATCCAATATATGGCATTGATTACTTGATGACATCTCTATGATTTGGTAACCATAGGTGCCTTTGTTACTCTTTACCTTGCTCAGTAGAGTCTATGACCCAACCTTACTTGGTAGAGAAGGTAACTTGGTATTAAATGATACTGATCTTGCTTAGTGATCCCTTTGTATCTAGTATACAAATTTGGATCTTTGTCACCTTTCAAATGGAATTGATTCAAATTTTTTCTTTGATAGCCTAGTTCTAGTTCTTCCTTGAGAACTTACTTATAAATGGTAGAGTCACCCTATTCTTGAGTGATTTGACCATCATTACTCAGACTTGTATCCTTGGCAAACTTAGGAATCCATTGTTGTCTCATTTTCTTTTAGATGCTATCAACTTCTTCCTTCTTCTCATCTTCAATTCTACTAGTATTCATACAATTCTTGTCAAGATGACCAAGTTCTATAAAAATGAAACATCTTTTAGTGGTATCTCTTTTCCTCCTATGCTTTTTAACACAATTCATAACGATGTGTCCAAATTATCCACAGTAATGACATCTATAATGGGTATTCTAGTCCCAACCAAATATTTCTTTCACAATTTTCTCTATAGGATTTAATGTCTTTGATTTTCATTCTGATGCCTTGTGTCCATGTTTCTTACATTTATGACAGTTGCCTTCAAATCTTGGTTTCTCTTTGTATTCATTAGCCCTATGCTTATGTTGATTGTAATTGTGGAATTTTCTATTGAATTTTTCTTTTCCATTGCTCCAACATTGGTTTGATGTATGACCTTTCTTACCATAGTGCTTACAAGTGGGTCTTTGATTCCTTTGAGCACCTTTTTTGGTGGACTCACCTTCTTCTTTGTATCCAATTCTTGCTTTTTCTTTTTTCCTATAGAGGTTTTGCTCATTTAGTTGATTCATGTCTGCTTGAGATTTCATCATTCTCTCATTGATTTTCTTCTCAGAGTTTAGATCATTCCTCAATCTTTCATTGATTTGTCTTTCAAATTTCAAATCATTTTTTATTCTTTCATTAATTCTCCTTTTAGAATTTAGATCATTCCTCATTCTTTCATTTTCAAATCTTAGGCTCATGATTTCCTTATTTGCATTGGAGAGCTGATCAATAAGGTCTTCATGTTAAAGGGATTGGTTCCAGATTTTATTGCTCCTTCCATCCATCTCTTCTTTTATCTTGTTTCTCTATTCCAAGACTTGACATAACTTTACTGACTAAATTTCTTATTCCCTTTTTAGCTTTCTTACTTCTCCTTATAGCGAACCATTCTTCTCTAGGAGTTTGTTGATTGCATCATTTGCTTCATCTAAGCTACTTGAAGGGTGAAAGTCTTCAATTCTTTCTTCAATGTAGAGATGATCATTCATTTGATTTGTAAGTTCCTTTCTCCTTTTTAGAGATTGGGAAAGTTTCTCCTTAGCTTTCTTGAGTTGGGCAATGACCATTACCAAATCCAATAGCTTTGTCAAGTCTAAATATCTCCATATCCTTGATCTTTGCTCAAGTTGTTACACTTTTTCTTGAGAACCTGAAAAGACCTAATACCAATTATTGGAAATATTCAAGACTATGCTAAGTTGCTGAGAGGGGAGGGGTGAATCACTAACTTCTAAAACTTTACAATTTCAATTCTTAATCCAATAATTTAATTAACACTTAATTCATCACATCTAATCTAATTGCATGCATGAGAAACTGAAAGCATGAAAGCATTCATAACACTTTGACACAAATATTGGGTGACCTAGAAACCTTTCAAATAGAAAGTAAAAATGGGGTGGGGATGATACCCACAAAATTTAGTATTGTAGCATAAAGTTTGTTTTTTAAGGCTCATATTGATCACTTCTAATGATTTTCCCTATTAGGATCAATTATAACTACTAGGTCCACCTTGTGAGGGGATTAACAAACACACAATGAAGTATGCACTTGGTAAAGAGATTTATGAAAGACTCTTAGGTCGACCTTTTTAAAGGATTTTGACTGGTTCACCTATTATGATGAAGTAGTAGTATATCTCTAATATGCAACTGAGTTTGTTGATAGAGATTCCTTAGTGTACTGATCATCTTTTTGTGATAGATATGTCTCTACTACTCCTTATACTATTATGGCATTTACAATTTTCTCTTTATCTACTACATTCATAACTTGAACTTTCACATTCACAATTACATTACATCCATACATTCACTTGCATACTTATATTGTATATGATACAATACATTGCATATATACCAATTCAAATTACAAAATTACAAAGTTGGCCCACATGAAGATACTCGAGTTCTACAGATTGACTTGGTGAGGTTCTGATACTCGGCATCCATGGTCAATGCTCAAAATCATCATGCACTTAGTAGATGTAGAAGCTCAATCCATATTGATCACTTTCAAGTATTCTTGAACTCGGTCTGTACTAGTGACTTGTTAGATATTATGTAGCTTGACAAACATTGAATCACTTAGTTAGTATAAAGTAGCTTGATTAACACTGGCTTTGCATCACATGAACTACAAACTCGGTAGATACTACAATGCTTAGTAACTATTGATAAATTCAGCATATAGTGAAATGTACAGTGCAAGTTGCTAGACTTCACACTGACTGAATCCACTTGATAACTATTGGAATTAGTCCAAAGGACTCAATAGCAACTATAGAACTTGGTGGTTGCTAAATTACATGGCAAACACTATAAACTTTTCAACAAGCTTGGTAGCTATACACAATCTGAATAAATGTGTCTCACTAATAAAAAACTTGACTAATATGTCAAAACAAGTAAGGAAAGAAAGGATGACATGGAATTCAAAAAATTCAAAGGAAAGAAAGATTTCAAAGGCTTCAAAGACTACAAAGACAAAGGTAAGAAATCTTGCTATGTTACTAACAATTATGATAGTGATGATGAAGATGAAATGGTATATCTTCCTATAAAAGATGAGTCAGATGATGAGGATAATGAAATGATGACACTTATTTCTCATGTTAGAGAGAATCACACATGGATAATAGATAGTGGTTTTTATCATCACATGACTAGTGATAAAACTAATACTAATTTTGAACACTTGGAGCACTATGATGGTGTAAGTGTTAAATTTGAAAACAATGAACCATGTTATGTGAAGGGAAAAGGATGCATTTTATTGACTAATGAACTCAAATGTGACAATTATTATTAGGTTGAAGGAATGAGACACAATCTTCTAAGTATGGTATAGATCAAAAACATTGGATACAAGGTAGAATTCATGAATGGGAAGGCCAAGCTTTTGGATGGTAAAGGGAACCTAGTTGGAATTAGTAATCAAATAAAAGGTAATCTATTCTATCTAGATCTCACTGAAAGTTCATGCTTTTTGGCACAACTAGAGGAAAGTTGGCTATGTCATAAAAGAATGTGTCATGTAAACTTTGGTAGTATATTTACTATAAGTAAGAATAGAGGAGTGAGAGGTATTCCAAATCTAAAGAAAGCTAAAATTGCCAGATGCAAATAATGTTATATTTGAAAAATGTGTAAAACTAGCTTCAAAAGTAAGAATTACAATATTGAAGAAGTCTTGGAACTAGTTCATACAGATCTTTATGGACCAATAGGCATAGAAATATATAGTGGAGATAAATATTTCATTTTTTTGTTGATGATTATTCTAGGATGATGATAGGATCATACTTGAAGAATAAATCTAAAGCTTTTCAAAAGTTCAAGTAGTATCTGGCTAGAGTTGAAAAAGAAATGGGGAAGAATTTAAAATATCTAAAGTTAGATGGAGGAGAAGAATTAATCTCTAATTAATTCAATAAAATTTTCAATAAAAGAGAAATCAAAAGACAAGTATCTACTCCTGGGACACCTCAACAGGATAATATAGTAGAAAGAAGGAATAGATCCATCATGGATTGTGTAAGAACACTAATGATAGAGAAAAATGTTGCATCAAAATACTAGAAAGAAGCAATTATCACAACATTTCATAAGTTGAACTAGGTTAAATTGCAAAAAGGTATAGATCATACACCTTATGAATTATGATATGGCTATAAACCTAATGTTTTTTATTTCTATTAGAAATAATAGTCCACCAAGATAAATGAGAGTGGGGGGGTGAATCAGTTATCAAAATTAAAATATTTATCAACCTTAATTAATCTTAACCATTAAATCAATGTAAACAACAATATTAACAAGATACACATACACCATTACACTAGATTTGCTAACTAGGGAAACCCTTAATCAGAGGGAAAAGCCTAGTGGGAATGACGCCCACAAATATATACTGATATATATATTCCCTATTAGAGGATGGACCCTATTAGGAGTATATAAACACATTCATTACATAAGAGTCAATATTAGGAGACTTTGAATCCTTGTTAGAAGATTCCAACCCTATTAGGAGTTGTGCTAACTCTATTAGGAGTTACAAAAGGTAGAAGGACCTATTGTCCAAACAACTTCTGGGGCAAGACCACTTAACTTCACTATCCAACTGATCTCTCAACTATTCCTTGTAGAATAATTGTTCATACTATGATTTATCCTCTTTCCTCTATCCTGTCAACTAGACCAATCACTATGATACCTTGAAGAGTAGGTCACAAACCTCAAATCCAAATATCAAACCTTGAATCTTAAAATAAAATTCTAGCACAAAGTTTTCTTCAACTTTTCTCTACTCTACATATATTACCCAGTGTTCATCTCTTTTCTCCTTTTTTTTTTCTCTTCATACTTCATGCAATCATTCATGCATAATAATGGAAAATGTCCTTTCTTTATACCAAATCCATAAAATAATTCCCTTGAGTTGGGTATTACACCTTCTCAACTACTTATTATAGGACCTCATCAAGAACACATTTTACTTATCAATAACATCAATTTTTCACCTTGTAACATGATTTTTTTTTTGTACATGTACCATTATGATGAGTGATCTTAGCCATGCCATCTACAACATGTCTTCTACACACCTTTAATCTCGGTTCTCAGAATTTAAAAAACCTGCTAAGAGGTATAAAAATTTTACCAAAACATGCTTCTATAAACTCTATCTCAAAATAGTCTTCATCGAAACTTATATAACTTTTTCCAAACTTAATATATTTTTCTCTTGAGGTTAGTTGCATATACTAGAAACTTAGTAGTATCTCTCTTTAACCTGTCTAGTGAAAATACTCAATGATCTGTCTATACCAACTTGATCTTTACTGTTGTTCTTCTATCAGATACCATAGAAAATTGCTATGTTGACATCAATGACAAACAAAGTGATGAATGTAACATATCATCATGATAATGATCTAATCATGTTTCTAGAATACTCCCCAATAGTAGTATCATCAACATTCATGCTTCCAACAATCTTCCCCTTTGGTATTGGTGACTACATAGATTAAAAAACATCTAGTTCCAATAATACCAATTATTAAAGATTGTTATCCTTTCTTTTCAAATCCTCTTCATCAATCATTCTCCCCCATTTATGCAATTTATTCATGTATCAAAATCTATTTTGTGTTTTAGTCTCTCCCCCATTGAAATCAATATCAAAGGTTTCAAGAACCATATATAATTGCATCTTGTCAATCTCTACAACAACTATCTCTGACCTACTCAAGTGTCCAAAGAGACTATTCAAAATAAATTCTTTTGAGAATCCTAGATGACTCTATCCATCATAGATACTCTCCCATATATGAAGTATCAAAAATCAATCCAGAAAAATAATATTACTCCATATCACTGGAATGATGCAACTCTTGCATCATCTACTCTAATGTAGGTAGGGGCATAAGTGGTAGCATAGCTTGTAAATAATCAAAAGCCTCTTTGGAAAGAGGCTTGGTGAAAATATTTGCAATCTTCTATTTGGTGCTTACATACTCCAATCTTATTTCCTTTCTACTACTTTCTCTCTCAACATGTGATATTTGATATAAATGTGCTTAGTCTTAGAATGCAACACTAGATTCTTAGACATATTCGTTGTGCTTGTGTTATCACAATGTATGACAATACTTTCATTGAATTATATCCTTATATCCTTCATCATCTACTTTATGCAAATAGCTTGAGATACAATTTTTCCTCTATTGTACTCTATGAGATACAATTTTGCTTCTTGCTTAACCAAGAGACCAATTTTTCTCCAAGAAAAAATCCTCCATCACTGGTGCTCTTTCTTTCATCCATACTATCTACCCAATCAACATCAATATAAGCATATAAAGTGAAATCATTAGAGCTATCATATCATAGTCTAAACTCTAGTGTTCCTTCCAAATATCTAAATGTTCTTATAACTGTTGCATAATGTAATTCTCTGGGCTAACCTTGAAATCTTGCAACAATTCCAAATTCATTTGCTATATCAAGGCTTGTGTGAGTCAATTATTGCAATCCTCCAATCATAGATCTATACTTCTTCTGCTCAACCATAGGTGTCTCATCCTTTGTAGATAATTTGTGTCCAATTATCATAGGTGTTCCAACTAGTTTGCATGTTTCTAAACTAAATCTTTTCAATAAATCTTTCAAACACTTAGTTTGATAAATAAAGATTCCTTCTTTATCCTAGACACAATTTTTAATCCTAAGAAGTATTTCATTTCCCTTGTCATGCTCATTTCAAATTCCTTCTTCATTTCTTTTGCAAACTTGTCACTTTCATTATCATTGCCTCCAACTATGACATTACCAACAAATATTACCAAAATCATCAATCTATCATCTATTTCTTTCCCATAGATATTACTATCTATCATACATTTGGTAAATTGAAGTTTGGTCAAATTCTTGTCCAACCTTGCATGCCAGGTTCTGGGTGCTTTTTTAAAGCCACGCAATGCTTTCTTTAATCTATATACCATGTCCTTGTCATATGTTAAAGGAAAACCTTCAAGTTTTTCTATGTATACCTATTCTTCAAGTTATCCATTCAAAAATGTTGTCTTGACATCCATCTAATACACTTTGAATTTCTTATGTGTTGTGTAGGCTAAGAATAACCTTATTGCTTCAATTCTTGTGATGGGAGCATAGGTTTCTTCATAATCTATTCCTTCTTGTTATGAGTAATCTTTACATAAAAATATTTCTTTGTTCCTTAAAACTTCACCTTGTTCATTCATTTTGTTCCTAAATACCCATTTTGTTCTTATCACATTCTTGTTTGTTAGTCTAGGGACCAATTCCCATGTCTCATTCTTCACTATCTAATCCAATTCTTCTTTCATAGCTTGCTTCTAATAGTCATCTTTGCATGCCTCATTTGCATTCTTTGGTTCTACTTAACATATCAAACATAGTTCTTCATTGATTCTACTTCTTGTCATCACACCTTTATCTTTGTTGCCAATGATCTTCTTTGGTGGATGATTCTTTGTCATATTCTTACCAGAAATAGAAGTTGTTATCTCAACTCTTGGCTTTGTTCTAGGTTCTGAACTTTGTTCTTGCGTTAAATCATTTTTATTTTGCAAATAATTATTAGTCTAAAAGAATAATTCATCATTCCTTGGTTTAGTAACAATGACATTCTCATCATCAAAATTGTAGTTAACTATTCTTTCTTGTATTTTGAATTTCTCAGCAACTTTTATACTTGCACTTTCAACAATAATCTTGTTGGAAATTTGATTGAAAAGCTCATTGTTGTTGAAGATCAAAGAGGGAGATTTTTTTAAAATATTTTTTTTCCATTGATGCCAAACCTGCTATATGTAGGGATGATATTCGCTTACAAGATTCATGCACTATCACTTAGTTGATTGATGAAGAGGATTTGATCAACAAGATGCAACAAGAGCACCTAGAGGAAGGGTTGAGTTATAATATTGTAATGAAGTGCAAGAATTAGTTAAGAGAATGGTTAAGTAATATATTGATGATATAATCAAAGATATATAGGCTAGTCACACTTAGATACATTGGAAGAAGAAGTTGTAACCAGGTTGATTGCAAAGCTTTAACTTTGATCATCAAAAGGTGTCGAGCAAGTCAGTTGAAGCCAAGAAAATTCTTAATAGAAGCTAAGTATCAAGAAATTTTTTAGTTAGTTCCAAGTGATCTTCAAGTTCCAAGTAAAATATCAAGTGCCAAGTATGAGGAAAATTTTCAGTTAGTGCCGAGTGATCTTCAGGTGCAAAGCATTAGGAAAAAACATAGTTGATGCAGAGTAACACAGTATGTGTCAACCACTAGTATTTCAACAGTGTCGAGTTGCTACATTATTTCAAATGATGAAAACTTTCAAAATTTGAGCCAATATAGTGGTTGCATTGAATTTTGTGAACAAGTTGGAAGATAAGGATGGTGAGTTGTTGGCACACAATCTTATGTAAACCATTTTTGGGTGAATTCTAAAGGATTATTCAAGAAGTTTCTAGAGGAAATAGAATATGGGATAGATACAATGTATCCTACCTAATGCATGCGAATTGCAAATGAAAAATGGAAGAATCAAATGAGAAAAGGAACTCCAAGACATCTATTTAAGAATTCATAGACCAAGAAGCAAGACGCTATTGATCCTATTGCTAAAAAAGTGCCAAAATCTACCAAGTGATTGAAAGGCTATCAAGAAGGAGACATCTAGGAGAAGGAAGAGCATAGAGGCTCTACTTATACAAGTTGTCATGAAGAGATGATTGCACTAGTACATTGAGTATGGAGACTCAAAAAGACAAAGCTTGAAAGAAAAGGCAAGCAGTTAAGAGTTGTAGAGATAAAAGGCCAAGCAAGGACATGAGCTAAGAAGTGATCTAAAATATACAAGATAAGTTGTATATTGTAGTTAGGTCAAGATTTTCTAATACCCTCTAGGAATTGTATTAGATCTAAAAATCCTATGGACTTGGTCTAACAGCCATTTGTAAATCCTTTAACAAGGTGGCATTCCAAGTGAATGTTCTAAAGGCCTTTTACCAGGCCCACTTCTAATAGGGTGGTTAAATGCTCCAACAAAGTCACATTTAATAGTGTGTGTTGTAAGCCTTTAATGGGGTAGGCCTTTCATAGGGCATCAGTTTATAAGGGTGAGAATTGGGTGGCATGTTATTGGTGGTTTTTCCCAAAGTGGGTTTCCATGTAAATCACAGTGTCATGTGTTGATTTCCAATGTGTTGCACTTGCATCTTGATTTATAGTAACTTGTTAATAAAAAAAGTTAAAGTTTGCATGAATGAATGATTGAATGGATTTATCACACTCAGTGAAAAGTTTACAAGGGACATCTAGACCTTGAATAACTAATTCACCCCACTCCTCCCCTCCTAGTTATTCTAAAGAAATTCTAATCATTGGTATTAGAGCCTTCTACTAATTTAGTTTCAAGGTATTAGAAGCAGGAAGATTAAGATGTCCAAGAGATAAGTTCACAAGCTTAACAAAGACAACTTTATTGCATGGCAGAGTTTGATGAAATTGCACCTTGGATCAATAGGTGACCATGCACAAACTTCAATTGGAACAAAAAATGTAACTCTAGTAGGACCTCTTACTGCAAATGATTTGAACAAAAAGAAGGAGCACAATCAAGAAATGTTGGAGATTGCCTCTGTACTTTGCTATGCCAAATATGATGATGTCAAAGATTGTGACACTGCATTCAAGATGTGGAAAACCCTATCAAAAATCTATGGAGGAGATCAAAATGTCTAAAGAACAAAAAGAGAAAGCCTAAGAGGGAAGTTTGATGACATGAAGATGGAGGAAGGTGAGAATGTTTATCAGTATGTTATAGGAATAAAAGAAGTGGTGAGTGCAATAAGAAGTTTAGGTGGTCAACTAGAAGAATAAACATCCATTAGCAAATACTTGAGAACTCTGCTTCCTATCTATTCTATAAGAGTTTAAGCCATTTAAGAGTTGAGGTGTGTACAAGGGAAGACACTAACTTTTGAAGGAATAGTTGGAAGACTGACTGCATTTGAGCTATCCAATTTTGACAATTACAAACCTGAGAACTTTGAATCTACTTTCAAGGCCAAAATGACAATAAAAGATATTGAGGAAGACACATCAAGAAAGAGAAGAAGAAAAGGAAAACATGCATCCAATTGTAGCAGCACAGATGAGGAAGATGTAGAATAGTTAAAAGCACTACTGGCTAGGATATTTTATAGAGGTAAGGGTAAATTCAAAGGTAAGATTCCTATCATATGTTTCAATTGCAATGAAGTAGGTCATATAGCTGCAAGATGCCCACAGAAGAAAAACTTTAAAGAAGGAAGCAAGTTTAGGAACAAAAGAGAAGATGATAGCAAAGATTACAAGGAGAAAGGAAAGAGAAGCTAGATTGTTGAAGAAGATTCTAATGAAAATGATGATGAAGTAGTCTATGTAGCCATGAAGGATGAATCAGAAAAAGATGAAGATGAAGCAGTAGCGTTGGTTACCTATATGAACAAGAATGACAAGTGGATCATAGACAATGGGTGCTTGCATCACATGATAGTAGATAAAAGTAAGTTCATTACCTTTAATCAATATGATGGGAATAACATTAGATTTGGTAATGATGCCCCGTGTCAAATCAAAGGAAAAGACTCTATCAAACTTATAGAGAAAATTTCATGTGATAATGCATACTATGTTGAAGGATTGAATGAAAAATTGTTGAGTGTATCTTAATTAGGCAATGTAAGTTGCAAAGTAGAATTTGGAAACAAAATAGCTAAGATCTATGATATTGATCGAAATATGATAGGAAAAGGTGAAAAAACTAGGAGTAATCTATTTTACCTAGATACGAAAAAAGTAAAATGTCTTATTGTTAGACTTGATGATGTGTGGTTGTGCAATAAAAAGGCTATGTCATGTTAATTTTGATAATCTGATTAGCATTAGTAGAAAGATCAAAGTTAGAGGATTTCTCAAATTAGAGAAACCTAAAAAAATAGTGTGTAAACAATGTCAACTAGGGAAGATGACTAAATCTAGTTTCAAAAGAAAACCATACACTTTCAATGAAGTCCTAGAGTTAGTTCATACAGATTTATGTGGCCCAATAGAAGTACAAAGCTATCTAGGAGATAGATACATAATATTGTTTGTAGATGATTATTCTAGAATGATGATTTCTATGTTCTTGAAAAAAAAATTGATGCACTTCAAATGTTTAAGTGGTATTTGGCTAGAGTCCAAAAGGAAATAGGAAAGAACTTGAAATGTCTAAGGTCAAATAGAGGAGGTGAGTTCACATCAAGAGAATTTGAAGTATTTTGCAATGATAGAGGTATCAAAAGGCAAATGTTAGCACCAAGAACTCCACCATAGAATGGTATTGCTAAAAGAAGAAATATGTCAATGATTAACTATGCCAAAACCTTGATAATGGAGAAAAATGATGCACTTAAGTATTGGAGAAAAGCTATAAGTACTATAGTCTACACACTAAATAAAGTTCAAGTCAAGAAAAGGTACAAATGCAACACCCTTTGAATTATGGTATGGTCATTCACCTAATGTTAAACATTTCAAAGTGTTTGGTTATAAATGCTATATTCTAAAAGACACTAGAAATGGCAAGTTTGATGCAAAAAGTATTGAAGGAATATTTCTTGGGTACTCAACTAAAAGTAAGGCATATAAGTGTTTGAATACTAACACCAACAGAGTTGTGGAGAGTGCAAATTAAATTTTCATGCGAATGCAAAAGTTTAGAATGATGAGTCAAAGCAAATAAAGGACTATAGATCCTTTCCATTCTTCTATGAAGGAATGACAGCTGAAGATAATACTACAAATCAAGTTGGGAATCAGCAATAAACTTCAGTATCTGTCGAGTCTTAGCCTGTGAATGTCGTGTTACATTTAGAAGCCAAGCTAAAAAATGGAGAGAATGAACAAATTGGTTCTAAAAATAGTATACATGAAAGGAATGATGAATTATATGATGAAGAAGAATGAAATGATTCTGAAGCTAAAGAATCAAATGTGGAAAGAAGAACTGAACCCAAATTAGCTAAGTATGTAAGAAGACATCACCATATAGAACAAATCATTGGTGATAAGGATGCTAGACCAATGACAAGGAATAGTCTTAGAAATGAATCATGTCTACTAAGCAAGGTTGAACCCAAAATAGTCAAAGATGCACTACAAGATGATGACTAGTATAAGGCCATGATAGAGGAGATAGGTCAGATTGAGAAAAATAAAACTTGGTCTCTAGTCCCCAGACCAGTTGATAAGAATGTGATTGGTACCAAGTGGGTGTTTAGAAACAAACTTGATGAGCATGGTGAAATAACAAGAAACAAAGCTAGACTAGTTTCAAAGGCTATGAAAAAGAAGATGGACTGGATTATGGAGAGACATTTGCTCCTGTTGCAAGAATGGAATGAGTAAGAACATTACTTGCATATGTTGCACTTAAAGGTTTCAAATTTTACTAGATGGAAGTAAAGTTATCTTTTCTAAATGGTATACTAGAAGAGGAAGTCTACATAGAACAACTAGAGGGGTTTGTTGATGAGAAGAACAAGAACATGATATGCAAACTACACAAAGCACTCTATAGACTGAAGCAAGCACCAAGTGCATGGTATTAAAGGCTGCACCAATATCTTGTGAAGATAGGATTTGAAAGAATAGATGAAAACAATAATTTTTACATCAAAGCTAAGGAAGGTAAAGACATTTTTATTTTAGAAATATTTGTTGATGACATAATATTTAGAGGAAAAGATTTTTTATGCAAAGATTTTGTTGACCAATGAAGCGTGAATTTGAGATGTCAATGTTTGGAGAAATCAAATTCTTTGTTGGATTACAAGTACATTAGTTGAAGCATGGCATATTTGTAACCCAATCCAAATACATCAAGGAAGTACTCAAAAAATTTGGGCTAGAAGACTCAAAACTAGTCAGGACACCAATGGCAACTGGACATAAGCTATCCAAAAATGATGAGTCTGTTGAAGTAAATTAGACATTGTATATGTCAATAATTGGAAAGCTACAATATGTTGTGCATAGTAGACTAGACATTGCATTAGCTTTTAGAATAGTGGCTAGATTTTCTGCCAATCTAAGAGAAACCCACTTAATGACAATAAAGAGAATATTGAGATATCTGAAAGGAACTAATGACTTTGGTTTGTACTACAAGAGAAATTTGAATTGAGAGCTTACGCTAATGCAAATTGGGGACGTAACATTGATGATAGAAAAATCACCAATGGAGGAGCACTTTTCTTAGGAAAAAGGTTGATTACATGGACAAGCAAAAAACAAAGCTACACTTCACACTCTACTACTAAAGCTAAATATATGATAGCTACTATAAACTACACTAATATTGTGTGGATCAAACATTTTTTGCAAGGTATGAAGGAAGAGGTAATTGAGCCTATGACACTTTATTGTGATAATAGAAGTGCTATCAATATATCAAAGAATCTAGTAATGCATGCTAAAACCAAGCATATTGCAATTAAGTATCACTATGTAAGAGAGCTAGTGGAAGATAAACAAGTGAAGATGGAATATGTTAGCTCAAAGGAATATATTGTTGATATCTTCATAAAAGCACTACCTAAAGATGCTTTTGAGTATCTTAGAGGTAAGTTAGGGGTGATACCTCTAGCTAAAGCTACTTAAAGAAAAAGAAATAATGCCTTACATCAAATAAGCCAAATGTTGAAGATTTTACACATTGATGTGGAGGATATTTACTTTGGGATCCATGCCTAAAGTAATAGAAGTACTGAAAACTTCAAATCAGTCACAAGAAAGGTGATAGAGGGAGATGACTAAATTTGTAAAAGCTACATCTACATATTAAAGATACTAATACATATTTGGCATTGTTTTCAAAGAGATAGAAGTGAACAATTGATCAACAAGATTGTTAAAGATAAAGGATCAAAGAAGTAGAGGGACATTTGAGAGGTTGATTAGAACAGCAAAAGATGAATAATATAGAGGAAGACAGATAAAGATAAAGGATATAGCAGTGAAGAGGGAGAAGTGAAATGAAGATGTGATGTTATAACTTACTTTTTAGCATTTGAATTACTATTCTAACATAGTAAGCTTTTGGTGGAATAGTTTAGTCTGATGGCTTATCAGTTTGGTTTTCCATCAGTGCCAAAGAGGGAGATTGTTGGAAATCTAATTGAAAAGCTCATTGTTGTTGAAGATCAAAGAGGGAGATTGTTGTAAAAGATTGTTTTCAATCATTGTTTTTCCATTGATGTAAAACTTTCTATATGTAGGGATGATATTCACTTACAAGATTCATGCACTATCACTTAGTTGATTGATGAAGAGGATTTGGTCAACAAGATGTAACAAGATCACCTAAAAGAAGGGCTGAGTTATGATATTGTAATGAAGTGCAAAAATCAGTTAAGACAATGCTTAAGTAATGTATTGATGACATACTCAAAGATATAGATATTGGTCACACTTAGATACATTGGAAGAAGAAGTTGTAACAAGGTTGATTACAAAGCTTTAACTTTGATCATCAAAAGTTGCAAAGAAAGTCAGTTGAAGCTGAGAAATTTTTTAATAGAAGTTGAGTATCAGTAAAAAATTTAGTTAGTGCTAAGTGATCTTCAAGTGTTGAGTAAAAGATCAAGTGTTGAGCATTAGGAAAATTTTCAGTTAGTGCTGAGTGATCTTTAGGTTTCGAGCATCAAGAAAAACATAGTTGATGCTGAGTAACACAGTATGTGTCAAGCACCAATATTTCAATACTGCTGAGCTGTTGCATTATTTCAAATGATGAAGATTTGCCAAATCTAAGCCGACATAGTGGTTGCATTGAATTTTTTGAAAAAGTTGGAAGATAAGAATGGTGAGTTGTTGGCACACAATCTTATGTAAACCATTTTTGGATGAATTCTAAAGGATTATTCAAGAAGTTTTTAGAAGAAATAGAATATGGGATAGCTACAATGTATCCTACCTAATCCATGTGAATTGAAATTGAAAAATGGAAGAATCGAGTGAGAAAAGGAACTCCAAGACTTATATTTAAGAAGTCATAGACCAAGAAGCAAGGAGTTGTTGATCCTATTGCTACAGAAGTGCCTAAATCTGTGAAGTGATTGAAAGGGTGTTAAGAAGGAGACATCTAGGAGAAGGAAGAGCACAGAGGCTCTACATCTACAAGTGGTCATGAAGAGATGATTGCACTGGTACATTGAGTATGGAGACTCAAAAAGATAAATCTTGACAAAAAAGGCAAGCAGTTAAGAGTTGTAGAGATAGAAGGCCAGGAAAGGATATGAGTTGAGAAGTGATCTAAAATTTACAAGATAAGTTTTATGTTATAGTTAGGTCAATATTTTCTAATACTCTCTAGGAATTGTATTAGATCTAAAAATCTTATTGACTTAGGTTGGTCTAATAGCCATTTGTAAATCCTTTAATAGGGTGGCATTCCAAGTGAATGTTCTAAAATTCTTTTACCAGGCCCACTTCTAACAAGGTGGTTAAATCCTCCAACGAGGTCACATTTAATAATGTGTGTTGTAATCCTTTAATAGAGTAGGACTTTTATAGGGCATCAGTTTAGAAGGATGAGAATTGAGTAGCATGTTACTGGTGGTTTTTCCCAAATTGGGTTTCCATGTAAATCATTGTGTCATATGTTGATTTCCTGTGTGTTGCACTTTCATGTTGATTTACAATAACTTGCTAATTAGAAAAGTTAAAGTTTGCATGAGTGAATGATTGAATGGATTTATCACACTTAGTGAAAGTTTACAAGGGACATCTAGACCTTGAATAACTAATTCACCCCCCCCCCCAGTTATTATAAAGCAATTCTAAGAAGTCTTAGCTCTCAGAGTATAACATCTATAATCTCTTTATTTCAATGAATAAAAAGGAAACATACCTTCATCACTTTTACCATCAAATTTACCAACATCATTATCTCTTTCGATATAACATTTGTTGCCAAAAATTCTTAAATACTTAATAGTAGGTGAGTGACCAAACCATAGTTCATAAGGGGTCATGTTTGTGTCTTTCCTAACCCACACTCTAATCATAGTGTACACTATTGTGTTCACATCTTCTTTCAAAGATTTCTTGGATAGGTCATTCTCATCTAACATAGCTCTTGTTGCTTCTATTCCTAGCCCATTTCTTATTTCTACAATGCTATTTTATTTAGGGGATCTAGGAGCTGAAAGTTATCTTTTGATTCCATTAGCTTCATACAGGATGTTAAAATCATTTTAAGTAAACTCTCCTCCTCTATCTAATCTTAAACATTTAATCTTCATACCTTATTCATTCTCAACTCTATTCTTGCATATCTTGAACTTGTCAAATGCCTCATATTTCTCTTTAAGAAATGCAACGCATATCATTCTAGAAAAGTCATCAATAATAATCATGAAGTACCTTTCACCATAGAATCCTTTAGTCTTTGGAGGACCACTAAAATCTGTGTGTACAATCTCCAACTTTTATGTAGTAGTAAACCTCTTGATCAAAAAAGAAGCTCTATTATGTTTTGTCAATACACACTCTTTGCAAATTTTGTTAGTAGGCTTTACAAACTTAGGAAAATCTCTAACTACAAACATATTACTAATTTTCACAATGCTATCAAAGTTGATATGACAAAATATCTTATGCCATAACCAACTGTCATCTATATTTTCAATCAAACATGTCATTTCAGTGGGATTCAGTTGAAATGTATTACTTCTAGATTTGGTTCCTATTCCCATTACCTTTTTGTCTTTGTCTCTGATCAGACATGTCTTCTCTGTGAACTGTAGCTAGTAACTTTTATCCACTAGTTGTCCAACCCTCAAAAGATTATGTTTCAAACCATTAACAAAATATACATCCTTGGTGTTAGTCTTAGAATTATAGATCCAATACCTTTAACATGGTAAGCTACATTGTTTCCAACTCTAACAATTTGTCCATCATAACTTTTGAAATCAACAATCTTGTTCATATGACTAGTCATATGATGTGAACAACCACTACCAATTATCCAATAAAATTTCTTTTCAACCTATGATATCAAAGCCATTTTCTTTGGACTTTCTTCTTTAATAGCCACAAATCCTATTTTATCATCACTGGCATTTACTTCTTGTTCATTAGACTCATCTTCTTCATTGACATATAAACAATCTCTATCCCTTCTAGGTTCGATCTATCCTTTATACTATTTCTCTCTTTTAGGACACTTAGATGCATAATATCTAAACTCATTCTCCATACTATCTAAACTCATTCTCAACTGCTTCAAGTCTCCCAAGTAATGTTTCCTTGGTGAAATATTTGGTACAAGTGATCAACAACTGTATCATTTGAACTATCTGCTTAAATGGTGGCATTAAACTCTTCAATATCTTCTTGATCACCTCATCATCTTCCTTGGTTCCTCCTTTTGATTTGATACTTATAGTAATTTTTGATATTCTACCTACATATGTTCTTATAGAATCATCTTCCAAAATTTCAGCATCTTAAAATGCACAAATCTAGCTTTGTAGCCTCATTTTCTTAGAATGTACATCACCTTCAAAACTATTTTCCAAAGCTTTCCAAATCTCATGAGAAGTATCAAGTGTTTTTACTTGATTGTACTCTTTTTCCAGGAAGTGTAGACAATAGTGCTTCTCTAGCTCTCATGTTGCACCTAAAAAGTTCTCTCTCATCCTTGGTACAAGTTTCTAGTGCACTTTCAACAATAATTGTCTTTTCTAATTTTGTCATGATCCAATATCCTGGACCCATACATAGAAGATGTGTCTTCATGTAAATTTTTTATAGCTATCATAATTTTGTTCCATCAAACTTCAGACTATCCTTTCTAAATATGCTAGCCATGGATCTCCTAAAGTTGTTAAACTTTATCTTCAAGGACCTGCTAGTTTGATAACAATTGTTAGAAATATTAGTCCACCAAGATAACTAAAGTCCTACAAAATAAAATTGAAGAAGTTGTCTAGAAATCAATAATATTGTGGAAATCAATATATAACATAACAGATGACAAGGATGGAGAATAGAGAGAAGAATGCATATACAAATAAGGCTAAGGCTAATGAGAAGGAGAAAAAAGACAAAAAAAAAGTAGAGGAAACAAGAAAAGAAAGAAGAAGAGAAGAAATAAGAAGAGAAGAAAGATGAAGAGGAGAAAGAAAAAGGTGAGGAGGAGGAGACACATAAAGGAGATCAAATGGAAACAACTAAATAGGAGTAGCAACAAGACCAGAGTGTGCAAGACACACAATTGCCACCTCCTAGCCCTCCTGATGCAACCATCACACCTGAAGACACTATAACTATGAAGGATTTTCCTAATACTTCTACTTATAAAATCAATCCATTGACTATAGAGGATCTCAAGAAAATCCTTCACCAATCAATGTTGTACGCATAGTTATGCACAAATCCTATATTGGTGAGTGTAGATGAGTTGAAAAAGGTAGTAGAAGAACCAATTAGAGACAAGGTGAAACCACAAGAACCACCTTCTGCCTCTATAGCTACTAGTACTCAAATTTTAATGCTTCCACCACCAATTGCAATAATTGATACATCTACAATAGTTAATATCATAGTGTAGAAGCCAAGTCTAAAGTAGTGAAACACATAGAGCAAATAGGATAGATTGCTACATTTAATCCTATAGTACAGTCAACAATCACACCTTAGATAATTTTGATTGATCAAGGCAAAATAGATGAGGAGAAGGAGGATAAATCAAAAGAAGAGAAGTAGGCCACAATAAAAACACTGGTAGAGTTACCAAAAATAGGTACCCTTACAAAAACTCTTTAGAAGTTGAGCACTGATGCAATACCTTATTAAATATCTACACCAAACTTAAGCTCAACCAAAGTGACAAGGATACTTCACTATGGAGACCCTGAGTTAGATGAAGAAATTTTCATAACCTCTTATGACTCTAAGACAATCAACATTCAGTAGATCATAGAGATGAAGGATGCATTGAATAGGAAAAAGTGGCCAGAAATACTCAAAAAGGAGTATAAACATAAGAAAGAATTGCATGAGATTAAGGACATCTTTATGGATGCCTTCAGCTTGTAGTCACTAGATGAGACAAAGCCTATAATGGAAAAATTGTTAGATATTATTGACCAAGTGACAAGTAAAGATGAAGAAACCAATGTGAAACTCATGGAATGGTCTGAAAGGAAGTTTCGAGGAAAAGTAAATGAGAAAATATGCAATGCCATAGCACTTCAACAAGTTGAATTAGCCACCAAAATTGAAAAGGTCAAAACAATACTTGAGAATATCTTCTCATTGTATAACAAGCTATGTGATTTTTCCAATTTCACACAAGAGACCAGCCAAAGAGTACTAAACTTGGAGAGAAATCTAAAGATTTCTAGCATGTAGCTACCAAAAGACCTAGATCAGCGTGAGAAGCATTTTTCCCAATTGCTTCACACCCAAAAGGAGTTAGCTACACTCACAAGTGAAGACGCAAATATAAAGGCCAAATTAATGCAGATTCAATCTTCCATAAACCCATATTTGGAAGTACTCCATAAAGAGAAAGTCTATGCTGAAACTATTTTAAAGAAAGATCCTAATCTTTCTACATTAGATGGACTTGTACATCTTGCTATAGAGATTTCCATCCAACATAAGTCACTAGAAATTTCTTTGGAAAATTGGGATGTAGCTCTAAAGATGATAATGAAGGTCTGTAGAACAAGAATTAGTATGCAAATAACATTAACAAATAAAGTAAACATTCACAAACCAAAAACTAAATTCACATATATGCTTAGACAAAGAAAGCAAACAAGAAGTGCAAACCTCACAAGATAAAACACTCCATGCTTTCTTGATTCTGTAGATGTGTCCTTTTGCTGTGGATGTATGCTCAAGATGCTCAAAAGCTTGCTTCAATGGAGATGGGTAATGGAAAATTGGTAGCTTTGTGAGCTCTCAATTTGGCATTATAAGGGTAAGATTGATGGCTTTGGTTCTCAAAATAGCATGGTAACTTTAGCTCAAAGATTGTTGATGAAATGGCTTGGGATGGGATTCAATTTATAGGCTAAGGGGTAGAGGGATGGAGGGCTTAGATGCAAGGATGGATGAAGGCTTAAGGAGGGCTAGGATGCAATCAAAGGAGAGCACATGGATTGTGCTTGTTTAGCATCAATGGGAAGGTGACACTTGTCACAAGGAGGATGAGTGTGAGAGGGTAGGGTAAAGGGTTGGTTAAGGGCATGATGAGTGGGGTTGAGTATGTAAGAGGGATGTAAGAGGAATGAGTGTGGAAGAGGGAAGAGTGTGGAAGATGGGTGTAAGAGTCATGAGTGGGCTTGTAAGAGTCTTTTATGTTTTGTAAGAGCACTCATGACTTAGTGGTTGGGTTTTTTGAGGGGAGACTTTGGTTTGGATTAGGAAAGTCTTAAACTTGTTTAAGGAATGTGACAACATTAGGGGGTGGATTAGGCTTGGGTTTAGGATTAGATTAGGGATGTTAGAGATGTGCAAGTGGATGGCATTAATGAGGGTGGGTGAGTTAGTGGCTAAGCTTGGTTAGTATGGGTGGATGGGGTGGATTAGGCTAAATGGAGGATTAGAGATAGGTTAGGGGTTTTTGAATTTGAAGATTTCATTTATCAAATAGATTTATTTAATAAATGGGGATTTTTGGAATTAGATAGGAGAAAAGGATTTAATTGATAAATAATAGATTATTTGATTTATCAATTAGGACTATAGATGATTAATTAAATTAATCAACTAGGGATGGAAAAGGATTAATTAAATAAGAATTTAATTAATGATGCCTTTAGAGATGGCTAAATTAGATTAACAAAGCAGTGTAATCAAATTTAGGTGTCTACATTTTGCCCCTCTTTGACATAGTGTTGAGACAACACTATTTCAAAGAAGTTCGAATGAAGACGACATGAGGAAGATGTTTTAGCAACAAGGTTGCCCTAGTCTCGGATAAGAAGAGGAGAGACTAGACTTAGATGATGCCCCCTCAGGAAGGCGGCGGGGAGAGAAATGAGGCTCGACGACTTCTTGAAAAGTACAAGAAATTGAGACGAGCTGAGATGCAGGTTGGCAAAGAGAAGGGGCTGAATTAGCTCAAACTCTCACTACGGGAGAATGATAAAGGGAAATTAGAGGCACAATAGTAAAGCAAGCTTAAGACTTTCCAGGATTGAGGGGGGGGAGATGGAGGAGCGGAGTGCTATAAAAGGAATCCATGGTAGGGAGATGGATGATAGAATGATAAAGATGTTGCAACAGGATTTCAAAGAGTCAGATTGGTGAAAGATGGGTTTCAGAGATCCCTAAGACTAGGATTGTGGATCTCGAAAGATGAGGCTTGGTGGATTGATTTGATTGGTGGATCCCTAAGACTAGGATTGTGGATCCCTAAAGCTAAGCATGAGGAGTGATTCAAATAGATACTGATGCATAAGTTGGGGTAGGAGCGACATATGTAGGATATGGATGGGGGATAACGGAGATGAAGGGAATCCATTGAAGCTTTTTGAGCGGGGGGATACTTAAAAGAGAAGTACCACCATGTAGTTGAGCACTAGATTTGCTATAGGACTTTTGGTTAATTGCCAAGGTTACCAAGAACATCAAGGCCTTTTCACCAACCGTCCAGAGGACTGACGAACTGACTCGAAACAAACACGCAAGGATTGCCCTAGTATCACACATGAATCCCAGAGGAAGCAGCATGGAAATGACACTAGGTAACCCACAAGCAGAAAAAGAAAACAAGCAAAAGACTTGATCAAGACCTTACGCTCTAATTGCCCCATTCGCAGCATACCATGATATGGAAGATCGTGGCAACCCTGAGGAGGGACCAAGGAGATTTCTTGGAAAAGATATTTCAAGACCCAAAAGGGAAGATCCCAAATCAAAAGAAAGCAAAAATCCAAAAGAGAACTATTTTCCAACGAGATGGGTAGGACGAGGTACTAACGGACCAAGATCAGACATGAGGAAAGCTATATCCTGTAAGGATCTATCAAAGAGCACCTAAGCTGATGGATCTGGATGAGTGATGCATCTGGCAAGCTGAACTAAGAAGGATAACACTTTGGTGATAGGAGATCTAGCTAAAGGATGCATTGGAATATCTAACCAAAGTGTGCGATGTGTGCAAGATGTTGACCAAGGATGAACTAACATGAAAGCCGGATAGATACAATGATACTAAGCTAAAGAGGATGTACAAGCTGACGGACCAAGATATGTTACAAATGTACAAGTTTGTTCATGTTTTGGTTTTTTGTGAGATGGAAATGTTTGTGAAGGATGGGATGTCTATAATAGCTGATAGGTGGATAGGTAGATGGTTTGTGAAAAGCTTAAGGAAAATGGGATTCTTTGTGTGCATGTGATAGGATACAGGCTAGGATACAAGATTATTTACAAGCTAGAATATGGTACAAGCTTTGGACAAGATTCGGATATATACAAGGTATGGTACAAGATTTACAAGGTATAATACAAGCTTTGGTACAAGATTTACAAGCTGTACAGGAGGTATTGACAAGCTCCATCAGATTTTGGATATTTGATTGGAACACCAAGGGAACAAGCAGGTGTTTTATGGGATGGTGGGTGGATGGATGAGGGATATGATAGTGATAGATAATGTATTAGTCTTTAGCACACAAGGCACTTGAATTACCAGGTTTTCACCAAGGTACCTATCCAAGGCGCTTGAATTGCCAAGTTTTCACCATTGGATGCTTATTTCTCTTTACTATTTTTTTGTATTTTTCAAAAGTTGGGTATGCCAAAGATCTTCAAGCATAGAACTTCTTGAGATGAATGATGTTAGTGGGATCATTCAAGAGTTCTCCTTCTGGTGTAGATAATTAATAGGCTCCAGAGCCAAAGGAGGCAGTAACCACATAGGGACCAAGCCATGTAGGTTCAAACTTGCCTTTCTTTTCTCAATCTGCTTGGACTTTCATATTTTCTT
Organism: Cupressus sempervirens; assembly: GCA_028749045.1. Classification (NCBI taxonomy): domain Eukaryota; kingdom Viridiplantae; phylum Streptophyta; class Pinopsida; order Cupressales; family Cupressaceae; genus Cupressus; species Cupressus sempervirens. The sequence continues at coordinate 760,550,546 of CM053786.1, read as the reverse complement.
TGAGGATGCAAAATGTAGAACAAGAATTAGTATGCAAAGAACATTAACAAATAAAGTAAACATTCACAAACCAAAAATTAAATTCACATATATGCTTAGACAAAGAAAGCAAACAAGAAGTGCAAACCTCACAAGATAAAACACTCCATGCTTTCTTGATTCTGTAGATGTGTCCTTTTGCTATGGATGTATGCTCAAGATGCTCAAAAGCTTGCTTCAATGGAGATGGGTAATGGAAAATTGGTAGCTTTGTGAGCTCTCAATTTGGCATTATAAGGGTAAGATTGATGGCTTTGGTTCTCAAAATAGAATGGTAACTTTAGCTCAAATATTGTTGATGAAATGGCTTGGGATGGGATTCAATTTATAGGCTAAGGGGTAGAGGGATGGAGGGCTTAGATGCAAGGATGGATGAAGGCTTAAGGAGGGCTAGGATGCACTCAAAGGAGAGCACATGGATTGTGCTTGTTTAGCACCAATGGGAAGGTGACACTTGTCACAAGGAGGATGAGTGTGAGAGGGTAGGGTAAAGGGTTGGTTAAGGGCATGATGAGTGGGGTTGAGTATGTAAGAGGGATGTAAGAGGAATGAGTGTGGAAGAGGGAAGAGTGTGGAAGATGGGTGTAAGAGTCATGAGTGGGCTTGTAAGAGTCTTTTATGTTTTGTAAGAGCACTCATGACTTAGTGGTTGGGTTTTTTGAGGGGAGACTTTGGTTTGGATTAGGAAAGTCTTAAACTTGTTTAAGGAATGTGACAAGTTTAGGGGGTGGATTAGGCTTGGGTTTAGGATTAGATTAGGGATGTTAGAGATGTGCAAGTGGATGGCATTAATGAGGGTGGGTGAGTTAGTGGCTAAGCTTGGTTAGTATGGGTGGATGGGGTGGATTAGGCTAAATGGAGGATTAGAGATAGGTTAGGGGTTTTTGAATTTGAAGATTTCATTTATCAAATAGATTTATTTAATAAATGGGGAATATTTGGAATTAGATAGGAGAAAAGGATTTAATTGATAAATAATAGATTATTTGATTTATCAATTAGGACTATAGATGATTAATTAAATTAATCAACTAGGGATGGCAAAGGATTAATTAAATAAGAATTTAATTAATGATGCCTTTAGAGATGGCTAAATTAGATTAACAAAGCAGTGTAATCAAATTTAGGTGTCTACAAGGTCAACAATAAATTTTTGGAAAAATATGATATTACTCCTTAGTACCCTTTGACATAAGTGTTAAAAAGGGGGTGAAATAAAATAAAGAGGGAGATATAATAAAGGGGGAGAAATCCACTAAGGAGAGATAAGAGATCAAACATAATGTGGGGAGATATAATGTTTTGGGAAATATATGGAAGGCAACATAGGTATAAAGTATAGAAATAGGGAAAAGGAAAAGAGTATCAGATACATCAGCACAAGAATTTTGGTTGCAAGAATGAAATGGCACAATCAGCTTACAGGGAGTTATAAGAATTTCAAGGTATATTGTTCCTTACAAAATTTTGAACAAGGTTTTTGAAATTTTGTATATATGCTAAACAAATAGGATAATGTACTGATAAGATTAGATAAATAATGCTTAGTTAAGTATTTTTGACACTCATGTCAAAGGGGGGGGATTGTTGGTCTCAGATTGGTTTTGATGATTGAGTGTGAACACACTTAACCAATTTTCATATTAAAGTTGAGTACACTATATGTGCTGAGCCAAAATTTCTATAGATGCCGAGTCATCTTTAGGTGTCGAGAAATCTTTACATGTTGAGTGAAGATCAAGGGTTGAGTGACTTTAGGTGCCTAGTCACAGTTGATGCCAAGCAAGCCAAAATGCAATAAGTGTCGAGAAAATAGGAATCATACATATGCCAAGCACCAATAATCTAGTATGTGCCAAGTAACATAGAATAAGCACATGAGTTTGTGCCTTCACAAACTCTAAGTGAAGATCAAGTGTTGAGTGACTTTAGGTGTCGAGTGAACCATATGAGCTGAGTGATATATAGGTGTTGAGTCATAGTTGATGTCGAGCAAGCCAAAATGCAATATGTGTCGAGTAACACAAAATTAACATATGAGTTTGTGCCTTCACTAACTTAGATGTAAACAATTTGTTGAGATGACATAGAAGGATCTCAAAGGATAATAAGGATAAGAATGAATCTTTTATATTTCCTATGCAATCAGCATGTAGCCAATAAGAAAAATGGATAAGACATGCAACAAATAAGAAAAGTGCAAGGAATGAGTAGGACATAAAGATTCAATATGAATCATAGATCCATACCTAACCCTAAGTCTTCAAAATCTTTAATAGGAGGAGAAAAACCCATTGTATTTATGGATGAGAGAAGTGTAAGGGTAAACTATGGAGAAATTCAATGGGAAGAGTGAAAAGACTTAGAGGAATAGAGCAACATAGCAGTATTTAGTTGATCAGAACAAAGCAAGGGAATCAAATAGATATCAAATCTCAAAGGATCAAGATCAAAGTGAGAAGAAACAGTGCCTAAATTCAAAAATCAAGGATTGTAAGCTATCAGGTTTATTTAGTCTAATATCTCTAGCAATTGTATTAAAAATAAAATCCTATGTTGATGGGTTAGCTTAGTAGCTAGGTTGTAGATCCTTTGAAGAGGTGATAAAATCCTTTAACAATGTGACACTTCATGTAAAGTATTTGTAAATATTTTAAACAGGTCACTATTGATATAGTGTAATGCCTTTAATAGGGTAGGCCTTTCATAGGGAAAATGATTAGAAGTAGTCAAACATTATTACTGCATTGATTTTGTGGGTATCATCCCCACCCCAATTTTACCTTCTCATTTTGGAGGGTTTCTAGGTTACCAAATTTGGTGTTATGTGTTGCCAATGCATATGTTTACTTCATGTCTATTTGATATTTTTACATGCATACAATTTACTTTTAGTTAAAAGTTTTTAATGGTTAAAATGCATTAGTTCTAATTCACCCCCCCTCTCAGAAGTATTCTTCCCATTTGATTATTCCAACATAATTACACCAGATTTATTAACTAGGAAAATCCTTGATTAGAGGGAAAAATCTAGTGTGAATGATGCCCATATATATGTGTGCGTGTGTGTGTGTGTTAGAAGATGGACCCTGTTAGGAGTGTATAAACACATTCAATACATAAGAGTCCTTGGTAGGAGACTTTGAATCCTCATTAGAAGATTCCAACCCTATTAGGAGTTGTAGAAGGCAGAATGACCCACTATCTAAACAACTTCTGGGGCAAGGCCACTGAACTTCACTGTCCAACTGATCTTTCAACTACTCCTTGCAGAATAAATATTCGTATTGTGATTTATCATTTTTGCTCTATACTATCAACTAGACCAATCAATTTTAGACCTTTTAGACTAGGTCACAAACCTCATATCCAAATTTCAAACATGGGATTTTAAAATAAAACCTTAGTAATGAAGTTTTCTTAAACTTTTCTCTACCTTGCTTATCTTCACAATTACTCAGCATTCATCTCTTTTATCCTTTTTTTCCTCTCTTCGTACTTCATGCGATCATTCATGCGTAACAAAAGAAAATTTCATTTCTTTATATCAAATCCATAAAATAATTCCCTTGAGTCGGCTATTACACCTTGTCAATTAATTATTATATGACCTCATTAAGAACACACTTTACTTATCAATAAAATCAATTTGTCACCTTGTAACTTGAATAACTTTCTATATGGGTAATATTATTATGAGCAAGATTAGGAACATCATCTCCAACATGTCTTCTACATGCCTTTACTCTTACTTCTCAAAATAAAAACTCTATTAAGAGATACAACAAGTTTACTAGAATATGCTTCTGTAAACTCTAACTTAGAATAGTCTTTACCAAAACTTGCATAACTTCTTCAATACTTAATATATTTTTCTTCCAACATTAGCTACATAAACTAGACACTTAGTAGCATCTCCCTTTAACCTCTCTAGTAAAAATACTCAAAGATATGTCCATACCAACTTGATCTTTACTGTTGCACTCCTATCAAATACCATAGAAAATTGCTATGTTGACAAAAATGAAAAACACAGTCATGAATGTAACATATCATCATGATAATGATCTAATAATTTTTTGACAATACTCCCCCATAGGATTATCATCAAGATTCATGCTTCCAACAATTTCAAAGTATATGGAAGCAACTATTATATCTTGAAAGAGACAAGGAAAAGAAAAATTGATGCAAAAAGTGATGAAGGCATATTTATAGGTTATCCCAACAAGAGAAAATCATATAAATATTTTAATCTTTCTAATCACAAGGTTATAGAAAGTGTATATGTAAAAATTGATGATTTTGTAGAAAAGAGTGAAGAAAAAAGCAGGAAGGAACCTAAAGGCTATAGAAATTTTGTTTACTTTGAGCCTAATACTGTACCAAAGGTAAAAACAAATGTGTTTGGGCAAAAACAAATAGCATCACTCTAGCAGTCAACACCACGCAAGTCACTTAAATCTGTAGTGCAACCCGAGTTGGAGATAGTTCAAACCAAGTCCCAGAAAGAGGAACCTAAGTCACAGACTGTGGTAACCAAGTCTTAGATAGAGAATAGTTTAGACTTTCACAAAACCTTTGAGGATGGTGAACCAAGTGAAACAAGTCCAAAATCTACAAGAAAGGAACTTCTACTTGCTAGATATGTCAAAAGGCATCACGCACCTAAAAAAATTGGACATCAAACATGAGGCATAATGACAAGGAAAAAATGAAAAGGTACATGTCTTCTTACTGAATTTGAACCTAGAACTATTAAGATGCACTGAATAATGGAAGTTGGATAGAGGCAATGAATGAAGAGATTGAAAAAATTGAGAAGAACAATACCTAGACTCTTGTTCCTAGACCCAAGGACAAAAATTTAATTAGAAAAAAGTGCATATTTAGAAAAAAATTGAATGAAAATGGTGAAGTATCAAGGAAGGCTAGTGTGCAAAGGATATGATCAAGAAGAAGGTATAGACTATGGTGAAATATTTTCTCATGTTGCTAGACTTGAAGGGGTCATAACACTACTTGCATCTATTGCATTCAAAGGATTCAAAGCATATCAAATGGATTAAAAACAGCTTTCTTGAATGGAATTCTAGAGGTAGCTAAGTTTACATTGATCATTGGGAAGGTTTCATTGATGTAAATAAAAGAGACATAGTCTTTAAGTTACACAAAGCATTGTATGGTCTCAAACAAGCTCCTAAAGCATGGTATGAGAGGATATATACTGGTAAAGATTAGTTTTTAGAGAACCAATGATAACAATAGTATGTATATTAAAGAAGGATCACAAAATAAGATACTGTTAGTAGAATTATTTTTGGATGACATACTATAAATACAGGTCACTATGACTTATGTAAATTTTTCTCTAAAGAATTGAGAAAAGAATTGGAAATGTCAATGTTTGGAGAAATAAAATTCTTTGTTTGTTTACGAGTTCATCAAATGAAGGATGTCATTTTCCTTACTTAGTATAAATATATCAAGGAGATATTGAAGACCTTTGGAAAAAAATATTCCAAATGTGTTGGAACACCTATGTCTACTAGACACAAACTATCCAAGAATGATGATTCAAAAGAGGCAAATCATACTTCCTACATATATATGATTGGGAAACTTTAGTATGTTGTTCATACAAGACCTGATATTGCATTAGTAGATGGTATAGTTGCAAGGTTTTTTGGAGATCCCATAGAAAATGATATGATGGGAGTCAAAAGAATTATGAGATATCTAAAAGGTACTCAATAGTATGGTCTATGGTACAAGAAAGGAGGAAACCTTTAGTTAAATGTCTTTACTAGTGTAGATTGGGCTAGAAGCATTAATGATAGAAAAACTACCATTGGAGGGGAACTCTTTCTTGGAAAGAGGCTAGTGTCATAGACTAGTAAGAAGCATAATTGCATCTCTTAGTCTATAAATGAGGAAGAATATGTTGTTCCAAAAGTTAATCATTCCAACATAGTCTAAATCAAGCAACTGTTATCAAGAATAAAGGAATAAATCAAGGACCCAATGGTTATCTACTGTAATCACACAAGTGTAATCAACATATCCAAAAATCCATCACTTTAAAAAAAAACACATTGCAATCAGGTATCATTTTCTAAGGGAGTTATTTAAAGATAAAGAGGTTATATTGGAACATGTGAGTTCACAAAGGATCATATTGCTAACATATTTACCAAACTATTACCTAAGGATGCATTTTTGTATCTCAGAGGAAAGCTAGTGGTCATTCCTCAACTTGATGCCCACTAAAGTATAGATTAGTGATGCATCAACCAAACTACATTGAAGATCTATCAAGTTGATGCAAAGAAGTTAGAACCTATTGCATATGAATTAGTACATAAGGTACACTATAAACTCATTTTGTCAAGTCTTTTGAATTTGATGTCAAAAAGAGGGAGAGACTGAATATGTGATGTTCATATCAAAAGAATTGAGGGAGAACTTGATCAAATGGAGTCTAAAGTTAAGATGTCAAAGGAAGAATCTCAGATGGAGTTTTCATAGAATGATGGAGAATCAGGATGAAACTAAGGATATTCTAAAATTTTATGAATCATTTTGATTTCTCTAAGTTTAATTTTCATATGACTTGTTATGTTGCCATTAATACCAAAGAGGAAGACTGTTGAAAACAATTATTCACTTGTATATTGTCATTGATGTGACACAAATGTTAAACTCTAACCAAGTACTACCAGTAGTAAACAAGTTCAAAAGACTTCAATATTAGTCAAGCATAAGTTCAGAAGAAGCCAAGTTTTGTGATCAAGTGCAAACTGAAATAGGTTGGTCATTGAAGGATTCAAAGGGGTTCAGTGTAAGATGAGTTAGGTCAGTTACCAAGGAACTCAGTGGTGAGCGAGTGATCCAGTTTCATTTTTAGCTGACCTACAACATAATATTTTATTTTATATATATATATATATATATATATTTAAAAAAAATTATGTAGGCTAACTTAGTGGATGTTAATTTCTTGTTTGTAAAGGTATTCAATCCAAATTGATAGTGGGTTTCATATTTATGAAAGGTCAATTTGTGGATTGAAACATGGAAAAAATAGAAGTTTTGGAAGAAGATAAGATGTGAATAAAGAAGGATATCTAAATAAGAGAAGAACATCTAAAGAGTTGCAAATAATATTCTAATTAGGGAGGATCAAGAGGATAAACCATAACAATGATTTGAATCTAAAAATTAGTCACTTCATTAATTGGTTCAATCATTTTTACTCTCTAACAATTATAGTAGTGAAGAAATCTCTTAACAAGGTTGACTTAACAGTCATTTCATAAATCCTCTAGTAAGGTGACATTTCTAGATTGAAGTGTCTTAAGACCTCTAACCAAGACACTCCTAATAGGGTGATTCAAATCCTGTAATAGGGTCACACCTAATAGTGTGTTTTGTAACCTTTAATAGGGTTGGTTCCTAGTAGGGCTTACTTCAAAAGAGTGAATAGTTGTAACTAGCTGCATTGCTGGTTTTTTCAAATTGGGTTTCTAGGTTAAATCTTGGTGTCTCATGTGTTCATGTTATTTTCTGACTGCTTTATCTCAATATAACTAAGTTACTAAAGCTTAATACCCATTAATATCTCAAGTTTTCTTTGGTAGTTGAGTTACAATGAATACCTAGTTTTACCTGAGCTATGCAAGGACTTGAGTTAATAAATTTGTTATGACATCTAACGGATTTGGAATTTTTTTACTGGTAATTGATTCACCCATTCCTGCTCAGTTACTCCTCTTATTTTTACAACACTTCAACCATTATCATATACACATTTAGGGTAATCATACCCTATAGAAACTCCATCATCATCACCTGCACCCCAAGTGTCATCTCCTCTTGTTCCACTTGTATCATCATCACATGCACCATTACAATAATTTAGGCCTGATCAACATTTTTTTAAGTTTTTAGTACATATGTTATGGGGTGGATAGTGAGATGACTTAGGATGCAGTGTCATCTCATCCACATGTAAATTATGGGAAGACCTATTATGCATATGAAGCTAGAGATTTCACAATAAAAGATAATTTAATAATGATGGTTTGTTTGTTTGAGTTTTGACATGATATTATTTAATCACCTTAATATCATAAAAGTAAATTTTTTTATTTTATAGAAAACTCTAGATTGATATGTGAACAATATGCAATGTAGAGTGCAACAAGTGGTATGAGAAAACAACAGAGTACTTGTTCTGCTAGAGGTACGAGGGTAGGAGCAGGAACATCCAAGGTAATTTTTTCAAATATTCTATAAAGTAAAATAATACATTGGCTTCAAAATATTTTTTTCTTAATTTCTATGACACTAACAATACAAAGTTCCCTAAATATTTTTTCTTACTTGTTTTAGAAGGAACACCTAGTCTCTAAGGAGTTTTACAAGAAAGCCAATAGAATATCCATATCCAAGTTAAGTTGATGATTCATGTCATCTAATTACATCATGTGAAGTTGGTAGTGTTGAAAATTTTCCATCTCTCACACCTACCATTCTTCTTCCATCTCCCATAACTATCATCCCTCTTGCATCTAGCCCACTTATATCTCCTCATCCATTTCCTACCATTATTGAAACTACTATTATAATTCCCCTTGCATCACCTAACATCATTGAAACCCTCTCATTTATCAAATCCATTCAATTCCCATCCATATCTCATGCTCCTAACATTACCCAAAACCCATCTAATGAAACTCATTAGTCCATCCTCCATATACCCAACCCCACCAAAGAACCTATCAACCTCCATATCACCTAGGGTGTCTTGTAGAAGTGTGGAGTTCATTAATATACACTTGTATTTCTTGAAAAGGTGTCAAAATTTTGTTCTCATCTCACTTATCCTTCTCTATAACTTTTTTTGCAATTTAGGTTGTGTAGCATTTTTTAGCCCTGAATTTTCCTTTCTAAATATCTTTCCAATCTCATCCTTCATGTCCTTCTTTTTTCTTCTTTACCTCCTATGATCTTATTTTATTTATGGTGCCTTTTTTATAGTTAAAAAATTATCACATATTTATAAAAATACTCTTTACTATTTTATATGAGTTGTTGGGGGATGCAATTTCTCAAGTTGACAATGCCATGCTTTTTTCAATTAAGTTTTACCTTGACATCTATGTGGTATCATAGCTTGCACACCTATCATGTTTATAATTTGAGTTGAATTCATGATGTATCTAATTGATTCCTCTTATTTTATATTTTTTTGTGTATTAGGGTACTCCACATAGCTCAAGGTCAGGAGAAAAAGGAAAGAAAACAATAGGAACACCCAATTCTAAAAAGGTATTAAATACAAGTCAAGTTTATATCTTGAGATTTATTATGAATGAATGTATATACATGTACTCAATATTGATGAACATATGCTAAGTTGTTTGTGTGTGTGAGAAATGCAGATCATGTATCTACAAAACCAACACACTTCAATAAGACATTATATCATAGGGTTAGCACATATAATGAAACAAAATTAAGAAAAAAACCCTATAAAATCATCGTATTACTCTCTAACTAAGGAATGAGTATGTAAATGGAATTAATTGCTCTCAAAATTTAGACCAAATTAGTCCTAGAATGAGAGACTCAAACTAGCATCAATGCAAAATTCAAACTTAGAATTGAAATATTAAGCTTGCATGGAGTATAATTAAGCTAAGAAACAAAGAAACTAAGCTAGAATTGAAAGATAGACTTAAAATTAAAATGCTAGAATGCTAGAATGCTCAATCTAACAAAGTTTCTTTTCTATAAAATTGTCTCCCTTAGCTCTTAGAAGGCCTTGTATTTATAAATTTTTCCAAGGGCTTGGGGTAGAGTTTAATCCAACCATGGTGAGGTTGGGGGTTGATTATTTTATTCATGGTGGAGATCCCACTAGAATAAATAATGCAGAGTGGAAATACCACTTAGAATAAACAATTTCAAGTGGAGATCCCACTTAGAATAAATAATTTGAAGTGGAGATCCCACTCAGAATAAACAAACTAAAGTGGAGATCCCACTCAGAATAAACAATCTAAAGTGGAGATCACACTCAAATTAAACAATATGAAGTGGAGATCCCACTCAGAATAAACTATCTAAAGTGGAGATCCCACTTAGAATAAACAATCTAAAGTGGAGATCCCACTCAGAATAAATAAATTAAAGTGTAAATCCCACTCAAGATAAACAATATTAAGTGGTGAAGTGGAGATCCTGTTGGTCAAATAAATAGCATTGACAAATGAGTGTCAACACACTTAACCATTTTCATTATGTATGCTGAGTACACAATAGATGCCAAGCCAAAATTTTAATAGGTTCCAAGGAAACCAAGAAACGTAGTTGATGCTGATCAATCCAAAAATAGTACGTGTTGAGCGTTAGTAATACTTCATGTGCCGAGTAATGTAGGATCAACATATGAATTTGTATTTGCACAAACTAAGATGTAAACTATTTTTCAAGCTAACTTAGAAAAATTTTGAAGGAGAAAAAGGATAAGGATGAATCACTTACATTCCCTATGCAATCTGCATTCAACCAATCTAACAAATGGTGAAGGCATGCAACCAATAAGAAAAATGGAAAATATGAGCGAGAATTTGAGATTCAATTTGGATCATAGATCCATACCTAACCCTAAGTCTTCACATTCTTTATAAGGAGGAAAAATGCACCATTATATGTAAGGAAGAAAAGTAGCATAAGGGGAGATTATAGTGAAATTTTAGTGTGAAAAGGAAAAGACTTAGTGAAAGAATAGCATTTATACATCTAGTTAATCAAAAAAAAATAGGGGACATATTCAAAGATCAAATCAAGCAAGGATCAGAAGAGGAAGAGTAGAACAAGTTATTGAACCCAATAACTCAAGATTACATTCAATTAGGTCAAATTTTCTAATAATCTCTCACAATTTTATTAGAGGTTGAAATCCAATGGTGATAGGTTAGCTTAATAGCTAGGTAGGAGAGCCTTTGGAGAAGGTCAAGAAAATCCTATGTATTATGTGGGTTTAACGACCTCTATGAAAATCCTTTAACATGGTGACACTTCATGTAAAAAATTTATAAATCCTTTCAACATGTCACTATTGACATAGTGTAAAGCCTTTAATGGGGTAGGCCTTTAACAGAGAAAACCATCAGAAGTGGTTGAAGCCATTGCTGCAATAATTTTTATGGGTGTCATCCCCACCCCAGTTTTACCTTCTTATTCCTAGAGGGTTTCTAGGTCACCAAAATCTCTTGTTTTATGTGTTGATGCATGCTCTCATTTTATGTTTGTTTACTTGGACACATGTTAATTTTAGTTATATGTTATTAAGGGTTTGAAAGAATAATAATTGGTTACTTTTGATTCACCCCTCCTCCCTCTTAAAAGTACTCTTCCCATTTGAATATTCCAAAAATTGGTATCAAAGCACTGGTTCTCATAAGGAGAAGCCTAACAACTTGGAGAAAAAGGTTAGAAGATGGAAGTCTTCAAACTTGGGAAGATTATTTGTAATTAGGTGATTGATGTGCAACTAGCTCTACACAAAGTAGAGGAAGCTAAGGATGAATTAAGAAAATATTTGAAAAGAAGAAAGGAGATAGCCATAGCTGAAAATGGCATACACTACAAGGAGATTGACACCACACATGTATTTTCCAATGAAGACTCCAAGGAATTTGATGCAACAATAGAAAAATTAATGGAGAAAAAAAGCTGAAGAAAAAGCTTGAACAAGAATCACAAGCCATGTTACTTTTGAAGTAACTAAACAAAAGAAAAGAGCTATTGAAGAAAAGGCCATGGTAGAAGATGACAAGAGAAATCTCATCAATAGATTGGAAGAGAAGATAATTGAATTTGAAAAGATTTCAAACATGCAGTTAGACACCTTGAGCCAGATGATGAATGCTCATCATGAGCTAAACATGAAGGACATTGAGATATCCTCCTTGAAGATGAAAAATGAAAAATTATAGAATGAATTGAAGAGAGAAAAGAAAATAGCATAAAGCTACAATAAACCCGATGAGGTCATCAAGTACTTTGAGCAATTGCTGAAATCACCAAGGGCAAGTAATGACACTACAGGACTTGGATATATCAGCACTGAACAAGGAGAATTATCCAAAACTATAGAACAAATAAGTAACAAAGCTAAGAACACTAAACCTACTTGTCATTTTTGTGGTAAAAAGGGACATACTTCTAATGTATGCAAAAGCTAGAATAGTCATCAGCATGATAAGCCTAGAAATGCAAACTTTTATCACAAATGCTAAAAACAAGGACATTTAGCACAAGACTACAGAACCAAGACCATGAGGACACCAAGATTTAAGGGCCACTACTACAACTGAAAAAAAATATGGACATAGAGGATTTGAATGTAGATCAAAGCCTATGTGGACACCTAATCAACCTTCAAGAAGAATTAATCATGCACATCACTACAATTGGGATTACAACATTACAACACTAGGTATAGCTATCACTATTGACAAGAGTATGGACACATTCCTAAAAATTGCATAAGGATACATTTTAAGGGAAAATACAGTAGATGGTTAAATCAAACTACTTGTTTTAGCTGCTTGAAGACTGGTCATATTAGCAAGAACTATCCAACAAAGGTCAAAGCACCCAAGACTGAAGTTAATAAGGGCAAAGAAAAAGTTAATGTGGAATACATCAAGGAAGATATGAAGAAGACATGGTAGAAGAAATGTGAATGTAACACATCAAATGGAGAGATCACTTCACCTCAGAGGTCAAGTGATCACACCTCATCAAATTAGACACTAGAAAGGCACATGGGGCTAATACATATAAAGATGTATCATACATTGGCCCAAAAGAAATAGGAACACTACAAAGAAGGAATCCACATAAGTTAGGATCCCAAGATAAAAGTTGGAAGATGATGTCAAGCTACCTTTGGTTTCCAAGTAAAACTCCAATACATGCCAAGTTGAATAGTCTAGTGGATGTTGAGTAAAGAGATGATAGTTGCTGCCAAGTGAAATACAGTTGATGCTGAGTTGGAAAATCCTTTGGAAGCTAAGTGTATAGCTGTAAAGCATGAATGTAATAAATGCTAGGTTTCAAGTCTAATAAAAGCGAAAATCATTCTTTTTTGTTCATTCGAACAAAGAGAAAAGATGAGTAGAGAAATTAAGTGATTTCTTAGGAATCAAAAGGTGATTTACAATAATTCAACAACTACCCAACTCCATTTCATTGATTTACTAGGTATTTCATTCAAGTATCAAGTTATGCAGCTTAAAAAAAATTGTAAATAATAAACCCTAGTTAGGTTAAAGATGGCATTTGGTTCTAAATTTGCAAAAGAAAAGGAAGGGTTGGAAATTCAACTTGTTAGAAATGAAGTTAGAAAATCAGAGTTCAAACCCATCCCTAAATTTTCTTACAAATATGATCCTAGTGGTGCCCTATCCATGATTCCTAATAATGTAGTTATGGTTCAAGATGTACACAAATACTACAACTACAAGATAGGAGACATAAGGGATTTGGAGATTTTTAATGCATTTGATAAGCTATGTGAAAATAGAAAACTCATGGGTGAATTCTCCATAATAAAAAATAAGGGACTAACCAAAACCCTAGCTTTCCATATTATTTTTAAAATAGAATGGATATGCATTTTGCTGAGTAGAATCCATGATGGAGCTTTTTAGCTAGAAACTGGGCCAGTAAAGTTCACAAAGAAAACTGTACATAGGGTCACTAGTATCCCAACCCTAGATCAACCCAAAACCCTAAGGAGTGATAAGAGGGAGGCAATTGAGAAAAAAACTAGTGTCAAGTAGAACAATAGGGGTATGACCATTGACACCATCAAAGACCCCCTACTAGATTTTGCTGTTAGGATTATATCTCACAAATTTTATCAATCTAGTAGGTTAAATATTATACCCTACATAGCTATAGATGTTGCATACAAGCTAGTGAAAAAGGATCACACTTATGATCTTGTAGATTTGATGATGTAGCAAATCAATGAGAACTTGGGAGCCATAAGGAAATTCAAAGGGGCTCAATGAAAATTTGGTGTAGTATTGATTTGAATGTTCTTCTATATTATGAAAAAATTCCCCTCAATAGGCAAGGTGAGATGGGATCCAGATAAGACTATTGTTGAACAAATAAATGGATTCATTGAGTAGATGGGTGAAAATTTTGATGCCCAAATGACTAGTTATTTTGAAGATTTCAAACATTCCATGAAATAGAGAATGAGAATTCTAGTCTCATTAGTGGAGCAACATGAAAAGGAAATTTTTTTTCTAGTGGATATTGACTATATCTACATACAAGTAGTCATCCCTAAAGTTAGATGGCTTAGACCATTGGGCTATGAACTTGATGCAAATCAGGTTGCAATAGCTATTACAACATTTCTTAGAGAGGAAATTGATAAAACTACAAAGCACTTTGGAACATATGACATCGTCAAATCAAGAGTGGTTACAGACCTCAAGATAGCAATAGCAGTTAAGAAGAAGGAAAACCTTCTAAAGAAGATAAAAAGGAAATTAGGTGTTGAAGATGTAGGCATAGTAGAGGAAGAAGAAGCAGATGAAGAGGAAGATGAGAATGAGGATGATCCAGAGAAAGGGCCACTTTAGTTAACACAAGGCCTAGGTGAAGATGAGGATGAAAGTGACAAGGAAGGTCAAGCCAAGGAATCATCCACTCAAACCAAGGTCACCAAGAGAAAGGTAAAAGCACCACCTAGTCCTCAGTCCAAGATAAAGAAAGTGGCAAATCCTACAACTAAGAAGCCTAATACAAGGGCTACTACACAAAAGGCAAAGGAAGAGGTAGCTAAGAGGAAGGAATCCAATAAGAAGACTGAAGAAGAGCCAAAGAAAAGAAGAAAATTTGTGGCTCAACCTGATTCAGATGAAGAGGGGATGGAATCAAAAGACCACATTCAGTTTAAAGTGGTAAGTCATCCACCAAAGTCTTCTATTGATAAATTATGTGCTAAGATTAGGAATGGAGACTTAAATGATTTGAAGACTGTAAATTTTAATAAGCTCACAAAAGATGAGAAAAATAAAATAGAGATATATATCTATAATATGATGGTAGAATATAAACATACACCTCTTGAACTAGATAGTTCACTGCCAAAGGAATTATATAAGATTGTAGAGGAAAAATGGCATTTTTGTCTACAAATAGAGAAAGAAATAAGGAAGTGTACCTTAGAAAGGATGTTGCCTGATTTGACTAAAAATCAAACAAAAAATGCAGTCAAAAAGCACAATAGTAGATCTACTCCCAAATACAGGTCATTTAGTATTCTACAAAATAAAATTGAAGAATTGTGATAAAAACCACAAAAGTGTGGAAAATTATTTACGAGAAAATTGATGATGTATTTAATGAAGAATACAAAGCAAAAGATAGTGCAAAAACAAAGGAAATAAAATAAGTAAGAAGACAAAAGGTAGAGGAGAAGAAAGTGGAGGAAGAAAAGAAGGATGAAGAAGAAAAGGAGGAGGAATTAAGTAAAGAAGAGGAAAAGGGGATAGGTGAGCAACAAGAACAATGTGTACAGGACACACAATTGCCACCTTCTAGCCCTCCATGTTTTACCATCACACCTATAGAGACAATTGAGATAAAGGATGTCATTGACACTTCTCATCAAAACATCAATCCATTAACTATAGAGGATCTAGAAAAGATCCTTGAACAATCAACACAAGTAGCTAGGCTATGTTCAAGCCCACTATTGGTCAGTGTTGATGAACTCTAGAAGACAGGAGTAAAATTAAAGGAAATCAAGGTGCAAACACAAGAACCACCTATGACCACACAATCTATTAGACTTCTACTTCTTCGAAAACCATCTCCACCAAAAGAAGTAACAGTTGCACTTTAGGAGTAGAGTGCAATACAAATCCAACTAGAATAATAAAAAAAGAGAAACAAACTAAAGAGAAAGAAGGGACAAAAGATAAGGAGGAATCTTCAATACAAACTTTGGTTGAACTACCCGAAACAAGTACTCCTACAAAAACTCTTCAGCAAACAAGTATTGGAACACTAGAATTGCAAATTAGAACACCAAGCTCGAGCTCCACTAGGGTAGCCAAGACAATTCATTATGGAGTTCCTAAGCTTGATGAATAAATAAAGATACCCTATTATGAGTCTAGTACTCTCATTGAGGAGAAGATGAAATTTACAGTGCATTGGATAGAAGAAGGAGACAAGAGGCACTTAGAAAGGACTACAAATATAGGCAAGCATTAAATGAAATCAAGGACAATTCATGGATGCCTTCAGCCTACAGTCTCTAGATGAATTAAGACCAATCATAGAGAAACTATTAGATATAGTTGATTAGGTAACAAATGAGGACCATGAAACCAATGCAAAACTAATGGAATAGTCAAAGAAGAAATTCCAAGGTAAGGTCAATGAGAAGATATCAAATACTATCATTTTGGGAAAAATTCACCTGGCTAAGAAAATAAATAGAGTTAAAATTGTTCTTGGAAACATATTCTCCCTATACAATAAATTGTGTGATTTTTCCAATTTCACACAAGAGATCAGCCAAAAAATAATGAGCTTGGAGAGAAATCTAAAGATATCTGGTATGTAATTCCCAACCAATCCAGCTCAAAGTGAGAATCATTTTGCTCAAACGCTTCACACTCAAAGGGAGCTAGTTGTATTATCAGTGGAGGAGGCTAATATAAAAGCTAAGTTAATGCAAATTCAATACTCCATCACCCCTCACTTGAAGGTACTTCACAAGGATAAAACGTATGCAAAGATGGTCCTAAGGAAAGATCCCAATCTTTCTACACATGAAGGACTTGTAGACCTAGCAGCAGAGCTTGCAATCCAACACAAGTCATTGGATATTGTATTAAAAAACTGGGATGCAGCTCTAAAGATACTTCTAGAGGTTAATAGCTCATTTTTGTCTAAACATGGAATTACTCCATAGAGCCCTTTGACATCAATGTCAAAAAGTGGGAGATATATATTATAGGGGAAGAAATAATGGGTAACTACAAAACTTTCACAAATTTTGATCATTCATTCATTTTGAAAATAAAGTGGAATGATTTTATATAGCCAAAAAAGGAGGAGACAAGGAATAAAGAAGTGAAGGAGAGATGTAAAATTTTGATAATCACATGGAATACAGGGACATCACATAGATCAGATACAACATTTAGGCTCAAAATGTAGAAACAGGTCAAAAGATAGAAAGGATCAGACATATTGGTATAGAATTTCAATTTCAAAGGCATAATCAACTCAAGGGGAGTCATAAGGTATATTGCTACTCACAAATTTTTTGAAATTTTTCATATAAGTTGAGTGAGTAAATATTGTACTCAATAAGGTTAGGATCATCAATGCTTAGTTAAGTTATTTTGACACTCATGTCAATGGGGGAGATTGTGGGTCAAATAAATAGCATTGACAAATGAGTGTCAACACACTTAACCATTTTCATTATGTATGTCAAGTATGCAATAGATTTCAAGCTCAAATTTTAATAAGTGTTGAGCAAACTAGGAAATGTAGATGATGCCGAGCAATCTAGAAATAGTATGTGCCAAGCATCAGTAATACTTGATGTGCCGAGAAATGCAAGATCAGCATAAGAGTTTGTATTTGCACAAACTAAGATGTAAACCATTTTTAAAGTTGACTTAGACAAATTTTGAAGGAGAAAAAGGATAAGGATGAATCACTTACATTCCCTTTGCAATCTGCATGCAACCAATTAGAAAAATGGTGAAGGCCTACAACCAATAAGAAAAATGCAAAATATAAGTGGAAATTTGAGATTCAATTTGGATCATAGATCCATACATAACCCTAAGTCTTTGCATTCTTTATAAGGAGGATGAATGCACCATTATATCTATGGAAGAAAAGTAGTATAAGGGGAGATTATAGAAAAAAATTAGTTTGAAAAGGAAAATACTTAGTAAAAGAATAGCATTCATGCATCCAATTAATCAGAATAAAAGAGGGGACATATTCAAAGAGTAGATCAAGCAAATATTAGAAGAGGAAGAGTAGAAAAAGTGCCTGAACTTAGCGATTTGAGATTGCATTCAATCAGGTCAAATGTTCTTAAACTCTCTCACAATTGTATTAGAGGTTGAAATCCTATGGTGATAGGTTATCTTAATAGCTAGGTAGGAGAGCCTTTGGAGAAGGTCAACAAAATCCTATGTATTAGGTGGGTTTAAAAACCTTTATGAAAATCCTTTAATAGGGTAACACTTCATCTAAAGTGTTTGTAAATCCTTTCAATAGGTCACTATTGACATACTGGAAAGCCTTTAACAGGGCAAACCATTAGAAGTGGTTGAACTCATTGCTGCAATAATTTTTTTTGGTGTCATCCCCACCCCATTTTTACCTTCTTATTCCTGGAGGGTTTTTAGGTCACCAAAATCTCTTGTGTTATGTGTTGATGTATGCTCTCATTTTATGTTTGTTTACTTGGATCCATGCTAATTTCAGTTATATATTATTAAGGGTTTGAAAGAATAATATTTGGTTACTTCTAATTCACACACCCCCCCTCCACCCCTCTCACAAGTACTCTTCCCATTTGAATATTCCAATAGACCCCACTCAGAATAAACAATACGAACTGGAGATCCCACTTAGAATAAATAACTTAAAGTGGAGATCCCACTTAGAATAAACAATCTAAAGTTGAGATCCCACTCAGAATAAACAATCTAAAGTGGAGACCCCACTCAAAATTGTTTAAGAATATCCTTGAAACCCGTAAAGAATAAAATATTCATTTATGGATAAGGGGTCCCTTATCAATATTAAATTGATTTATAGAATAATGACTCATTAGTGCTTATTCCAAAATTAATATTCATGTGTCACAATTGAATGGTTTCAATTTGATTTGACTTGTTTGATTTATTTGAACCTATTCCATTCTAAGATGTAATTTTCCATTTAAGGATGTGGCCAATTTTGGGTGATTACATTTGTCCCTCTTTGAATTGATTTATGAGCAACACATTGATTCAAAGAATAGTTTGATTTGAAGTGTAGAATGAGAATTGAGATTAGTTCCAATTTTTATTATATGAAGAATGATTGATAAGATTTTTAGGACTATCTCAAGAATAAAGATTATCCCTCTAGAGTCAGGGATAGAATGCCCCAATACCAGCCCATAAAAAAAATGACAAGACCTATCATGAGTTGTAGGAATATCTCCAGAACAAGGCTTAATCCTCAAGTTTTGGGGTTAGAATGCCCCGATAATTGTCCATCGGGCTATGATTTGAGTTGTCATAAGTTTGATTGAGATAACTAATGAAGAGTCAGTTGGTAGATCGGTCAATAACATAGATAGAAGATGGTGTATGATATAGAGAGCATAGATGCCCATAGAAATGACAACTTGACTTTGAAGCAAGAATTGATTAAAGAAGCAAGATATGAATTAGAATTTTGAAGTAAGATTCAATGATGTAATCAAGGTGCCCCCTTAGGAGCAAAATCAAAAGATGATACTTCAAAAAAAAGTGATGTAGAGTAATAGATGTAGATATGATGAGTGATTCAAAAGCATTTAGAATGGATCATAATAGATTGTAGGAAGTTTAGAGTACATTTAGAGTGATGTGAGGGTCCATATGACCAAGTTTTACTAAGTTTAACAATTGTTGTCTCAAAGTCAAAGAATACCATATTTTGATTTAAACCCCAAAAATGGACTTATGATGATAAAATTAAGGAGGGGATGATGAAATGTAATCTATATTGAATATTCTAGCCCTTGTGTTTTCAAAGGCTAGTCAAAGAGCTATAGAAGACATTTTTGTATTGCAAAGCTGATCTAAAATGTAAACCTAAAATGGATGAAACCCTAGGACTTGGTCACTAAATCAATATTGTTTAATTTTCATCATTACGCATATAGTGAATCCCAAACATCATAAAATCCCCACTAACATTGCAATCATAGGAATATGAATAGGACATTTGTTCTAGTTTTGTCAGAATTAAATGTAAGCATTTGAGGCACAAGAAGCCAAAATGACCAAAACATTTGTCCCTTTTAATGTAGCAAGTTAACATAAACATCAAAGCATAAATGAAAGGATGACCAAAATGTTTCTTGTGTGTAGAAACACCAGACACATGAGATACCATTCTCATGCTAAGTAATTAGTAAATATTTTGTCCGCAATGACCCTTGTGTTTGTAACTTGAGACAGAAGTGTGTTCTATATACTTGTAGTGACCTGTATGTACACTTAGCAGGAGGAGTATTAGTATTTACTGTAGCATAAAGAGTTCACTTGAACAAGCAAGGAAAAGAACCAACCTTACTAATTTATCCATATAAAAGGAGTTGTAGTAAACATGCCAGCCAATATGAGATGGAGGCTCTTATAGTGGACAGCCCTCTTATATATGGGTGCTTCAGATTATTTGAACTAAACCAAAAATACAAAGAAAAAATAAGATCATGCTCCCAATCCTTACTTTTCTAGTCAAAAAATGACATCATGGAGTTGCTCAAAGAGACATGAGCAAGAAAAAAAGTAAAGTAAACAAAGAAATGCTCAATACATCCAAACAAATTCATCATTTTGAGTGCAATTAAGCTTTGGTGGATCAATGTCAAGTGTCAATGTTCAGAACATGTTTGAAAGAAATCTCTTCAGTATGTTGACAATAGTAGGAAAACACAGTTGGAACAACTATTGACTGAAGCCAAAGAGGAATCTTCAGTAAGAAGAACTTGAGTAGGAATTAACAATAGTAAACAGACACAACTAGAACCATTGGTGACTAATGCAATAGAGATCTTCCATGAAGGGATTCTCTACCATTATGCAAGTGATAGTAGGAAGATGTAGTTAGAAAAATTGGTGAATGTCACAAAAGGGATTCTATGAGGATAATCTCAAAAAAAGGGTGACACTAGCGATAGTAGGAAGATGTAGTTAGAACAACTGGTGATTGTCACAAAGAGAGACTTTTAGAAAGTATAGGACAGTTCCCCCTAGAATATGTAGGTTGTCCCCTAGACTTATGACTGATTTCAATACATGTAGGTATGAGAAATGTTTTGAAGTTATCGAAGAGCTTATGCACAAGTGAAGATAGCAAAGCTAAGGACCAAGAATAGATTTAGAAGATACAAACAGATAGTGGATAGGGATATCAACATCATTAAAGTGACCAACATGACCTAGGCCATTAATAGACTCATGAGTAACTTTTATAGGAGTAGTATCTTTGATACTATTGGTGTTTGAAAACGTTACCCATTTCTAATTATGTTGATGAGAACAAGATGCATCTAGGGGCAACTAACTCCCATTATCAACACATCCATTCAGACACCAGGCCAACTATAAGGCATGACCCTTCTTCTTCTTCAGGCTCTGCAAAACCTAGGTGGGTGGACCTAAAGATTCTTTGTATGGTACCAGTTGTCAAAGCATACACTAAATCTAATATGAAGTAGATAAAACCCTTATTTCTCCTGATAACTCATGAAATAATCATCAATCTACAGTAGCTAAATGCAGATCTAAGAATCTCACAAGTTGAGTGAGGGTTCAACTTTTATTATAGCTCTTCAATATGAAAGGGAAAAGCGTCGATTATTGATGTTGATGTTCAAAAAATCCTCAAGCATGCAGCAAAACCTAATGATCCTGTAACTGATCAGTGCCTAATCCATTGGGCAATTTTCATGAATCCAAAACATACATCTATGACATCAGGACATATTTTGTATACCCATACATCAGATCTATCTAATCACCTTGTGATTCAAATATCAATGTTCACTCAGAACTCATTGTCACAAAATATCCTTCTCAGCATAACCAGTAACCATGTCAAAACACATTTAGCATTTACTTGGCACTTTGTTCAAACAACAAAATATATCAGACATACAACCCTAAGGGAAAGCAAATTGATCTCAGCTCTTTGTTCTAGGACCACATAAGACTACAGGTTACTGAGATAGGAGACGAGAACCAAAATGAAACTAATGAAATGCTGCTCATATGTATTCATTTTCTTTGAAAATATACATTCAGATACATGAAATTAAAACATGAAACAACCTAATGTATCAGAACTATCTGTATTAACTTACACTACTGTTGTTCACATGAGAAGAAATTGCTAAAGGAAAATGGCGTCACAGTCATGGGAATGCAACCAGAATTGGATCCAGGACCTTGGTATCACAGTAATGTGCAGATTTTCTCGACAGAACTGGAACTTCCCAAAAATTGGAACCCTCACAATGATAGAAAGAAAGAAAGATATAGAAGAGAAAGAATTCCCAGATCTATTCTAAAGATGACAAGTGTCCACTTGAAATTCAATCCTGTGCAACTGAGTAACCTCTTTCTTCTTTCATCCCATCTAATCTTCTATTTCATCATTACATTGTAATTGATTTGCAAAATATCTCCAGCTGAATGATGAAATCCCTTATTTGCTAAATATCTTATTTGCATCAAAATGCTGATAAAACTTCATCTAACTGACTTAGAAATGCCCCCAATTGAATTCTCCTTGTCTTTTATGCATATTCAAGCTATTAACTTGCCAAAAATACAACTGAACTTCTTGGTCTAAAAATGGTTGCAATTCAGGTATCTGAGAAAAATCCTCCTATAGCTCAAACAGACTAATACTTGCACAAAAATTGACTCCGAAATTGAAAAGCTTGTCTTCTCCCAATTTCGGCGATATATAACATCACGTATTTTGCATCTCAGAAACCCATTGAAAGTCATTTTGAAAATGACTCCTCTGCTATAAAAAACATGTCTGCACATCTTTGAAATTTTAATTTTTGAAAAATTTAAAATTTTCTAAAGTCAAAACTTTTGAAAGAAAATCCCCTTTTGAAAATTCAAAAAACTTGACGTGCACTTTAAAAAAAATAATAAAATATTATTATTTTTATTTCTGCAATATTTCCTTGACCCTTTTAATTTGTGGTCAACCTCAAGTTTTACCAGTGCCACATGGCATCTTCTGATTGGACCGTTCATTGCATTTGCCACATCATCGAACACAAGATCCATTGCCACATGTCTTCTCACTAACTTGCTATGCTAAATCTCGTGCATCTTCCACTTGGTGAGTAAGCGAGGACCGCTGGATGTGTCACGTGGCACAATCTCATTGCAACCAATCTGATCACACCATATCACGTCTTGCTCGCTGCCACTTGTCATGATCTAATTCACTAACAGCACTGCAATGGAACCCATGTAACATTTTGGATCCTGTCGAATTTTTGGAATTTTTTGGCAACCTCGCTATGTCACTAGCCGGACTTTTTGAAATTTCTCGACTAGCGAAGTAGCGGTGTGCCAGATTTTTCATTTTTTGGCAACCTCCAATTCGCTGATGTCATTCTCTTTTGGATTGCATGTCTTCTCAAAAAATTTTCTTTGACTGTGTTTATAACTGGCCTGCCGACCATGGGCCCCACCTCCACAAACTTGGCTTCCAAAAGCCTCTTTCTTTGAGACACTACTCAATAGTGTGTAGTGGTATTTAAACACTTGGAAACAACCTGCCACAGTGAATGTGGGACAAATGTGGTCTCATATTATATGCATTCTGGTTGCTACGGCTTGTTTTCTTCAAACTCTACCTCTATTGCTTTTGTATGGCTACGTGTAGAAATTTCTTTCTACTACATAGAAGTCTCTTTTTCTAAAAAAAAGAAACAAAAAATCCTCCTTTATTTATGCACTGACTACCCTATTACAACCACTGGTTGGAGCCTCCTTTCTATTCAGACTTGGCATTTTTCATATGATTAGCGCAAACCTCTATCTTTTGGAAACATGGATAACAATCACATAGTGTGGATGTAGACTGTTCCTTTATGTAAAAAATGTGGTGTTGCTTGCTATGATGTGAAGACACTGTTAAAAAATGTGAGCATCTTTATGTAATGTGGCTGTGAGGGAGCCTGCAAGCCACAACATCTGCAAAAATGTGGATCACTTAAGTATCATGTTGAACTCCCTTCAGCTTCTACCCTGCATGTGGATGACTCCTTTACATGAGCAACTTTGTTCTGTAGGAGTGTAGATGTGGAAGTGTTGCAATTTCATTATTTCGGCTATTCCCTATAATTAGACATGCTCTATGCTTCATATTATCTGCTTGGTTTCTCTTGGCTCCATCAGAAAAAAATACTGGCATCTTAGTATGATTTTGTTGTTTGAGTTCTATTCTTGAATGTTGAACTGGGAGATCCTTCAATCTGAGATCCCCCTTACCTCACCTCCATATGACCTGGATATTTATTTTATTTTCTTCAATAGAAGTATAAAATTGTTTTCTCTTTTGTCTGGTCATTGTGGGCAATAACATAATTTGTTTTTTCTTATTTCTTTACCTCTCCATTATGCGTAGGATCCCTTTGCAATGTGATCTTTCTCCTTATTCCTTTTATACAATATGATAAACATATGAAATGCATTTCGGTGATTAACATTATTACAATCTCTCCTCTGAGATATCTTTAAATTCCCTTGAGCTTTATCAATCCTAGTAGATTTAGTCAGGCCTCAAGTGGGTCCGGCTAAAAAATTTTGTTTCCAAACAATTGATTAGACAAATTGATCCCATGACTCCATTGCAATGACTGGAATTAAAAACAATCACAACAACATTACTTTAAAACTCCTTTTTAATCATTTTCACACCATTGTGGAAATTGTGTCAGGAGGCCTGCTAGGTGGCTGTAAAAACTAACTTAATCAAGTAACCAAGCCATAAAAATCGGCATGAGTGTTCAATCCTGCATACTTTATAACACCACAAATTTTTAGCCCATGATGAATCTCCAGTCAAAATATTTTAATTGCCAAACATCCATACTTCAATTACCCTACAGACAAACAATGTTAAAAAACATAAACTGGGCTCAGGTTCAGCATTATAAACTGGGTTATTTATCACTTGGGGTTCTGAAAGCTAGGATATATGTTCTTTGCCATGAAGAGAATATAATTCCATGTTTTAAGCTCATGATGAATCACACGGCACATTTGGCAAATTTCCGAAAACAAGCACTTGGAAAATTTAAACTGGCAAATATGACAAAAAGTAGTTTTTGGTAAATGGACGGACATATCAAAGTATGCAAATGGATTTGTCATGACTCAGGAACTGGCATGCTTCAAGGATTTTTAGGAGACAACACAATGATATAATCCATTTAGGCTCACCAATCATAGGATCAGAGTTATAACATGCCGAACAGGGGTACGAATCAACTTGGATACCTTAGTCATAACAAAAAGAGTGTAAACTAGGTTTTTGATCATGCTAGGAAACTGATCAAATGGATTCCTCATGATCTCAAAATTGGAACATATGAAGTGACTCACCCCTGGAACAAAATGAAAAAATAATTTCCTCATTTGGATCAACTGGGTAAACGATATCGTTGGTCGAACAGGGCTTCACAGAATTGTGAACAATTCTACACAAATGTACAAAATAGTAAATGACCAACTTTGAGGGGTTCGAAACCTAGTCAAACAAATTTGAAATGACTTGAAAATTGAAACATAGATTCTTTGCTATGGAAATTAAACACTCCCAAAATGGCTAGTCATGAAACATTCTTGGGTAAAAGATATTCAAATGCAAACTAGGCCTCTGGTCGTTATTTGACACTTGGGCAGAATTGCAAATTTTGACGCTAGCTCAAAATGGAACTTCACAGAATGATTCGGGATGGCAAAATAACATTGTGGATCACATGAACATGTCAAATGGAAGGTGTTAAGCCACTTAAACACCATCTAAGCCTCAAACTGAGAACTAACCACATATGCATAAAAGGCACTTTAGGGCATGATTTTTTCAACGGTGCTCAAAATTAGGGCTACAATTTTGAGCGCTAACAGTGGCTCTATCTGGGGATGCATGCCCCTTGTGGGCATGTCAAGATTTTAGATCTCTGGAAGAAGCATACCACACACCTGAATAGCAAAACTTTCTCGAACAGCTTTATTGAAAACATGAAACTACTCTAACTATGTATAAGTGATGCCCTCAAGCCACCAAAAGTTTCAGAACTTCTTACCTCTATCAAAAATCTAATTCTCATTTACATCCTTCTAAGGAATACTGAAACTCTCTTTCCCATCAATTCCACCAATCGGATTAGCACTTTGAAGCAAAACACTCCGCAAAATTGAATTCACACTTTCATTCTCATAATGCATACATATATCAGAATTACCCTTTACTTCATGCTCATTATGAGAGAACAAATCAGCATGCCCATAATTATACAAACTGGACTCAGAATCAAAATCCAACAATGATTCATGCATGCTGATCGGAAACACAAAAAATTCATAATCTACATCATTCACCAAGTTGCAAACACCAAAAACTTGCAACTCACCTTGTTCCTCCGGCTTCAAAAAATACAACGAATCTGAATCAAGTTCATGTATCATGTCATCACATATCGAATCAAATCTGAAACTTACTGAAAAAATATCACCATAGTCTTCAAACAAAGGCTCATCAGACATATGAAAAGAATCTTCATTAAAATTCTCATCAGTAGGAACTCTACTGGCATCAATAGTCTTATCAAAGAAATTGCTAGAGATACTTGTGAATGTGTCAAACTCATTAGCATAATACTCGCCAACCTGTAGAGAAGATTTAACTATAGATTTATGTGTACCATTGTTAGTATTCACTTTATTGCATGAATCATCAAATCTCATCTCAAGTAGTTGCAAATTACTGTCACATACTCCATCTAGATCAGATAAAAAACCAACTGATCTCTCGTCATCATAGGAATTTCTTCATTAAATGTTAAATCAGAATCAAAAGATATCAACAACCTCTCATTATCATTTCTATAACATAGATCTGATTTAACATCACTCATAACAGTAGTAAATACATCTCTACTGGTCTTCATTTCTTCAAAAAACTCTTCATGCTTATGCTGAAAGTCTTCAAAAGAATAACAATGTTGATATGCAGGAGAACAAACATAGGGGTATACATCATACCTTACATCATACTTACGAGATGCATGCACCAATAAAGATGAGGTTGAATCACACATTGATACATACCTTTCAAACTCATGCTGTAACAAGGCTGAGACCTCATTTGTATTCAACAGATCGCTTTCACAAACTTCTTCATCTTGATTGCAATTATTTCTCAGATAATCTGAAGAACTTATAATAGTAACACCATTAGTCATACAATTTGAACAATTAGTAGTACTTTCACAATACATATCCTCTTCCCTACACCACATTTGGACATTAGATGCATTGCTACATTCAACTTCATTGCAGGAAGATATTTCAAGACTACTGTTATAACTCTTTTCATTCTCAAACATATTGTCATAGGAATCATCAATTTCACTATAATTATCAACATTTTCAATTTCAACAATACAGTAACCATTCTTTTCTAAATAGCCTTCATATTCTCTAAATACTCTCTCAAAGTATTTGATCTTTTCAAATCTTGCTCTCGCTGTCCAATGTACCGAATCAGGCATGAAAACTAATAAAAACACAAAAGCCCATGATAATTCACTGGGTCTTGCTGAAATGGGAAACTCTAAGATTTCCAACTTGAATTGCATGTAAATTTGAATTGTATCTAAGTTATCTACACTTCCCACATTCCTTCGGATAGAAGAAATGAATTGACTATGAAGCTTTCCATACAATATAAACAAATTTTCATGTACCTCTTCATAGCTTGACAAAGTATTATCAGATCTACAATCTGAATCCATTTTGAGAATGAAATTTCTACCTCTTTATCCTAGTGTTGAAGACCACTGAATAGAGGCAACCCTTTTAAAACACTTGACCTTCATGAAAAGAAACATGAAAATCAAAATACCTCAAGTGCTGATGCAAACTTTGATCTACTGATTTGGCATAGGTTCAAGACTAGAATTCCTTCACACCACTGATCAAACTTTGTAGAGTCACCACCTCTTTGCAAGAGGAATAAAATAACCACTACCATGATTGATTTTTTACATTTCAATTTCTTTATAATAATAGATTTCAAACAGCACTTTAAAACTTATCAAGAATTTAAAACTTCCTTTCAAGAAACTACCAACAGTTTCAGATTTGCCCACACAATTGAAAATCCTTCAAAATTTTTACAATGAAATCAACTACGAACAACTGGTACAGAGATTTGAGAGTCGCCACTCACTCATGTGAGAAATAAAACATAATTTGTCACTTGGAAAATCTGAACCAGACTTTCAATGTAGGAGAACTTGCAGATCATTATTATCTTGAAAAGAATTTACACTTTATAAACAAATTCTTGACTCTGAAACTTTCTCAATAGTATTTGCAAATTGGACTAATTGAAGATAGACCTA
The DNA here is from genome assembly GCA_028749045.1 of Cupressus sempervirens. Classification (NCBI taxonomy): domain Eukaryota; kingdom Viridiplantae; phylum Streptophyta; class Pinopsida; order Cupressales; family Cupressaceae; genus Cupressus; species Cupressus sempervirens. Next base: position 760,521,991 of record CM053786.1, on the reverse strand, counting down.
TGACAGTCATAGAACACAATTTTAATCTAGTTTCAACATACTGTTGATGATGAATAAAGCTTAACTAGGGAACATGAAACTTCAGCAAGGAAAAGGGAACACATCTTTCTCTAGATTTGCTATATCCAATCTATTTCATGGTAGAGATTTTGGTTCTTTCTATATGCAACTCCCTAGTAGAGTCACCATTTTGTTGGTGTTTGAAAATGTTACCCGTTTCTAATTACCCCAATGAGAACAAGATGCATCTAGGGGCAGCTAACTCCCATTATCAACACATCCATTCAGACACCAGGCCAACTATAAGGCATGACCCTTCTTCTTCTTCAGGTTCTGCAAAACCTAGGCGGGTGGACCTACAGATTCTTTATATGGTACCAGTTGTCAAAGCATACAATGAATCTAATATGAAGTAGATAAAACCCTTATTTATCCTGATAACTCATAAAATAATCACCAATCTATAGTAGCTAAATGCAGATATAAGAATCTCACAAGTTGAGTGAGGGTTCAACTTTTATTATAGCTCTTCAACATGAAAGGGAAAAGTGTTGATTATTGATGTTCATGTTCAACAAATCCTCAAGCATGCAGCAAAACCTAATGATCCTGTAACTTATCAGTGCCTAATCCATTGGGAAATTTTCATGAATCCAAAACATACATCTGTGACATCAGGATATATTCTATATACCCATACATCAGATCTATCTAATCGCCTTGTGATTCAAACATCAATGTTTACTCATATCTCACTGTCACAAAATATCCTTCTCAACATAACCAGTAACCCTGTCAAAACACATTAAGCATTTATTTGGCACTTTGTTCCAACAGAAAAATATATTAGACATACAACCCTAAGGGGAAGCAAATTGATCTCAGCTCTTTGTTCTAGGACCACATAAGACTACAGGCTACTGAGACATGAGACAAGAACTAGAATGAAACTAATGAAATGCTGCTCATATGTATTCATTTTCTTTGAAAATATACATTCAGATACATGAAATTAAAACATAAAACAACCTAATGTATTAGAACTATCTGTATTAACTTTACACTACTACTATTCACATGAGAAGATTTTGCTAAAGGAAAATGGTGTCACAATCATGGGAATGTAACCAAAACTGGATCCAAGACCTTGGTATCACAGTAATGTGCATATTTTCTCCAAAGAACTGGAACTTCCCAAAAACTAGAACACTCATAATGACAGAAAGAAAGAAAGATATAGAAGAGAAAGAATTCTCGAATCTGTTCTGAAGATGACAAGTGTCCACTTGAAATTCAATCCTGTGCAACTAAGTAACCTCTTTCTTCTTTCATCCCATCTGATCTTCTATTTCATCATTACATTGTAACTGATTTGCAAAATATCCCCAGCTGAATGATGAAATCCCTTATTTGCTAAATATCTAATTTGCATCAAAATGTTGATAAAACTTCATCTAACTAACTCAGAAATGCCCCCAATTGAATTCTCCTTGTCTTTTACACATATTCAAGCTATTAACTTGCCAAAAATTACAACTGAACTTCTTGGTCTAAAAACGGTTGCAATTCAGGTATCTGAGACAAATCCTCATGTAGCTCAAATAGACTGATACCTGTGCAAAAATTGAATCTGGAATCAGAAATTTCATCTTCTCTCGATTCTGGCGATATATAACATTGCCTATTTTGCATCTCAGAAACTCACTGAAAGTCATTTTGAAAACAACTCCTCTGCTATAAAAAACATGCCTGCACATCTTTGAAATTTTAATTTTTGAAAAAATTAAAATTTTCTAAAGTCAAAACTTTAGAAAGAAAATCCCCTTTTGAAAGTTCAAAAAACTTGACGTGCACTTTAAAAAAAATAGTAAAATATTATTATTTTTAATTCTGCAATATTTCGTTGACCCTTTTAATCCGTGGTTAACCTTAAGTTTGACCAGTGCCACGTGGCATCTTCTGATTGGACCACTTGTTGCATTTGCCACATCATCAAACACGAGACCCATTGCCACATATCGTCTTCTCACTAACTCACTATGCTAAATCTCGTGCATCTTTCACTTGGCGAGTAAGCGAGGACTGCTGGATGTGCCACATGGCACAATCTCATTGCAACCGATCTGATCACACCATATCACGTCTTGCTCGCTGCCACTTGTCATGATCCAATTCGCTGACACAACTGCAATGGAACCCATGTAACATTTTGGATCTCTCTGGATTTTCAGAATTTTTCGGCAACCTCACTATGTCGCTAGCTAGACTTTTTGAAATTTCTTGACTAGCGAAGTAGTGAGGTGCCGGATTTATAGTTTTCTAGCAACCTCCCACTCGCTAACATCATTCTCTTTCGGATTACATGTTTTCTCAAAAAATTGTCTTTGACTGCGTTTATAACTGGCCTACCGACCATGGGCCCCACCTCCACAAACTTGGCTTCCAAAAGCCTCTTTCTTTGAGACACTACTCAATAGTGTGTAGTGGTATTTAAACACTTGGAAACAACCTCCCACAATTAATGTGGGACGAATGTGGTCTCATATTATATGCATTCTGGTTGCTACGGCTTGTTTGCTTCAAACTCTGCCTCTGTTGGTTTTCTATGGCTGCGTGTGGAAACTTCTTTCTATTGCGTTGAAGTCTCTTTTTCTAAAAAAAGAAACAACAGCTCCTCCTTTATTTATGCACTGACTACCTTATTACAACTGCTAGCTAGAGCCTCCTTTCTATTCAGACTTGGCATTTTTCATATGATTAGCGTAGACCTCTGTCTTTTGGAAAGGTGGATAACAATCACATAGTTTTTGGATGTAGACTGTTCCTTTATGTAAAAAATGTGGTGTTGCTTGCTATGATGTGAAGACACTGTTAAAAAATGTGAGCATCCTTATGTTATGTGGCTGTGAGGGAGCCTGCAAGCCACAACATCTACAAAAATGTATATCACTTAAGTATCACGTTGAACTCCCTTCAGCTTCTACCCTACACGTGGATGACTCCTTTACATGAGTAGCTTTGTTCTGCAGGAGTGTAGATGTGGAAGTGTTTCCATTTCATTATTTTGGCTATTCCCTATCATTAGACATGCTCTATGCTGCATATTATCTGCTTGGTTTCTCTTGGCTCCATCAAAAAAAAATATTGGCATCTTACTATGATTTTGCTGTTTGAGTTCTATTCTTGAATGTTGAACTGGGAGATCCTTCAATCTAAGACCCCCCTTACCTCACCACCATATGACCCAGATATTTATTTTATTGTCTTCAACATAAGTATAAATTTGTTTTTTCTTTTGTCTGGTCATTGTGGCCAATAACATAATTTCTTTTTTCCTATTTCTTTACCTCTCCATTATGTGTAGGATCCCTTTGTAACGTGAGCTTTCTCCTTATTCCTTTTAGACAATATCATAAACATATGAAATGCATTTCGGTGATTAACATTATTACAATCTCTCCTCTGAGATATCTTTAAATTCCCTTGAGCTTTATCAATCCTAGTAGATTTAGTCGGGCCTCAAGTGGGTCCGGCTAAAAAAATTCGTTTCCAAACAATTGATTCAGCCAATTGACTACATGACTCCATTGCAATGACTAGAATTAAAAACAATCACAATAACATTAATTTAAAACTCCTTTTTAATCATTTCTACACCATTGTGAAAATTGTGTTAGGAGGCCTGCCAGGTGGCCGTAAAAACTAACTTAATCAAGTAACCAGGCCATAAAAATTGGCATGAGTGTTCAATCCTACATACTTTACCACATTGCAAATTTTTAGCCCATGACGAATCTCCAATCAAAAGATTTTAATTTCCGAACATCCATACTTCAATTACCCTGCAGGCAAACAATGTTAAAAAACATAAACTGGGCTCAGATTCGGCATTATAAACTGGGTTATTGATCAGTTGGGATTTTGAAAACTAGGATATAAGTTCTTTTCCATGAAGAGAATATAATTCCATGTTTTGAGCTCATGCCGAATCACGGGGCAGATTTGGCAAATTTCCGAAAATAGGCACTTGAAAATTTAAACTGACAAATATGTCAAAAAGTAGTTTTTGGTAAATGGATGGACATATCAAAATATGCAAATGGATTTTTCATGACTCGGGAACTAGCATTATTCAAGGATTTTTAGGAGACAACACAATGATATAATCCATTTAGGCTCACCAATTGCAGGATCAAAGTTATAATGTGTCGAACAGGGGTACGAATCAACTTGGATACCTTAGTCATAACAAAACAATGTAAACTAGGTTTTTGATCATCCTAGGAAACTGATCAATTGGATTCCTCATGATCTCAAAATTGGAACATATGAAGTGTCTGACCCTTGGAACACAATGCAAAAATAATTTCCTTATTTGGATCAACTGAGTCAAAGATATGATTGGTCAAACAAGGCTTCCCAGAATTGTGAACAATCTACACAAATGTACAAAATAGTAAATGACCAACTTTGAGGGGTTCGAAACCTAGTCAAACAAATTTGAAATGACTTGAAAAATGAAACATAGATTTTTTTTAATGGACATTAAACACTCCCAAAGTTGCTAGTCATGACACATTCTAGGGTAAAAGATATTCAAATGCAAACTAGGCGTCTGGTCGTTATTTGACACGGGCAAAATTACAAATTTTGACACTAGCTCAAAATGGAACTTCACAGAATGATTCGGGATGGCAAAATAACATTGTGGATCACATGCACATGTCAAATGGAAGGTGATAAGCCACTTAAACACCATCTAGGCCTCAAACTGACAACTAACCACATATGCATAAAAGGCACTTTAGGGCATGATTTTTTCAATGGTGCTCAAAATTAGGGCTACAATTTTGAGCTCTAACAAATACGGGCACTTATATCTTGAGTGTATATTTGAAATGGATGTAGAGAAGTAGAACAAGATAGTGAGGGAAAAGCATCCTTCTCTTGATTTTGACTAGTACCATTAGGGATAGTGAAATGAATATCATGATCTTAACTAGTAGAGAGGGACGATATGGGAGATGGAGGACTATGTGGCTCTTAAGATGGAGGGATAGCATCTTGAGGGAGATGAGATGGTTCTTGATCTTGACCTTTAGATTTTTTAGAATCCTCTTGACATGGATCCACTTTTAAGGACAAGGTATAATGTAGAATTTTTATGGTAGGATCTTGAAGAGATAGTGAAGGACTAGTTGGAGTGGTAATAATAGGAGTAGTGGCACATGAGGGTTTTGGGTCTTTGATTTGAATATTATGGAAGAGGTTTTTAGCTAGGTCAATATTAGCTTGGCTTTCTTTTAGAGGTAGTCCTTGAGGGTACACATAGTTAATAGAGAAAGTAGTGAGTTCTTTATTTGGTGGAGGTATATTGGAAAGATTATATGCTTTAGAAGGTGATATCACATTGGTAGAAGTAGAAGTCACATTCAAACCATTACTAGACATGGTTTCATGATGCTAATCATGCTCGAGAGTAGTATCTTTAAAAGATAATTTCTTAGGTTTTGGAATTATGCCTTCATCAAATAAATCTTGGATTTTATTTTTCAACTCCATGCAATTTGAAGTTTTATTTAGATCATGTCTATGATAGGCACAATAGTTACTCATAAAGTAGACTCCAACCAAACTATCTTAAGGTAAAACAATGAGTTTGTTTTCAAGAAGCTCTTCCAAAGTTGATTCATAAGATTTTCCCAAAGGTGTGAAATCATGCTTTGGCTTAGGTCCCCAAGGTTTTTCTTCAACGATACTTCTAGATATCTTGGATGTTTGTGTATTGTTCTTAGATGACTTGGATTCAACATCATAAGAAGTTGATGGTTTGCTATCATTGGAGGAAGGAGAATAATCTTGCTATGAGAATTTGTTCGATGATGTGTCATCTTCTTCCTTTAGTCTTTGAAGTTAAGCACTTATTGATTGGATTTTTTTCTTCATGTGTGCAATAAGTATGGCTTCTTCCTCAATAGGAATGTTGGATTTAGCATATTTGTTGTTAGCCAGTGTGATGTCTAGCTTTATGTGAAGCAAGAAAACTCTCTTCCATCCTTAATTGTAGTAGTCATAGGTAGAAATTTTTTTACAGGTTTAGACTAAGGTTTTGAAGGGGTCAAAGAACAATAATCCAAGGTGCAAACAAGCTTCTAATAATGGGGTAAGTTGCCTAATCTAAACTAGGTCAACCTAGGAAGATTGGAAATAATAAGATAGCAAAGTAGTTTGATCATAAATTTTTGATTTAGGAATTTAGATTTTATTCATTTGAAATGTCCAACTAGGTGTGATAAATTTTGAATCATAAACCAATAACACAAGAAAAAAATTAGAGATTTCAAGAAAACATCTTCAAACAATGAGCAAAGGATAAAGCAACCTTGCACATAAACAAGAATAGTGTCATAAACAAGAATAGTGTCATAATACCAGTCTAATCCCTTGAACCACCACTGTGTATGTTCTAAAAATGTATTCCAATTATGCACATAGCCTTAGAAAATAAAATTTCGTAGCACTATTGTTCTTAGTAATGTTCAACTCTAAAACTTTTGCAATCTAGAGTGGGTGAAATCCAATCCAAATGCACCAAGGTTTTCACATACATTAGTACATTTGAACCCAATTTTTTAGAAAGGTTTGTTGCTATTTTTCTTGTCAAAATTTCAACCAAATTACAGGTTGGTTAAAATTTTGACGAATACATTTGTCATAATTTCAACCAACTTGCAATTTATTCATCAAAATTTTTGACCAACCTACAATTTGGTCAAAATTTTGATGAGAAAAATAGTAACAAACCTTCATTAAAATCAGATCAAAATTGGTCAAAATTTGGGTCCAAATTTATTAGTGATGTTCTAAGAATTTAATCAATTAGAGATATTGAGGAGATCCAACAACCCAACAAAAGACTACAATCATGAGGATTTCTTCCACAAGGACATTTATATAGTGGTTTCTACTACCACATCAAAAATGGCTATTAGCACTTGAAGTTCCACCCACATGGTTGACCCAATTAATAAAGGGCATATAGACTATGGTTAACCCTCTCTAATCAAGGAAAACTCATAAAGTTGTGCCACGTGGGGACTTGGTTTGGATTCAAGGGTTCCAAGTTTTTGATGTACCCAAAAGGGAATAGAACATAATCCTCTAGCCTCTTCACCTTACCCAAACATAGCAAACAAGATATTTTGAAATGCTAATTTAAAATCACCTCACCAAATTTTTGGAAAAAGCCAATAATAAATGCCACCAATCTCAAAAGAGAAAGTAGTAATGGATGTTGAGGACAAACACAAGAAATCTAGTGAAATAATAAAAAAAATATTTCCCTTCCTACAGGGGGATCTATCATCAAGAAGAGCTTCCCATGTAAGGCAAGTGAATGAAGCACATTCTTTCAAGAACTCCACAAATACTGATCATAGGGCCTAATTACTATGTGAAACACATATTCATGAAAGTAAATCTAGATCTAATTTTAGAGCAGCAAATGAAGTCTGAGTCTATGCAAGCATGTAAAAGTATTCAAACCAAACAAATCAGAGGGTTCATTTCATTTCCAAATATAAATGTTATAGAGATCTGTTGAGCGTTCATTTTGCACGAGGTCAATCATAGGAATCCATAGTGTAATTCCTCTCTTGAAAAGAATTTTTTTTTAGGATCCACTCCAAGGTTCAGTGTTTGTGTTGCAACGTATCAAAATCCGCTCAATAGAAGATAAATGTGAGTGTTCACAAGGAGGCCTTTGCTGGTTCCAAAAACTCTTTTATCTTGGAATCAAATTAAAATTTGTTTGCTGTCTCAAAATATCACACCAAAGAGCAATAATTTTTGTATTTTCTATTTTTTTTTTTAATGTATGCAATTCTAACAATGTAGCTAGTATGAGGTCCTATTCTAATAGGGGGTTAGCAAAGCAAATAATGAAACTAAAAGAAAATAACATGAAATCAAATAACTTGAAATTAAAATTTCTAAATGGACATAAGCTATAGAACATAACATGTTGTGAGTTAAACCTTCGAATAAATTGGTAGGAAACCAATGAAAACAGGAATAGTGCTTCCTAGAGTCCACTGATGCAATCATCGATAAGAATCTTTAACAAATCGAATGATGTTTCACTCTTCATCAAATCACAAGGCCATGGAAAGTGTGCTCATGCAAGACAAAAAGCTATGTAGACACAATTAGGTGATCTCTTCTCAAGCTCGTTACATCAACATAATTCATATATCTGTAGCAAACAACAGAACTAAAAGATCGCACAACCAGAAACAATGCAATAAACTTTTGGCTCAATCACAATCTCATGAATAAAATTCACAAAACAATGACACATTCAGGCAAGAATAACTACACTTTGAATGCTAGCACCAAAAGAATAACTTTATTGCATAATAACAACAACCCCTGTTACATTTTACAATGGGGTGTTTATAAAAAGTCATCTCCTTAATTTTTGTTGAGAGTGAGAGATATCTTAATGCAATAAGTTGCTGTTAAAACATTTAAACAAACTGATAATCTAACTGGTGCTCAGAGGAAATCCGTCCATATTTTATTCATTAATTGGATGCATGAGCCCTTTACATGTCAAAAAAAATGAAATCATGAGAGAGAAAGTAAGAGGAATCCATTAGTCAAAGTAGAAGTGCATGGATACACCCAATATAGAAGCTGGCCCTTCACTTGATGTGTGTCAGAGTTAGCTTGCCATCAAAATGTGCTCCCAATGCATGGAAAGTGCTATTTTTGGAACTGGTAGTCAACTGTCAGTGCACCTCTGAATTGAGGACCTCCAAAGTTGTGAACTTGTGGAGGTATGGAGTTGTGAACCTACGGAGCTATGTACCTATGTACTTGCCCACCTCTGGAGCTCAATTTGCCAAAAAATCCAAGTTCTCAATTTTGAAAATAGTTTTTGGATTTTTCTCAAGTGAGGTTTTAGATAACTTTTTGTATATTCTCCATGCCCATTTTTAATGATTTACAACCTCTTTATAGCCAATTACTTTCATAAACTTGCACTCCCTCCACTTCTTCAATAGAAAATCTCAAGGCACCTGTATTGAATCTTGTCCCCAATAGCTACATAAGATGAGGAACCTCATTTGCTTTATGTGTCCAACCTCTGTATCTTTGACCTTTTTCTTCTCTCCACCTATTGAATCCTTCTTAGTGAGAAACCAAGTGATCTAGATTATCCAAGATGATCAAATTTTTGCAACTTTTTCATATTTTTTCACAAATTTTCTAGGCATTTTTAAATAACCTTTTTGGAGGTCTTTTGCTCAAAATTTCAAGTCGAAACCTTCATCGGTCCTTAAAACTAGATAATCAAAGGCTCACTATTTTAGGGGCTAAAATTAGATTTTTAGTTCTTCTTTCCAACAGTGTAAGCAATTCTGAATTCTGAGGCCTGAGTCAAAAGTTATGACCCCGACAAGTTGAGAATACCTTTTTTACCTACAAAAGAAGTAAACATTAGTTTGTAGAGTTAAAAATTCATAGTAAAAATGCACTAGCTACTCAAAGAAAATTGGAGGTGAATCCTAAAATCTGGCTAAGTCTAAAATCCTGAAGCCCTAAAATTTGGCTAAGTCTAGATTTCTGAAGCCTTGAAATTTCCTAGAATCTTTACCTTATCTAGGGGAGGTCTAAAACCTATCTCAAAAGATTCGTCCCATTTATTAAAATATATATTAAGTATAATTAATTAAATATATGTTAACTTATACTTAAACAATATATTTTAAACTCCTTTTATGGCTACTCAGACAAAATTGGAGGTAAAAGGGCAGCTTGGCAAGCGCACATGGTTCCTTGGGAGTGTAGCGGCGTGAAGGCACACAAGGTGCCTTTAATGGCTTGCATGCACACTTTGGGTGCACGGCCCTTTGTGGCAGCGCGTACCTTTATGCACACAACCCTTTGTGGTGGTGTGCACGCTACCAAGATGCACATGAGGGGCCTTTAGTGGCGCGTGGCCCTTTGTGGTACCATCCACCTTTGGGCACACAATCCTTTATGACTGTGTGTGTGCGCTACCCTTGGGGGCGTGCGCACGACCCTTGGGCATGCACACGTGGCCCTTGGTAATGCATGCATGGCTTTTGGTGGTGCACATGCCCCCCTTGGCAGCATGCTCGTAGGGCCTTTAGGGGTGTGTACGCTCCCCTCGGCAACGTGCGCGCACAGCCTTTGGGGGCACACGTGCTCCACTTGGCGGTGCTTTTTTTAAATCAAATTTTTTAATTTTTTATGTTTTGCAATTTTTTGAATTTTATTTTTATATTTTCAATTTTTATTTTTTTGTTATTTTTCAATTTTTGACTCTAAAATTCTAAGGTCTAATAAAACTCTTCTTCTCTCGACTCCCAAACTGTGAGTTTGGGAGTCAAAAAAAGTAAGGGGGCCCCCATTCCTAGTGAGGAATGGGGCGTGTGTTGTGGACACCACAACAAATAGCCCCAAAAAAAGGAAGAAATGACCAAGGCATTTCTTCATCAGCAAACATTCCTCTGACATGTGTTATACACCAACCAAGCTCTGATTATCCCGAGCATCTTTTGAACAACTTTACAATCAAAATCTTAAAATTTGAAACCTTCAAGCCTAGTGTGTGCATTATGTATTTGTTCCCTTTGACATGTTAGCATGAAATCAATCTAAGTTTTCTGACAACTTGAAACAATTTTTCACTCCTAGCTCATTCATTTGAAATCTCCACGAATGCTTTTTATCAATCAATTGCTTGACCAGATGAGAGAATTAGTTCGAGGGATCTTGAATGGATGCCACATTCTTTTAATTTTTGGCCTTTTGCATAATTTCTCCATGTCATTCAACACGTTACTCTTGATGGAACAATATTTTTGAATACAAGACACCTTGTTTTGCAATGTATCTTTAGCCATTTTAGATCTTTGGAATCCTTTAGACTTAACACCATCTTCTCTTTTCTTTTTCTTTTTCTTCTTTTTTATTCTGTATCCTAACTACGCTTAGACTATGTAGTCAAAACATTGGTGTCGTTTGTTGGATTTGATCTCTTATGAACATCCCTTGCATTCCTCTTTTAGAACTTTTAGGAAATTCTCACGCCAACAATGACCTTAGTAACCTCTCAAGGAGATCCCTCCTGCTTGAACCAGTTGAAGTTTGGATCATTCCACATAGTCTTTGACTTTAATTAAACAACACCCAAAACAATCAAATTTAAAAAATTTCAAAGTGTTGAGAGCTTTTTGGTCTATTCTTCTAAATTCTAGACTAAAAATCCCCTAATTCCACAAGAAATGTTGATTTCTTTTTTGGTATAAGATAGACAATCATCCAAATGTTTTGACAAAGAAATACCTCTTCCTAAAATTGAAACCAAAGAGTGGTTAGTAAAAATCTTGAGAAAAATCGCAAGTACAACTCACCCCTAGAATAACATGATTTAAAAAGAAAAGAAGCAGACATAAATGAAACCCAAACAAAAAGATTTGACTCAAAGCAGACTAACACCTAACTAGAATGACTAAAAAAAACTAAGAATATCAAAAACAAAAACAAAATCTTATCTATAGAAAAACTTGAATAATAACAATGTGGGGTAGTTGTTAGTAGATTTCTCATTATGTGAAATAGTAATGAACCACCCCATATAGTTCTAAAAAATTCTAACTTGTCTTTGTACTCAAAAAAATAAAGTCTAGACAATCTTGGTTCAAATTTGGGGCACAAATCACACAAAATCAGAAGTTGTGGTAACTCTTTATGGCCATGATTAATCCACAAACAAGTTCTCTTACCTTTAGCATCATATTCAAATTGAAAATCATCAACTTGAGAGGGATAATGGAAAGATATCACCTGATCTAGTGAATCCCCCACCATAGGGGTACACTCACATGTCATAATTTCTCTTTTTGGTGGTCTCATATCATGGTACCCCACTTCACATGCACATGGAAACACTTTAGGTTTCACTCTAGGCTCCCTTGGAGTAGAAAAATCCATCACCAACCTTCCTTTCAAATTATAGGATTCATCACTATCATTGACCAAGATTTTTTTTGCCTCATATCATAAAGAAGCTTGTTCAAAATCATACTTTCCCTCCATTGCAATCTCCCAAGCCAACAAGAAATTGAGGCAACTTTCTTCTGAATGGAACCCAAATGGATGGATTCTACATGACTCAGTTATTGTATGGTTTGATGTATGTGTAGAATACCCACAAATAGACATTTCCTCAATCAAGCTTGAGACCAAATTGAACACTCTATCCATCTCTTCTAATGAAAAATCTTTTTTCGAGAGAGGTGTCTTATCTTTATCCAATGGGAAATCAATATCATAGTAGGAAGAATTGGTGTCTTCTTCTTGATGACTTTGTGATTCAAAAATCTCACCAACCTCAAGATCTTCTATATTTCTATCACTTTTTGCAACTTCATGGAGTTTTGGAACTTCAAAATTTTTTGCACCCTCAAGATTTCTTGGCATATCCACACTTATTGTGACATCAACACTTGGAAGAATTTTTTCATTAAATGGGAACAAAAACTTCTCTTGATCATCTTCATCATTTAATCTTGTGGACTTATCACGTGATTCAAACACCATTGCACTAAATTGCAAGGGTCATTCCTCCATGGTTTGGTGAGGCTGATCTAAAATATCATTGTGCCCATACCCATTTTTACTTGGACTCATTCCTGTAATACAATTATTCTCATTGTTGATGTTCCTGTAAAGGTTAAAATTCCCACTCTGATTCTAAGAATAATTGTTTTGGGTAGCAAGTTGTCTTGGATGATTGCCTTGGTCTCTTGAAGAATTTGACTTTATTTTGATGAGTTCATTGGATAAAAGAGACATCATCTCCTTCATGGCCTTAAGCTCTCTAGCCATATTATTTTCTACTTTAGTGGATCCAACTACTTTTTGCTCAAAGAATGCAGTCTTTTGAGACTCATATATTGAATATGTAATTGTTGGCATTGGAGTAGCAGTAACCTAACTTGTGAATGTAACCACCTCTTTGAAAACCTTTTCAATGGTATCAATGTCTCTAAGTGGGATCCTTCTTAGAAAAATAGAAGTTAATGAATCCATTGTCCAAAAATAGATCTAGATGGTAGCCTCATATGGTACAGTGTATGGAAACTCCATTCTTAGATACATCCTATAGAAGTGATGATTAAATTTTGAAATAGTCTCATGGGGATCCCTCTTAATTGAGATGAACTGATGATATAGAAGAGTTGGATCAACATAGATCTTGAATTGTTCTAGAAACTTGCTCTCAAAGGAGTTCCAATCCATTATTGATACTGGTGGTAGATTGAGGTACCAATTGAATCCCATTTCCCCCAAAGTGTAAGGAAAAAGGTGGCATACGACATCCATATGTTGAATCTTGTTTCAATTACAAATCTCTTTGAAAATTTTAAGATGATCCTTTGCTATTCATGATTCTCCATAGATGAACCATGGGAAATTTTTTTTAGGATTTTTGCGCAAGTCATGCAATGGTTCAGTTAGGTTCAAAGGTGAACTTTGGGCATTCAAGAAAGACATGGTGCATAATGATAGAAATGTGTGAAGTGGAATGTAAAGTGAATGATGATGATGAAATGAATAATGCAAATGGGTGGAGTTCTTAGAATCCCTTTATCACTGTGATGCTTGTGAAAGTGACTAATTTCTAACAACTTGTGTTTATTCTGGAAAAGTGCACCTCTGGAGAAGCATACTTTCTCAAAATAGTGCACCATAGAATTTTGCGGATCTGTAGAGCCGCAGACCTATAGACTTGTAGATCTGTAGACCTATGGATCTACAAACCTATGAAGCTATGAATTTGCAGACCTGTGGATCTACAGACCTACAAATCTGTGGAGCAGCAAAGTTGCAGACTTGTGCACCTAAATTTTTGAAAAACTCAAAAAAAAATTTTGACTTGTGTGAAGTGCAGATTATTACAAGGGTGCAAAACTTTCAAAACTTTATCAAATCATTCTTGTTTCCAATAGTAGGTTCTTTGTATTGGGCCCTCCTTCTAGCAACACTTCTATTGGGCATTCATTTTGCATGAGGTCAATGGAAGGAATCCATAGTGTAATTCCTCTCTTGAAAAGAAAATCTTTTCAAGGATCCACTCCAAGGTTCAGTGTTTGTTTTGCTACGTACCAAAATCTGCTCAGTAGAAGATAAATGTGAGTGTTCACAAGGAGGCCTTTGCTGGTTCTAAAAACTCTTTTATCTTGGAATCGAAGTAAAATCTGTTTGTTGTCTCAAAATATCACACCAAAAGAACAATATTTTTTGTATTTTTTTTTTAATGTATGCAATTCTAACAATGCAGCTAGTATGAGGTCCTATTCTAACATGGGGTTAGCAAAGAAAATAAAAAAAATGAAAGCAAAGAACATGAAATCAAATAACTTGAAATTAAAATTCTTAAATGGACATAAGCTACATAACACAACATGTTGCGAGTTAAACCTTCGAAGAAATCGGTAGGAAACCAATGAAAATAGGAGCAGCAATTCCTAGAATCCACTAATGCAATCAATGGTGAGAATCTTTAACAAATCGAATGATGTTTCACTCTTCATCAAATTGCAAGGCCATGAAAAGTGCACTCATGCAAGACAAAAATCTATGTAGACACAATGAGGTGATCTCTTCTCAAGCTCGTTACGTCAACAAAATTCATATATCTAGAGCAAACACCAAAACTAAAAGATTGCACAACTAGAAACAACACAATAAACCTTTGGCTCAATCACAATCTCATAAATAAAATTCATAAAACAATGACATATTCAGGCAAGAATAACTACACTCCGAATGCTAGCACCAAAAGCATAACTTTATTGCATAATAATGGAAGCCCCTATTACATTTTACAATGGGGTATTTATAAGAAATCATCTCCTCAATTTGTGTTGAGAGTGAGAGATATCTTGATGAAATAAGCTACTTTTAAAATATTTAAACACACTAAATATATACAAACTAATAATCTAACTGGTGTTTAGAGAAACTTCATCCATATTTTATTCATTAATTGGATGCATGATCCCTTTACATGTCAGAAACAATGAAAGCATGAGAGAGAAAGTAGGAGGAAGCCATCAGTCAAAGTAGAAGTACATGGAGACACCAAAATAGAAGTTAGCCCTTCACTTGATGTGTGTCAGAGTTAGCTTGCCATCAAAATATGCTCCCAATGCATGGAAAGTGTTATTTTTTGAACTAGCAGTCAACTGTCAGTGCACCTCTGAATTGTAGACCTATGGACCTACAGACCTGTGGACCTACGAAGCTACGGAGCTATGGAGCTACGGAGCTATGTACTGAGAAATTTGATTTTTTGGGTTCTGCTCAAATGAGGTTTTAGATCACTTTTTGTATATGCTCCATGCTCCTTTCTAATGATTTACACCCTCTTTATAGCCAATTACTTTTATAAACTTGCAATCCCTCTACTTCTTCAATCAAAAATCTCAAGGCATCTGTATTGAATCTTGTCCCCAATAGCTACATAAGATGAGGAAACTCATTTTCTTTATGTGTCCAACCTCTGTATCTTTGACCTTTGTCTTCTCACCACCTATTCAATTCTTCCCGGTGAGAAACCAAGTGATCCAGATTATCCAAGACGATCAAATGTTTACAACTTTTTTAGATTTTTTCACAAATTTTTGAGGTGTTTTTAAATAACCTTTTTGGAGGTCTTTTGCTCAAATTTTCAAGTCAGAACCTTCGTCAATCCCTAAAATTGGATAGTCAAAGGTTCAGTATTTTAGGGACTGAAATTAGATTTTCAATTCTTCTTTCAAATGGTGTAAGCAGTTCTGAATTCTGAGGCCCGAGTGAAAAGTTATGACCCCAACAAGTTGAGGATACCTTTTTTACCTACAAAAGAAGCAAACATTAGTCTGTAGATTAACAATGCATAGTAAAAACACACTAGCTACTCAAAAAAATCTAGAGGTGAATCCTAAAATCTGGCTAAGTCTGAAATGCTGAAGCCCTGAAATTTGGCTAAGTCTAGATTTTTGAAGCCTTGAAATTTCTTAGAATCTTTACCTTATCTCAGGGAGGTCTAAAACCTATCTCAAAAGATTCGTAGCATATATTAAAATATATTTTAAGTATAAGTTAACGTATATTTAAGATATATTTTAACGTATATACTTAATGTATATTTTTAAGTTTAAGTTAATGTATATACGTTAACTTATACTTAAAAATATGCATTAAGTATATACATTAAAATATATCTTAAATATATGTTAACTTATACTTAAATGATATATTTTAAACTCCTTTTAGGGCTACTCAGACAAAACTAGAGGTGAAAGGGCAGCTTGGCAAGCGCACATGGTGCGTTAGGAGTGTAGCGACACGAATGCACATGGGGCACCTTTAGCGATGCACATGTGCGCTTTGGGCATGGGGCCCTTTGTGGCAATGCACACCTTTGGGCACACACGCGGCCTTTAGGGGAATGCAAACAGCCAAGACATGCACGAGGCACCTTTAGCAGCATGTGGCCCATTGTGTCTGTTTGCACCTTTGGGCACGTGACCCTTTGTGGTTGCACGCATGGGCAACCCTTAGCGGTGTGCACACACTGCCCTTAGCGGTGCATGCATGCTACCCTTGGCAGCGTACGCATGTGGCCTTTGGGGGCATGTGCGCTCCCCTTGGTAGCATGCACATGTGGCCTTTGGGCGCACGTGCGCTCCACTTGGTGGCACTTTTTTCTTTTATTTTTCAAATTTTTTAATTTTTTATATTTTTTGATTTTTTGATTTTTTTTGTGATTTTTTCAATTTTTCAATTTTTTGTTATTTTTCAATTTTTGACTCTAAAATTCTAAGGTCTAATAAAACTCTTCTTCTCTCAACTTCGAAAAAAGTAAGGGGATCCCCATTCCTAGTGAGGAATGGGGCGTGTGTTGTGGACACTACAACAAGATCTAAAAAAATACTTTATAATCCTTGCAATGTGTCTTTTCTCTATTGTATGTTTCATTTATGCTTCAATGCTCGCTCGCAACAAATAAAATAATAGACAAAACAAACAAACACAAGATATGCAATATATATCCAACTTATGCAAAACTGGGTTTAGATCTAAAAATATGATTTTAAAGAGTGATAATAACTAGAAAATAACTCAAATAAAAGCTCACATCTTGCATTGATCCATGTGAAAATTAAATGCAAGCTATTCATCAAATGCCTTTTTTTAATAATAGTTTTTGACCTAGTCAACAAGAGTTAATTATTTCTTATGATTTTGGCTTCAAAAATAGAATTAAAAAGGTAAGACCCCTACAAAAAATTATAGAGGTTTCTAAAATCTAAGAATTTTAGTCATATCTACCCATTTGCTCTTGTGGCACCCACTTTGTCAAAATAGACTAGTTTTGGTAAATTGGTTATTTGATCATTGATATAACATGTAAACTAAAATTACAAAGAAGAAACCCCCTATATAATTTGTAGACCTATTAAAAAATGCTGATTTCATTTAAAAATTCATTGATTCACACCTAAGAACACATTTTTATGAAAAACAAAGAAATTGTTACAAATCATGTAAATCAATTTGAATAAGTCTAAATTTTGGATTGAAGACTCTCTGAATATCACCACCTTGAAAAAAATATTTTAGATCCATATCCCAAATAGTTTGGAAGATATGAGTAAATCTTTCAAAATTTAGAGTTGTAGCCTTCAAACCAATCTGCACATGGGTTAGCCTTAAAACCAAAATAAGAAACCTACAAAAACACTTGGTTAGATGCAATGTGTTTCTATAAAAAAATAAAAAATGAGAATTCAACTAAAATACAAGTAAGAAAATTGAGCTGGAAACTTGGTTCTCGCCCCACAGTGGGTGCCAAAAATGTGTGTGAGAAATGTGGATCAAGTATCTGTAAAACCAACACACTTCAATAAGACATTATATTCATAGGGTTAGCACATATAATGAAACAAAATTAAGAATAAAACCCTATAAAACTATCGTATTTCTCTCCAACTAGTGAATAAGTATGTAGATGGAATTAATTGGTCTTAGAATTAAGACCAAATTAGTAACATTGACACCCATAGAATGAGAGATTCAAGCTAGCATGAATGTAAAATTCAAACTTAGAATTGAAATATTAAGCTAAGATGGAGTAAAATCAAGCTAAGAAACAAAGCAATTAAGGTAGAATTAAAAGATAGAATTAGAATTGAAATGCTAGAATGCTTAATCTAACATAACTTATTTTCTCTAAAATTGCCTCCCTTAGCTCTTAGAATACCTTTTATTTATAGATTTTCCCAAGGGCTTGGGGTAGAGTTTGATCCAACCATGGTGAGGTTGGAGGTCAATTATTTTATTCATGGTGGAGATCCCACTAGAATAAATAATACCGAGTGGAAATCTCACTTAGAATAAAGAATATGAAGTGGAGATCCCACTAAGAATAAACAATCTAAAGTGGAGATCCCTCCTCAAAACAAACAAACTAAAGTGGAGGTCCCACTTAGAATAAATAGTATGAAGTGGATATGTCACTTAGAATAAACAATCTAAAGTGGAGATCCCACTCAGAATAAACAAACTAAAGTGGAGATCCCACTTAGAATAAATAATATGAAGTGGTGAAGTGGAGATCCTACTCAGAATAAACAATCTGAAGTGCAGATCCCACTCAGAATAAACAATCTAAAGTGGAGACCCCACTCTGAATTTTTTTAGAATATCCTTGGACCCCATTAATTAATAAAATATTCCTTTATGGATAATGGGTCCCTTATATATATTAAATTGATTTCAAAAATAATGACTCATTAATGCTTATTTTGAAATTAATATTCATTTGTCACAATGGAATGGGTTCAAATTGATTTGACTTATTTGATTTATTTGAACCTATTCCATTCCAAGATGTAACTTTTCATTTAAGGATGTGACCAATAATTGGTGATTACAGTTTTTTGAATATATCTATAAAAAATTAAGTTTTGTAGAGTTGATGAATGCACCTTACACTGCTAATGTTTGGGAAAGGGAAGCACTAAAATTTCATATTTTCCTTCTATTAAATTTATCACTATGTCATAGCATGTTATGTTTTTCATCTAGGAAATTGTCAAAGTTGCCTCATCAATGGTGTTTCCTTTAGGGATAACTTTAAGAAAGCTCTCCCAAGGAAAATATGTAAAATGCTAGTGAAATCAACATTAAATGTGTAGGAAAAAGTTCTAATTGAGGGAAAAAAAATTCAAGGCAAGGGAGAAAATTATTTTCTATTGGAAAAATTTTCCTTTCCATATCAAAATTTAATAATAATTGTGGCGAATTACAAATAAAAAATTTTAAAAAATTTTTAAAAATTGGTATGCAGATAAATATAGGCAATTTTTTTATTGGTCATAAACATTTTTGTAAAGTAAGAGGTGAATTAATTGTTTCATATATTGCGAAATATTAATATAGTTGGATAATATGTTAGTTTCTATAGAGAGCTTATTTAGACTTTTGATGAATATACAGAGTTACAAGTGGTCCATGGCCCACATGCCAAGTGTACACTATGTAATGTACTTGTAGTCTACCAATCCATTAAGATTCAATTAATAATGTGTTCTTTTTAATTACCAACTTGGTCATCATCACTTTGTATGTTATCATTTTTATGGTGAAAGGAATTGATCTAGACCATCAATCTAAGATAGATTAATGGTCTTACTTCTATGTTAGGCTTAATTTTAAATTTTATAACATAAATTCTAATTCTTCCTGAAAGCCCAAAGTATAAAATAGTTGGCTAAACAAGGTTAGTTGGAGATATGCGTCGGTAAACTGGTAAGTAAGGCTCAACCCTAAGGAAAATATTATTTTATTCTAAGGGGAAAAGAACATTATCCAATAAGAAAACATTAGGGAAAGGCTAGCAAAATTTTAAAAACAAATGTGTTCTAAATGTAGATTACATTTGCAATTGGACCGATATCTAGGACCAATTATGTGTAAACTAATAAGTGACTAGCCTCAGATTTGGACCCAAATTATTTAATATCTCAGCAACATGGTTGACCCCATATGTAGGTTTTGTTCACCAAATTCTGATTTCCCGAAGAGATGAACTTGCCAATTAGCAAAGATTTGCCACTAATAAAATCATTGGTTTCCTTCTATGAGTACAAGATAGGCATCTGAGGTTATGGTATGCATTTTTCCTATATACATATTAAATAGTTGCATTTACAAATGACTACACATTTTTTTAAAGTTTTATAGTAATTATCAATAATTTTGGGTTACTAACATGTGTTATTTAACTTTTACCTATTGTAATGCCCTTTGAGACTTCATTCAAATCTTTTCTCATTTCATTTTGTTAGGAGTCTTGAGCATCAAAGATGGGGTCAAACATGATAGAGGCCAAAGGTATGCATGTAGATTTTTAATTGAAGCCCTCTTGTGATCTCAATTTGGATTTCTTATCTATATGATAGAAATCCCTAATTCCTAGTCTACAATTCTAACATTTTATTGCTTACCATACAGGTCATGTCTCATACCAGTACTAATTCATTAGTAATTGTGAATCTTGCTATCACGAGAGATCTAGCTCAAGGTGTAGTATGTATTTATTTTTTACTCTTTTTAGAATCTATAATGCATACTCTACAATTCTAACATTTCATCCTTTACTATACAAGATGTGTCTTATACTAGCACTAATTCATCAATGGTTGTGCCTTCTACTAGCACAGGAGATCTAACTTAGGCTATAGTGCATACATACATACATACATACATACATACATACATACATACATACATATATACATATATACATATATATATACATATATACATATATATATATATATATGTATATATATACATATATAAATATATACATATATACATATATACATATATACATATATACATATATACATATATATATATGTATATATATATATATGTATATATATATGTGTGTGTGTGTGTGTGTAAGAACCCCAAATAGGCTCAACGCTAATCACTGTTTGTTTCCCTGGGTGTAATAATTGTTTTGGTTTGTTTTTGAATATTTTAAGTTGTTTTTGGGTTTTTGAGTTGATGAAAAGAAAATACAAATATTGAAAACTAATCTACCTCAAATTATAACTCAAATCTGATTATAATGCTAATCAAATTCATTTATTCAGATGGCTCCTAATGTTTCTACAATACTTATTGCTGGAAACATACATTAAAAACATCATCATTAATAGTTGAAAAAACTTGATTTTTGTCTTTGATACGTAACCACGCTGCTGGTTGCTTCCTCCTTGGGCAGCGCCTATCAAAAACCACAATATTAAATCTCTGATTTTTAATTCACTGTAGCGTTGTACTGTTCACAGCACTGTAGCTGCTGTTATAACCCCTTCCAACCTATAAACAGATTCATCCACTTTCTCCCTACTGAAACACAATATTGACTCCAGAATGAAGTCAACTCACAGGCAAAATTCAAGTAATATTTCACACCCTCAAATTGCATCAACTCTGAAGATACTACGTTCTCCACAGTCTGAATTCTTCTTAAACTTGTAGAAACCCTTGTTGCCACAACTTCAAAAAATTTCACAAGGCAAAGTTTTTAAGCAATTCTCCTAACCTGCTCTTGAGGGAAGACAAGGTTTGTTTATAAGGACTCCTCAACTCCAGAATGAGTCTCCATGCTCAATGTGGGATAAAAGATATAATAATAACATAAAAAATGTTATTACATTAAAACTTAGAAAATCCCTTTTAATTTTTCCATAAGCTTGGACCCATAATTAATTGAAATGATGGCCCCTTTTATGATATCATGACCCTCACTTAAGTTATATATTATAACTTAACAATATAGGCTCAAAACCAATAATGTTTATTTTAACTAAATAAACATTAATATCTCCATTATTACTCAACATTTTTTAATGTCATTTGGACTGGGAGCTAACATGATAGAACTGTATATGACCATACCCCTTTTCTAAACATAGCAGGGGTCTATCTTTATAACTCCAAAATTGCTAAAAATAGCCTGACCAAGCCAAACTCAAATGAAAACTCATCATAAACAAACTCTGGCAACCCAGAAGAGTACTCTGCTCTAGTCCTTGGAGGATCTCCACACCAAGGTGACCCTCTATCCAATCTTATTAGCCTACGAGGGTCTCTAATAGGCTAATCACCAGCTAAAGTGATGTCTTTAGCTAGAAGGGGACATCACAGTCCACCCTCCTTGAAAGTTGTTGTCCTCAAGCAATCTCAACTCTGGATGCTGTAAAATATCCTTGCTCTCCCAAGTAGCATCCTCTACCGGAAATTACTTCCACTTCACCAAATATTCTCGGATGGTACGTTTCCTCAAATTCCTCTCTCTAAAATCAATGATAGCCTCCGGTATCAAAACAAGTTTTCCCTCATCATCCAGGGGTGGTAGTACTGTAGAAGGCACAATATGATGCCCTAGCGCCTTTTTGAGGCATGACACATGAAAAACATTGTGCACCTTGCTCTCCGCCGGCAAGTCTAACTCATAAGCCACCTCTCCCACTTTCTTGATAATCCTAAATGGACCATAGTATCGTGGCTTGAGTTTCTCGGCACCACTCTTCTTGAGAGTGGATTGATAGTAAGGCTGCAACATAAGATACACCATGTCTCCAACCTCAAAAGTTCGCTCAGTCCTCTTCTGATCTGCATACTACTTTTGCTGATTATGTGCCTTAGTTAGATTATCCTTGAGAGTCTTAACAAGGTCTTGACTCTCCTATAACAAATCACCTGCACTGGGCACTCTACTGTCACTCAAAAGCAGATCCATAAAATTGGGTGCCTCATACCCATACAGGGCCATAAAGGGTGACATTTGAATAGACATGTGATAAGTGGTATTGTAGCAATACTCACAGAGATAAATCCACTTTACCCATGCCCTCTGTTGCCCTACTATATAATTTTTGAGATATCCCTCCACCCATTTGTTTACTATCTCTATTTGACCATCTGTCTGAGGGTGGTAGCTAGTACTCGGAGTGAGCTCTGTCGCACACAACCTGAATAGCTCCTGCCAAAAGTGACTCATAAACCTGCTGTCTCTGTCACTTACAATGCTCCGAGGTAAGCCATGTAATCTGAATATCTCTTTGAAGAACAACTCTGCCACCTGTGTAGCAGTGTATGTAGCAGTGATCAGAAAGAAGTGTGCAAACTTCATAAGGTGATCCACAACCACATATATGCAGTCTCTACCTTGGGCTCTAGGCAGTCCTGTGATGAAGTCCATAGACAAACACTCCCACTTCCTATCAGGAATTGGAAGTGGCTGAAGTAAACCAGCTAGATAGGAATGTTCTTGCTTATTATGTTGGCAAGTGGGACACTCCCTAACATACTGAAGTACCTCTGCTTTGAGCCCTTTCCATGTGAATCGTTGTCTAATCTATTAGTATGTCTTGTAGAAACCAGGATGTCCTGCAATAGGTGAATCATGAAAAGATTTCAAAACCACCCTCCTCACTACTGATCCTGGGACCAAAAATATTCATCCTTTTTAAATGATGAGCTCATTCACAAGGGTGTATCTGCTGTCCTGAATAGTCCCATCTATAAATCCAGCTGCCCAAGTGTCCTTTGCATACTCTGCAAGGATCAAGTGTCTCCAATCCTCTGATATGTATGTCAGTAAGCTCAAATGGGGCCTACGTGATAAGGCATCAGCAACTACATTCTGTGTCCCCTTAAAATATGTAATGTCAAAGTCATAGGACTGTAACTTGCTCACCCACTTTTGTTGCCTATCATTGAGATCTCGTTGCCCCAAAAAGTGTCTTAGGCTATTATGGTCAGTTTTGATACAAAATTTTCTACCTACCAAATATTGCCTGAATTTGGCCAAAGCATGCATAATGGCTAACATCTCCTTATCATATATGTTGAAGCTCCGCTCTGGCCCTCTCAATTTCCTGCTCTCATAAGCAATAGGGTGCTTCTCTTGCATAAGCACCGCTCCAATGCCCTCTTCGGAAGCATCACAATGTAGCTCAAAAGGTTTGCTGAAATCTGGTAATGATAACACTAGACAAGAAGTCATCAACCCCTTAAATTTCTCAAAACACTCCTGTGCTTCAAGAGTCCACAAGAAAGCTCCCTTTCTCATCAAATCTGTCAAGGGTGCCGCATGCCTAGAATATCCATCCACAAACCTTCTGTAGAAACCAAATAGTCCTAGAAAGCCCCTCAACTGTGTAAGGTTCACCGGTGAAGGCCACTCCACAATGGCATTAATCTTTTCAGGATCCATGCACACGCCCTCTGCACTGATGATGTGACCCAAGTACAATAACTCTGTCATGCCCAAATCACACTTTGACTCTTTTGCATACAAGGATTCTCTGCCCAATATACCCAGCACCGTGTCCAAGTGAACCAAGTGCTCCTCCCAAGATCTACTATATACCAAGATATCATCGAAGAAGACAAGTACAAATCTCCTCAACTGAGGATGGAAAACCCTATTCATTGTTGCCTGAAAAGTAGTAGGTGCATTAGTTAGCCCAAATGGCATAACTACAAACTCAAAATGGCCACAATGACATCTAAAGGTTGTCTTCTCGATATCCTGCTCTCTAACTCTGATCTGGTGATAACTTGATCTCAAATCTATCTTTGAGAAGAAGCAAGCTCCATGAAGCTCATCTATCAACTCATCGATCCTGGGAATGGGGTATCTGTTTTTAGTCATCTTCCTATTAAGCACTCTATAATCAATGCACATCCTCAATGTGCCATCCTTCTTCTTTACTAACACCACTGAAGAAGAAAAAGGAGACTTACTTGGTCTAATGTGGCCCATAGCAAGTAACTCCTTTATGATTTTCTCAATTCCATCCTTCAACCTCTTTGGATGCCTGTAAGGTGTAATCATGATGGGCTTAGCCCCCTCCTCTAACTCAATGATGTGCTCAATACCTCTTTCTGGTGGTCTACCTGGTGGAATGTCACTGAACACCTTAGAGTGTTTAACTCTAAGCTCCTGAATATCAGGAGGATATTCAATCTTATGCTTTCCCTCCTGTGATGGCATCAACATGCACTCTGCTGCCCACTCTACCTGATCATGTCGAATCAATCTAGCCATTCTATGAAAAAAGACCATCCTAAGATCACTGTCCCTGATTGCCTTAAGAATATGTGTCTTCCCATTCACTTTAAACCTCATCTCCATCTCCTTGAGGTTAAGAGTGAACTCACCAATATCGTGCAACCAACTCATCCCAAGAACTATATCTGTATCTCCCATAGGTACAACATAAAAATCTGCCTTAAAGTCATAATTATTAACTTTCAATGGGAGTCCAATGATCCTACGATCACATTTGAGGACATAGCCATCCGCTACCCTCACTCTAATTCCCCCAAACTCCTTTTTTTGTATGCCACGCTTCTCCACCATCCTAGCATCAATGAAATTATGAGTGGCACCTGTATCAACCAAGGTTATGACTCGCTGTCCAGCAAGTACTCCTCTCATCTGAAATGACCCTTCTTGCTTAATACTAGTGAGACAAGCTTCCCTAAGTTGCCCATCTCCTTCCCCATCCTTGGACTCCATTTTAGACAAGTTTTTAGCCTTGTCTTCCTCTTTTTCACCATCTATTTCCTCTATATCAGACTGCTGATCTGAATTATCTGATTCTGATTCCTCATAGTATGCCCACATAACTCTGTTAGCTTTTCCCTTTGGCCTAAGAGGACAATCATGGTTTGTATCATAGGGTCCCTTACAGTAGAAATATAATTTTTTCTTCCTCAAATCATTTAATGTTTCCCTGTCAAAAGGTGCTAGAGTTTTATCTTTGGAATCATTTTTAAAATCAGTCCTCTCTGGTTTTTTATAAAATGGTTTGTTATCCTTACTAGAAGATGCTCCTTTGGACTGAAATTTGTTTGTTGGGACTGCATGTTTCATACTTCTTGCCTTTTTCATCGCTTCCTGTAAAGAAATAGGATCAAATGCCTTTATCCAACCTCTCAGTGGTTCGGATAGGCCCTCAACGAAAAGAACTATTAATCTATGCTCTGAAATGTTTGGCACCATGACTGCCAACCGCTGAAATTCACCAATGAAATACTCCAAGTTGCCTATTTGTTTCAGCTATGCTAAGTCCCGGAAGTAAATCTCTGGATCTTTTTTGTCAAATCTTTCAACCAACCTATCCACAAAGTCCTGGTATTCTGTCACTTGGTTATGCTGAAGTGTTACCATAGCATGGTACCACCAATCATGTGCTATTCCCTCCAAATGCAAGGTGGCATATTTGATAGCTTCAATCTTTGTCATTGGCCTCAGTGCCAAAAATGTGTCAAGCTTATGAATCCAAGCTTGAGCTGTCATCTTACCACTCCCATCAAATGTAGGCATAGTAAGCTTGCCTGTAGCCCTCTTCAACTCACTATTTTGACCTCTAGGCCTCCTATCTTGTCTGAGTGACCTATAATGCTCTCTCCTCTGATTTATGAAGTGTTCAAAGGTAATCCTCTCCCAAACCTATGGAGCTAATAATTCCCATTCATCATTTGCAGCCATGAGTGCATCTGCGAATATGGGGTCTCCTGTCGCCTCCTCTACCAGAGCTTCTTCTGGCTCCTCCAGAACAAATGTAGGGTGTGTAGGCCTATCAACTGTTCTAGAATGCATCTGTTGTGGTCTCTGATTACCTGTAGCACTCCTGTTATCTCCCTGTTCTCCCGGCTCCCCATTTGGTCTAACAGGTGGGTTCATCCTTTCTACCATAGTAGTGAGTGCCTGTAATGCCTGTGCCATCTGCTGCTGCCCTGTAACCATAGCATGGTAGAATTCTCTGGTATCCTGATCATCATTATTCCTCCTATTTCTAGGTGGACTACCATCATGCCTCTCTTCCATATTTCATGTTTCCTGTAACTGTTCTCTTTCAATGAGAGCTCTCCTACGAGTATGGTACCTGTGTGGTCCAATTTCCAGTGGTTGCATATGACTCCCCAAACCCTCAGGATGGCAGGAATGAGGCTCTGATACCAATGTAAGAACCCCAAATAGGCTCTACGCTGATCACTGTTTGTTTCCCTGGGTGTAATAATTGTTTTGGTTTGTTTTTGAATGTTTTAAGTTGTTTTTGGGTTTTTGAGTTGATGAAAAGAAAATACAAATATTGAAAACTAATCTACCTCAAATTATAACTCAAATCTGATTATAATGCTAATCAAATTCATTTATTCAGATGGCTCCTAATGTTTGTACAATACTTATTGCTGGAAGCATACATTAAAAACATCATCATTAATAGTTGAAAAACCTAATTTTTGTCTCCGATACGCAACCACGCTACTGGTTTCTTCCTCCTTGGGAAGCACCTATCAAAAACCACAATATTAAATCTCTAATTTTTAATTCACTGTAGTGTTGTACTGTTCACAACACTGTAGCTACTGTTATAACCCCTTCCAACTTGTAAACAGATTCATCCACTTTTTCCCTACTGAAACACAATATTGACTCCAGAATGAAGTCAACTCACAGGCAAAATTCAAGTGATATTTCACAACCTCAAATTGCATCAACTCTGAAGATACTACATTCTCCACAGTCTGAATTCTTCTTAAACTTGTAGAAACCCTTGTTGCCACAACTTCAAGAAATTTCACAAGGCAAAGTTTTTAAGAAATTCTCCTAACCTGCTCTTGAAGGAAGACAAGGTTTGTTTATAAGGAATCCTCAACTCCAGAATGAGTCTCCATGCTCAATGTGGGATAAAAGATATAATAATAACATAAAAAATGTTATTACATTAAAACTTAGAAAATCCCTTTTAATTTTTCCATAAGCTTGGACCCACAATTAATTGAAACGATGGCCCCTTTTATGATATCATGACCCTCACTTAAGTTATATATTATAACTTAACAATATAGGCTCAAAACCAATAATGTTTATTTTAACTAAATAAACATTAATATCTCCATTATTACTCAACATTTTTGAATGTCATTTGGACTGGGAGCTAACATGATAGAACTATATATGACCATACCCCTTTTCTAAAAATAGCAGGGGTCTATCTTTATAACTCCAAAACTGCTAAAAATAGCTTGACCAAGCCAAACTCAAAGGAAAACTCATCATAAACAAACTTTGGCAACCCAGAAGAGTACTCTGCTCTGGTCCTTGGAGGATCTCCACACCAAGGTGACCCTCTATCCAATCTTATTAGCCTACGAGGGTCTCTAATAGGCTAATCACCAGCTAAAGTGATGTCTCTAGCTAGAAGGGGACATCACTGTGTGTGTGTGTGTGTGTGTGTGTGTGTGTGTGTGTGTGTGTGTGTGTGTGTGTGTGTGTGTGTGTGTGTGTTTGTGTGTGTGTGTGTGTGTGTGTGTGTGTGTGTGTGTGTGTATGTAGAATCCCTAACACCAGTCTATATTTCTAACATTGTATCACTTACGATAGAGGTTATGCCTCATACCATCATTGTTTCATTAGTGGATGTGTCTCCCAATAGCATGAGAGATCCAAATTAGATTTCACTAGATATATTTTTTTACTCTATTTAGAAATCCCTAACACCTATGTCTACAAATGTAACATTTTATCACTCACCATATAGGTTTTGCCCCATACTAGAATTATTTCATCACTATTTGTGCCTCCCATGAGCATTGATTCATCGATAGTTGTCTCTCATATTGTCACTCTACCTCATCATTTTGTTAGGAGTCCTTCCTACCTATGGAGGAGCCCATAATCATTTTCATTCAATCAAAGTGTGGGAAAAATTCATGAGATAATTAAAAACTCAACTATCGATAATTTAGAACCCATTTTTTAGTTATTTTCATAATATTTATAGATAAGATATTTGATATATAGCATTTTAACTTTTCTTGTGTAGACACCTAACGAGTCATAGACTGCATCAAAAAGGATAAGTTTTGACGATCTAGCATAGTCATAGATATTGATAGAGATATACTTATGTAGTTGTGGTTATTAGATGACATTGACATATATTCAACTTTTGTATTGTATATATTCAATATTTGTAATGTACACATTTGACATTTGTATACATTCAACTTTGGTATTGTACCTATGAGACATGACATAGTTTTGTAACTATATGTTTGATATTGCATAATATTAGTTATTTTGATGGACATTTAACTTTAATTTATATCCAACTTGTTCAGTGTGTGCATAAAAATTTGTATTTCATCTTATTTTCTTGTAATAAATCAAACACAAAACTGTTCATTATTTTATACAAAAAATGTAACATTTTTATCAAATTCATTTTAACATGTAACCAAACTCATCTATGACTTATATTGATGTAATAAGACATGAATAGTAAAAATTTGTCATTTTTTTTTGTATTTGTGTCAAATTATTAAAATTGTGCACTTATTTTTATGTTTTTTTTGAAGCCCTTATCCCGTTGTTTGACCCCTATTTGGCATGCATACTTAAGACAACATGGGAAGGATAAAAAAAGGGAAATAGGTGCTCTTATAATGTTTTTTATTTCTTTTTATGTCTTGTAATATGTGTAGGTGTTAGCTCCAAAAGTTTTTGTAAGCATTTTTCAAAACTCACTATGTTTGTCATCTTTGCATCAAAATTAGTCACAATATGGAAACTTTACATTTTTTCTTAAAGAGGGGAAGGCCAATTTTTTTTTGGTTGATTCAAAATGCGAAAAAATTCTAACTAACACTTCCACCATGATATGGTCAAATCAAATCAATTTTGGTTTTACTAGATTGAGTCACTGAAGCAATTAGCCTTACAAGGTCACCAATGTTGCTTAGAGACCCTTAGGGACACTTCCATTCGGTATGGTTTATAACATCTAAGAGACTCTATGGATGAAATGAGGTTGGCCCTAGCCTAAATCTATCTAACTAGAGTTAATAACATAGATAGTTTTATACCAAGATGAATGACTTAAAATATACAAAACCTTGCTCATTTGAATTGAGCAATATTGTGTGCAACTTTTGGCCTTAAGCGAGAAAGGGATGCAAAATCTAAACAAAATATGGGTCTCCTAAAACTAAGATAGGTTGTTGTATGCCTCAACAATGTGATTTTTTAGCACCCCATAGTTTCTCAATACCTTGCATGATCTTAGAGATATGGTCACTCAAAGATCATTGTCCAATAGTTCTTAGAGACTCTTAGGGATACTTACATTCAATGTGGTTGATAATGTTCAAGGGACCTTGTCACAAAATTGAGGTTGACCCTAGCCTAAATAGATCCAACTAGAGTTAATAGAGAAAATGGTTTAATCTTAGGATGATCAATTTGAAATGTATGGAACCTTTCTCATTTGAACTAAGCAACATTGTAACTTTTGGAATTATGCAAGAATGGTTATTGTAGGCTTCAAAACCTTGATCTTGCATCACATGATTGGATCTACTTGTCAATACCTTGCACAATTTCATAGATATGGTTATTCAAATATTTTTGCCCAATGTTGCTTAAAGACCCTTAGGGATGCATCTATTCAGTGTGGTCAATAACATCTGATGGACTCTATCACCAAAATGAGGTTGGCCATAGCCTAAACCTATCCAACCAAAGCTAATGGAGAAGATGATTTGATCCCAACATGAATGGTTGTAAATATACACAACCTTGCTATTTTAACTAAGAATCACTACAACTCTAGACATTAGGTGAGAAAAGATTCCAAACCCAGACAAAGTTGGATCTCCTAAAATTGAGATAGGTTATTGTAGGCCTTGACAATGGGAACTTGTACCACCTAAAAAAAATTCAATACCTCACACAAGCTCAGAGATATTTCTATCTAAAGATTGTTGCTCAATAGTTCTTAGAGATCCTTAGAGATGCTTTTGCTAAGTGCGGTTGATAATGTGTGAGGGACTCTATCACTAAATTTTTTTTGGCCCTAGTATAAATGCAACCAACTAGAGCTAATAGAGAAACTAGTTTTATCCCAAGATAAATGGTTTGAAATATACACAACCTTTCTTATTTACACTTTTGGTATTAGGCAAGAAAGGGATGTCAAATTTAAATAAAGTTAGATCTCCTAAAATTGAGATAGGTTATTGTAGGCCTCAACAATGCAATCATGTAGCACTTAATTACTTGTCAATACCTTGCATGATCTTAGGGATATGGCTGCTCAAATATCATTGGCCAATAGTGCTTAGAGACCCTTAAGGATGCTTCCATTTAGTGTGGCTGATAATGTCAGAGGGACTCTATCACCAAAAAGAGGTTTCCTAGCCTAAACCAAGCCAACTAAAACTAATGGAGTAGATAATTTGATCCCAAGATGAATGGTTTGAAATATACTCAACCTTGCTCATTTGAACTAAGCAACATTGCAACTTTTAGCATTAGGAAAGAAAGTGATTCCAAATCCAAACATTGTTGGATCTACTAAAACTAAGATAGGTTATTTTAGGCCTCAATAATTCAATCTTTTAGAACCTAATATTTTTTCAATACCTCACATGTGCTCGAAGATATGGCCACTCAAATATCATTTCCCAATAATGCTTAGAGACCCTTAGGGATGCTTCCATTCAATGTGGTTGATAATGTTAGAAGGACTCTATTACTAAATAAAGATTTTTCCTAGCCTAAATCCAACCAACTAAAGATAATGGAGTAGACAATTTGATCCTAGATGAATGGTTTGAAATATACACGACCTTGCCCATTTGAATTGAGCAATACTGCAACTTTTGGCATTAGGCAAGAAATGGATTTCAAATCCAAACAAAATTTGATCTCTTAATACTAATATAGGTTATTTTAGGCCTCAATAATGTGATCTTGTAGCACCTGATACTTTGTCAATATCGTGTATGAGCTCAAAGATATGGCTGTTCAAATATCAATCCCAATAGTGCTTAAAGACCCTTAGGTATTCTTATATTTAGTGTGGACAATATTGTCTGAGGGACTTTGTGGCTGAAATGAGGTTGTCCCTAGCAAAAAATTGGCCAACCAAAGATAACATAATAGGTGATTTGATCCCACAAAAAATATTTTGAAATTAACACAACCTTGCTCATTTGAACTTAGTAACACTGCAACTTTTGGCATTTGGTGAGAAAGGGATGCCAAATAAAAACAAAGTTGGATCTCCTAAAACTAAGATAGGTTATTGTAGGACTCAATAATGTAATCCTAAATCACCTAATAGTTTATCAATATCTTGCATGAGTTCACAGATATGGTCAATCAAATATCAATGCCCAATAGCTCTTAGAGACCCTTAGGGGTGCTTCTGTTTAGTATGGTCAATGGCATTAGAGAGACTTTGTGGCTAAAACAAGGTTGTCCCTAGCATAAACTCATCCAAATAGAGCTAATAGAGTATAAAATTAAATACCAAGATGAATAGTTTGAAATATACATAACCTTTCTCATTTGAATTGAGCACAACTTCATCTTTTGGCATTAGGGAAGAAAGGGATGTCAAATCCAAAGAAAATCATATCTCTTAAAACTAAGATAGATTATTATAGGCCTTAATAGAATCATCCTATATAACCTAATAGTATGTTAATACCTTGCATGAACTCAAAGATAAAATAGTTCGAGGATCACTTCCCAATAGTGCTTAGAGACCCTTAGGGACTCTTCTATTCAATGTGGTTGATAGCATCTGAGAGACTCTATGGCTGAAAGGAGGTTGTCCATATCCTAACACAACCAACTAGAGCTAATGGATTAGATTATTTAATCCAAAGAATTTTTTTTTAAATATACACAACCTTTCTCATTTGAACTGAGCAACACTACAACTTTTGGCATTAGGCAAGAAAGGGATGCCAAATCCAAATAAAGTTAGATATCTTAAAATAGAGACAAGTTATTGTAAACCTCAAAAAAAAAATCATGTACCACCTAAAAATAAGTAAATACTTCACATGATCTTAGAAATATGCATGCCCAAAGTTCATTTTCCAATAGTGCTTACAAACCGTTAGGGATGCTTCTATTCAACGTAGTTGGTAGTGTTTGAGGGATGTATGAGAGGTGAAGTATGGATGAGTGAAGGTCTAGTATAATATTTACTATATAGAAATAATAAAATAAGGTGCATGAAAGAAGGATTAAGTAATGTGCACCATGAGGAAGCATTACTAGAGTGCATAAAGTTGATGGAAGGGTATACTAGCATGTGATCTACCTTAACAAGGGATAAGCTTTTGAGTTGATGTTTATTATATATGTTGAATTCAAGGTGTACATTGAAAGAATTAGTTTTGAAAATGATTAACAAGTGGATTTCTAGAAGGCCCTAGTTTTTGGGAGCAGGTGATGAGGATTTGATGGTTAGGAATGTAAAAAAGGCCAAGGGGACTTTAAACCTACTAAATCTATAGTTTTCAACATAAGTAGGTATTATAAAAAGTTAGGGAATTAGAGGTTAAGGGTAAAGAGTAGTTGCTATGTAAAAGTGTCTTATTTTAAGCCTAAATTGGGGTTACATAGTGTGATAGAAAGGAAATGGTCCAAAACAACTATATCCAAGATTTTCATATGTTTTAGAAAAGCCAAATGAATATCCAAATATATAATTTATTTGCCTAATGTTTGGAAAATTTGGGTGAAAAATGCATGAGGACAACCATCTAGGTGTCATAAGGCCTATTAAGTTAACTTTGTATTTTCCTTGTAAATCCATATAAGTTGAAGATAATTGAATATTCTTTGAAGGAGATGTTATCATCAAACCCATGAAATAGATTTCAAGAACTAAATTTATAAGCATAACAAAAAATTCTATAACAAAATTTATAACCATAACAATATAAAAATATATACACAATTTATATCTGTTATCAATTTTATATACAAATTTTACATCTAAATATTCACATGTTACATCTCTTATTGGATTTGAATGCAAACTATGGCATATAAATATACACATGTTACATGTCTTCTCTTTTTTAATATAAAAATTTTTGCATCGACATATGCACATCACTAAAAAGTTGCAATATATTGCACAACATATATATATAAAAGTTTCAAAAGTATTCTAGCATTTGTAAAATAATTCAGCTATATAGCACATAATCAATCAAGGGAACATTCTAGATCAGCTCTAACCCTTATTATATCAAGTATTTCCTCATGATTAGATTCACATACTTTTCATAAATTCTTGTTAAGAGGCTAACTATGACACTGCATCAATTGAATATATTTATTGCAACAAAAAGGTTAGAGTAATGATGGATGTATCTATGTGTCTTAAAATCCTCAAACAGCTAAGTGCTAGAATTCTTGATAGGGTACCCTCATTTAATTGTAAAGATAAGCTAAAGTCAAAATTGATGCATTATACATGAAAAAATTACATAAAGATATTGTCATGCCATTGGATAGAAATGTACTACCTTTAAAGCCATGTGTCTATCACAATGATGGATCCTATTAGGTACTCAAAACCCTCACCATCAATGACTATAGCTATGACTTTCTTTTTTATTTGAATACACTGACATAGAAAGTAATTGGTTCCTTCATCATTATTCTCATATGCAATAACTACATATACATGACCTACATTAAATGGAATAATAAGTTAATGCCAAAATTGAAAGTAATATATTTTAACCAAGTATTGAATGGATAACCTAGTACCTAGTTCAAATAGATCAAATACTTTATCAAACTCTATTGATCCTTCAACCTAGTTGAGATGTAGTGTTATAGGCAGTTGATATGAATCAATTGGATGCAAAGGTCTAAGAGACAATTGGTCAAGCCATTCTTTTGGTTCACATTCATCCCATAAATGATGCATACAAGAAGAGAAAAATCATCCAAGATTTCTATTATGAATAACTAATGAAGCTACATTTGAACTTTGAAATGAATACATCACACTTTATCCTATAGGTGTACAACAATCTTGTAAATTTTCAATTTTACATTAACATATCAACCAAAAATATCTAGAAACCATATAATTACCTATTCTACCTGGTCCTATTGTAGAATTACACCATTGCACAATTATTTTGCACTTTCTAATATTGTGCAATGCTTGTACTTTAATTCCTCTCTACTAAGGGCTCCTTTCCCATTATGGATGATGTGAGGACATGTCAACTTGTATTAGACTCGTTACTACATAAGTTTGAACCAATGGATTGGTATGTGTAATGCCCTACCCAGAGATCCTTGGAAACAAGGATTCAAATCAAGCCAAGATATTTTTTTTTACAAGTATGAATGCACATGACAACATCATACAGGGATCACAATGATTGCAACGGAAGACTTCGCCACAATCCTGGCAACCAACAAATCTCCAAACACCACTACCCAACTGACACACACAAAACCAAAAATGACAATGCACTTGATGAGGGCACAAGAAACAACCACTCATCAACAAAACACCAAGCTGGGGTAAAATGCAGGAACCAAAAATTTGGCTAAGCCTAAAATCCTAAATCCCTAAAAATTGGCTAAGTCTGGATTTCTGAAGCCCTAAAATTTCCTAGAATCCATAACTTATCTCTGAGAAGTTTGAAACCTATCTGAAATGATTTGTCGCATATATTAAAATATATCTTAAGTATAAGGAATTAAATATACGTCAACTTATACTCAAACGATATATTTTAAACCCCTAGGAAATCTGTTTTGAACCAGGAAGGTGTAAAAATCAAAAGGGTGTCCAAAACAAACTTTTGAACTTTCATCCGACAAGCCTAGATAGCCCCTATTTCTCATGCGAGAAAGAAAACTAGTCTCGAGTTTCGCATGAGATCTTTCACCGCTACGCGCAAGAAAGTGCACACTTCACATGAGGACTACTGAGCTTCGCATGAGGATTCACATTCTTGCGTGAGGATTCCCTACGAGAACATTTAAATTCTCGTGTGGGAAGTGTATTCTTTCGCGCAAGGAAGAAACAGTCTCGCGCAAGGGAGAAACAATCTCGCGTGAGGAAAATACAATCTCGTGCGAGGAAACAAATCAACGCAACACAAAACACAAACAAACAGCTATGCAAACAAGGAAACCTCCACACTAGGGAGTACCGAATCCACGTAAATCGAGGAATGAATACTCAAGAGCACTAACAACAAGGAAAGAGGAACATCTAACCATCTAAAACATAAAAGCAAAGCACATACTGAAATAAACATCGCAATGAACAAAAATACATTTTTGAACTAAACAACCAAATAAGTGTGCGGTTCCTCCCAACTGTCAATAGCATCATAAGACCATCATGGGT
Source organism: Cupressus sempervirens (assembly GCA_028749045.1). Taxonomy (NCBI): domain Eukaryota; kingdom Viridiplantae; phylum Streptophyta; class Pinopsida; order Cupressales; family Cupressaceae; genus Cupressus; species Cupressus sempervirens. Next base: position 760,485,599 of record CM053786.1, on the reverse strand, counting down.
CCTAGCCATCCCTCGTGCATAACATCCCAAGCCACCGACCAGATCGTCAGTACTGTCATAATAGGGATGTCACTACTAAAACATGCAACAATATAAGCATAAGGAAATCTAACATGCTAGTAGTAAAGCATAAGATAATCCTACAGTAGATAACATCTCCTATTACATGCTAAACATCAATAAGCAACAGATGTACTACTAAATCAAATAACATCATCTAATCATATGCTAACCATCATGATAAGGGAATGCATCTAATAAACTAACATCATTTAAACATGATATCCAAGCATTCCAATGAAAGAATAAATCACAAGAAAGCATAATCTGGAACTCGAAGTACCAAGTGAAAACATCTAGCAATGGTCGCACTAGGATAAGAGACCATCTCTGTACACTAGTCCCTAGCAGTGGTGAAGGTAGCTACACCTCCCAACCACATGGCACCCAAAGGTCCACACCCGTTGTGTTAATGGAGATAACGATCCAACCACAAACACACAAAAATCACAACATCCAAGGCTAACACTCACGCTAGATAGTATGATGGCTACAACCAAGAACCTAAGACAATGCAAGGAGTACAGGTCCTGGTCAGACACTCAATAGGCTACTACGTAGGGACTAACATCATGGAGAGTCGCTTGGCATCAAAAAGCCCAAGCTAGGACTTTCACAGATTCAACATCCCTCAACGGAAAGGCTCTTGCACCCCAAACCTTTTTATTATCTTAAGTTTTATTACCAGTCACACATTTTATTTAATTTTCACTTAATTAAAGCTTCCTTCGCCAACCCTCTATGCACAATAATCACCAGGCTGTGAGGTAGAAGTGCCCTCCATATGCTACCCTACCCTACCCATGCTCATCCTACGACAAGTGCCCATGGGCATGCATACTCCCATCCCAACCCCAATGATCATAACTTTCGACAAATCCATGAAAGATCGAGCCTCGCAAGTCACCCAACAAATGTACGCACATGTACTCATGTGTGGCACACCACCATCATGAAGATCATAACACAAGGAAAGGAATGAGAACACAATGCAAAACAAACACCCAACCGAAAGCAACTCAAGAGGACGAATTCTACATGAATCCCAAAGCCAATAAAATCATACATCATCAAATCACTCAACTGGCCTCAATCTGAGAGTATGGATTCTACACGAATCCCAATGATGTAAGAAGACTACACATCATGAACTCACTCAACCGACCTCAATTCGAGAGTATGGATTCTACATGAATCCTAGCATTCACAAAATAAAAGCAAAGGTCCAACAAAAACAATAACAAGTGTAAAATCACTCAACCGAACACAATATCGGAAGTACGGATGCAACATGCATCCCAATGCAACATAAAAGTGCAAAAGTGGTCTGACTGATATCCAAATGGATCATCAAGGTCCATGACCCACATTGTGCCAAGAAAACTCAAGAAAATAGGGCAGCACGCAAAACGAAGTAAAAACCCCAAAAATTTGGAAAACTACAAAAGTAAAACCCATTTGGCCTTTGGGTTCAAAAACCCCAAAAATCCAAAAATAATTGAAATCAGACACCGTATGCAAAAATGGCCAGCATGACAGCGTAAAATCCCAAACCCTCATCCCAAAAAATAGGGAAATATTCATACCCGCCCAACCAGGTAGAACTAACATACAAAAACGGAGGGGAACACTAGTTGTCAGCCTCCAAACAAAAGGCTACCAAAAATAGAAGCAAAAATAGAGCAGAAACAATAAAATAGGAAAGCCCTACCTCACAGCCAAAAGGGCAAAACGGGAATCTGAACCATAAAATAAATATCTCGTAGAAGTAGCTGAAAATTGCGGCAATCTAAGTTTTCCCTAAGCTGGATCTAACGAGCCCAACCTCGCAACGATCCCACGCTCGTAGCTCCCACAACGAACAAAACAATAAATCCTCATGAAGAGGATTTTGGGTTTTACTCTCCAACTTTACAATTCAAAAGTGAGAAGTGAGGAATTAAATTCCTCTTTGGAAATTTATTCACTTTTCAGGTGAATAATCGATTAGGGCATTTAACCAACCAATCCAGTTAAACCCTGAATTGACCCAAATGAAAACAGGCTATTCCTATAAATAGGAATTCATCTATGGCAAAGCTGCTAGAAATTAAAATAAATCAATTAAAAAGCCTAAAAACCGAAAAACACATAAATCTCCTGAACAACTTTCATGACAAAGCGAAACTCTAAATGCACAGACACGCTTACTGGTCTAATCACATAATGCAAATGAGTTCGAATTTAATAATCACTAAAAGGTTTAAATTAAATATTTAATAAAGGATACATCGACCATAGAAGGACGACATTGGTAAAATATGAATGGTTGAATCCCTAACTCCATGTGCTACTACCAGGGATATAAATCCTGCACACTAAACAACATGATCAAGTGCAATTGCATATAATAACATAGCCAAAGCAATAAATGCATTAAATCACCTAATTTAGCCATTTAATTAATTATATTAAAATAATCTATTTACATCACTCACATTTGCAAAAGAAATAGCAACACAGGAATGAAGTAAATAACCATAGCATTAAATCCATCATATAGTGAAATCTGAGGTATTTCCAAATACCAGATAACTTGATAACCAGATATCATCATAAAACACACTGTAATCTCAAAATGGCATCATCATGCAATATGATTAACTGAACAACATAGTAGTCTAATATCTATGATACTAGAATCAAAGAGTAACATTTGACCCTCAGGTCATCTCAAATGTAAAACATAACATGAGTAACAAATATCTCTCTAATCAAAAATATAACAAGGTAAATGTCCGCAGCACATAACCAAAGAATCCAACATGAACAATCCATTCTAATTACTTAAGCATTTAATAATGATTGATTACTCTACATTAAAAGGGCATTTAAAACACATAAGAAAACATAGTCATAAACATGACTAACCACTGCTACAGGAACCTAGTCCAGTGCAGCATGGTAAAAGAACATAATGCAATCTCTACACACATCTCAGGGTAATCACGGAATAATCTCATGATACCACATCGATCCTGCTAACCACTAGCACAAACCTCAGAGAACCAAAAATCACATCATAATCTCGAAGATCAGTCAAAAGCATAATCAAAGCAACTAATATAGAAACATAAATGTAAACACCTCAACGATATAGACCACTCAAGGTCACAATCATGATCCATCACAACAAAAGATCATCAAGGTTGCATCCATCAGGACGACTTACAAAAGAAAAATGGGAGAGGCACTAAAGTATGCATCAAAGATATTTCTAATAATGTTTCTTTCACTATTATTTTCAAATGTTCTTAACCCTAGGGTAAAAGTATAGATTTATGTCACCATTTAGGATACCAAAACCCATTTTGGTCAAATTTCATTTCTCTATCAAAAATTAAAAAAATTCAAAAACTAAAAATACCCTTTAATAGATCTCAGATTCAATATCATCATTATATTTTTTTAAACTATTTTAATGACTTGTAATATGTTATAATTTTAAAATATTATAAGTCAATATTTTTGCATTTCAAAAGATTCTCCCTCAAAAAAGAAAAAAATAGTAAATCATATCAAAAAATAAAAAATATATATATTTATATCTAGAGGAGAGAGTCCCCTTCATGAGTATGTAATCTTTTTTCAAGAATGTGTAGATTTGATAGGGACATTTTGATGGGAAGAAAAAACTATTGGATTCTAATAAGGTTGAGCTTGAGAATTTATAACAAAAAAAAAATACATAAAAAATAATTATTTCTATTTTTGTTCCATAGCTATACATGTCATCTATAAGATATTTTCAAATCAGAATAGAAAAAGATGATTTGGATATACTTGTTTGATGGGAACTACACCCTATATTTTTTAAAGTTTAAAAAGGAACTTCAAAATAAAAGAAAATGAATAAATTCTTACTCAAAAAATTATAAAAATTATAGGCATAAAATTCATCCAATTCTAACATTTCATCAGTTTACATCATCTTCAAATTCTAAACAAAAATACCATTTTTTTTGTGATTAATGTTGAATTGTCAAATTCTGATATCCTATTTCTTTATAAAAGGTAACACAAGTTTGTGCTTTTACCCCCCAAAATTCTTATTATCTCTCAAATTTCAGATTTTCAAGCATTTCAACAACTAGTTGGAATCTTCCACTTTGATTTAGTTTTTCAAAATTGTTATTCTAAATCTTTCTAATAATTTTTTTTTGGTATTTTATCATGCATTGGATTGCAAATATTTTCATTAGTGTCAATTAGAAACTTTTATTTTCTACAAATTATTATAGGAGATGTTGATGTAGGTGCATGCTCTATATTTGCATTACTTGCATTATGTGCATCCATCATTTCAACTTGAGATGTCGCATAAGGGGCATTGGGTGACATAGTTATATTTGTCATAATCATTTCGATTTGGGTATGTTGAACATTTTTTTTGTCAAATTAGGTGCATTTATGACATAAATATCAATAGCTATATTTCCATCACTTACATTGGTGGCCTTTGATGATATACCTTCATGTAATCACCTCATACACTCCCTTGTTTGTTCCTTTGTTGCCTCTCATTTTTTAATCATTCCTCTCTTGTTATTTCCCATGATTGTAGAAGATAATTTCCCTACAAACAATAAGATGAACAAAATGAAAAAAAAAAAATTAAAATTGCATAATTATTTTATGCTCAATCACAAGATACAAACATAAAATAACATATGCACAGAAGAAAATAGTAAAAATTCATCATTTCAAAGAAAATTTTCCTTTAAACAATAACATGAAAAAAATAAATGATCAAATACAAAATTAAATAAAATTACATCATTATTTTATGCTCAATCATAAGATAGAAACATAAAATAAGATTTTGGCACAAGAAAATAGATCAAATTCAGCATTCCCAAGCAAAAAAAACTAAAAATTTGCATACGTAGTGTAGAAATACATGTGAAACAAAAGTAGAATCTTGTGGGCCACAAGGAAAAAACATAATAGCCATTATAAAAACTATTTACACTTTTCACTAACCCAATTCGGTTATTGATTCTTGAATACAATGCCCTTAGGATCTAATAAGTCGAATAGGTTATGTAGAACTATTGGACAAGGAGATATGGGGGTTAGTGGTAGAGAGAGAGGGTGAGGAGTTAGATATAAATACAAAGAGAGTTTAGGAGTTTGAGAGGGAGGAAGGGAAGGAGGAAGGGAGGGAGGGAGGGAAGGGGGGGTAGAGAGAGAGAGAGAGAGAGAGAGAGAGAGAGAGAGAGAGAGAGAGAGAGAAGTGGGGTTAGGAGTTAGCTAGAGATACAAAGAGATGTTAGGATTTTGAGATAGGGGGATAGAGAGAGAGGGGGGATCAAGGGCTGATGAGAGGATTGTTTAGGTATTATAGAGAGGATGGTTAAGAGTTAGATAGAGATACAAATAGAGGTTAGGGGTTTGAGAGAGAGAGAGAGAGAGAGAGAGAGAGAGAGAGAGAGAGAGAGAGAGAGAGAGAGAGGTGTTTAGGGGTTATAAGTGGGGGTTTAGGAGTGTTGGAACTACAATTCTTGATATCTGAATGGGAACACATTTTATATTGTCATTGATGCCAAACCTATTGGTAAGATAAGTGTCAAACCTACTAGAGAGACATTTAGTAGTAGTGTAGAGTGACATATCATTTGATTGATGAAGAGGATTTGAAAAGAAGAGATCATAAGATGACTTAGTGAAATGTTGAGTTGAGATGTGAAAGTGATATGGAATTACAATGGGAACTTGATAAGTTGGTACTTTACAAGATAATTCATTTTTTAATCAATATATTAAGTGAAGGTGATAGTTGGATGACATTCAAAGATGAAACAAGTCATAATGATAAGTTTGACTAAGTATCAATATTGCATGGTCAATGAAGGAGTTGAAGAAGAATACTAAGGAACTTTAGCATTGTCGAGCATATCTGTACTAGTCAAGTAATAGTGATTTTTGAGTGATAGTATTGACCAAGTGATCTAATGAGGACTAAGCATAAAGGAATATTGATGATAGAGTGACAACAAAAGAATAGCTTGTGAATGAATCAAGATTTGTATTCAACATAGTTGAAATCTTGGAATAAGAAAAATATGCTGACAATAAGGATTGATGAGTTATATTAATTAATGCAAGAAAAGGGTTAATTGAGAGATCAAAGGTTCAGATTTGAGAAGATGTTTCCAAAAGTGTTGAAAAGAGAAGAAGAACAAGAAGGTTGAAACATTCATTGAATATTTTGGATCTCATTGTAAACCCTAAGATCTAGAATTGTGATCCAAGTAGCAAAAGAAAAAAGCTACCTACTTAAGAAGGTATTAGATATATTTTTGGGTTTGTTAGACTAAAAAACTTATGAAGACAAGTAGTGACTAACTTACGAGGAGTTGTCTAAAGTTTTTGAGGTGAAGGATTTTTTGAAGAGTTTCCAAGCATATCTAAGATGATGAGAATGATGGAGTGTATTCAATGAACCATAATTGAGTTGAATAGAGGTCCGAATTTGTAAAGTGAGTTGTATGTTATAAGAACAAAGTTTCATTGTTACTTTCTAACCATTATGGAAATTGTAAGATCATTTTGATAAGGTTCACCTAATAGTCATTTGTAAATCCTTTAATCAAGGTTAAATTCTAATGAAGTGTTCTTAAGTCCTCTAAGAAGGACACTTCTAATAGGGTGATTAACTCTTTTAACAAGGTCATGCCTAATAGTGTGTTTTGTAGCCTTAAATAGAGTTGGCTCCTAATAGAGATCACTTTAGAAGAGTAAAAATATGGTAGCAGGTAAATGGTAGTATTTTCCCAAATTAGGTTTCCATGTTAAACCTTGGTGTTAAATATTGTGTGGATGTTTACTATGTGTTTATGCTACTTACTATTTTAAGTTTAAGTTTATTGTTGACTATGATAAGTTTCTACAATTTGACATATATAGAAGAGAGAGACAAATGGAATGAATAAGATGGATTATAGTGAATAGTTTTGATTAATGATTTATTGGGTTAATTTTTTTGAAGTTTTAAGTATTTTTTTTATACATCAAGACCTTGGGATTACTAATTCACACCCCCCTAGTTATTCCAAATATTCTAACAATTGGTATCAGAGCTCTTGGTGCTTGTGTGTGGTATTAAATTTCACCTATCAAGTATTAGGTATTATGCACTTTACTATCTTGAAAATGAGTACATTAAATTTCCTAGACATATGCCTATTGAATAGATGAAATAGATGTAGGAGCAGAACCAAATGATGATTGAACTTTCATCTTCTAAGATATTTTGAATTTAGTGAAGTAAAAGGATGTAGAAATGCAAAGAAAATATGAAACAAGTTAGTGCTAATTCATGGAGGAGACTCAAATGTGATGAGAGAAAAGGTAAAAAGTATAAGAGGAAAGTCTAATGACATGAGAGTAAATGACGGTGAGAATATACCACAATACGTTGCAAGAATTAAAGAAGTTGTGAAATGCTATCAAGAGTTCTGGAGGTGAAATATCTAAGGAGATAGTGATTATCAAGCTACTGAGAACTCTACTTCATATTTATTCTATTAGGAGTATCTATCATACAAGAGTTGAGGTGAAGACCAGGTAATGATCTCACATTGGATTGTCTAGTTGGCAAACTTGCAAATTTTGGGTTCACTAATTTTGATAATTACTCCCTTACTAATGTTGAAAGTTCTTTCAAATAAAAACCAACTCTTGATGGTTCTAGAAAGGAGAGGAAAATAAGACATGTGAATATTGATAGTGACTGAGATGAAGAATTTGATAAACTTGAGGTGTTACTAGCTAAGAGGCTACCTAGAGGAAAAACTAAATACAAAGATAAACTTCCTATTATCTATTTCACATGAAATCAAGTTGGTCATATTAATGTAAGGTATCTTGATAGAGATGACAAGGATTAGAGGAGGGACAACAAGTACTAAGACAAGATAGATAAAATAGATGGAAAAGGTAATAGAGAATATAAAGGAAAAGGTAAGAAATATTGTTACATTGTTGAAGATAGTTCTGGTAGTGGTACTAATCAAAATGGTGAAGAATTTGTGTATGTTTCTATAAAAGATGATTATGATGAAGATGAGAGATGTGAAAAGACTTTCCTAATTTCACATATAAGAAAAAATGATCGATGGATAATTGATAGTGGATGTTGACATCATATGACTAGTGATATAAGTAAGTTTGAAAGATTAATTTAGTACAATGGTAATAGTGATAAATTTGGAAATGATGCACCATGTTATGTGAAATTTAAAGGATAAACTATTTTGAATGATAAGATCAGATATTATATTAGATATTCAGTTGATGGTCTAAAATATAACTTATTGAGTGTGGCATAGTTGATTAGTTCTAGCTAGAAGGTTGGATTTCTAAACAAGAAAGAAAAATGTATGATACTATTAGTGAACTAATTAGAAGTGCATAGAAAATAAGAGGTCATTTATTCTATCTAGACCTTTCTAGAGATACATGCTTATTTGCACAATATAAAGAGTTTGGCTATGGTGTGAGGCCTCACCCCAACCCATCATAGCATAGATATTATATTTCCATTTTTTTACCTAGGACTGGATATCTCAACATATATTTTGATACTGAGGTCTAATTTGAAGGGCTCAAAAGGGAAAGTCTGACTCACCTAGCTTTTGGCCAGTTGTTCCCTAGCTCTTTTGGCCTTTTTCTCTTGGTAGTGTGTTTCATTTTGCGATTTTAGGAGCCTGATAAAAACATATTGTTGTGGCTCTTATTGTCATGTTTTTTGTTTTTCCACAATGGTCACCTTTTTTTGGGTGACTTGTTTCTCCTTTGTTGACTCATATAGGGTTTTAGGCACCCTTCAAAACCTGGTTGTGTGGCTGATGTGTAATATTTTATTTGTGATGCCACTCTGGTCACTTCTATTTTCTGACCCGTTCTTACTTAGGAGTGTAGTTTGCTTGGTTTGGGCTTCATTGAATAATCTTGATTTGTAAAGGGTTTCAGGTTCCCTTCAAAGCCTGTTTATCTTATCAAAAACATATATTTTGATACTTGATGGACAATAAATTTTGCTACTTATTTGATGATATTTACCTTGTGATCTTCCATTATGGTATGTAATATTACTTAATTGGCTTAGTCAATGAATTAATGGATATGTATTCAGTATTTCACTATTATGATAAGAAATGAAATTATAATGTGATTCAACTAATTAATTTGATCTTGTTAGAAAAGTTAGTAATATGCAGTTTGTTTTCTAAGGTTAATGATTAAATGCTTTATATGTAAATGATGGAGAATAGGAAGTTAATTATGGAATGTGTTGTATGTGAATGGTATAATACTGAAGTTATCATGTACTTTTACTTTCATATGTATTTTATATGTGAATTTTCATTGCACTATTGATTCTTGAGTTTAGCGTGTACAAAAGGAACCATGGAAACATAGTGGGGAAACAAGGTATAAACACATGTTAATATGACACTACCAAGGTGAATCTTTAGAAGATTCTTAAACCTCATTGTGATGTGTTTATTTTATAAATGTGAGATGTATGTGTGTAGTATGTATTTCATGAGTAAATTCAAACATGTTATGTGTGATGTATAGTGAATTTTGTGTATCACTTGACACTTGTACTTGTTATGTGAAAATGACATGTACTATCAAGATGGATCATGTAGCCACCTCATCTCGAGTTAAATTCCATAAGTAAGAAATATACTTAATTTCCTTAATTTAGTAAGGGAAACAAGAGTTATCTCATAAGAAACTTGGAATTGGACTTTACTTAGAATTGTGAGGGCCAAAAAGCATCTCTAAGTTGAATTTGTGATGAAAATAAACCCTACCCATGATAATACTTTAAGTTAGGAGGCTAATAGTGACCCCTAGGGTGCCTAGAAGACGTAGGAGACCACAAAAAGAATGTATTTTTTATTGAATCCGAAAATGGGAGTATTATATAGAGGAATGACCAAATTAGAAACTCACTTTCCCACTCTATAAATTTAGAGTCATTTAGGGTTTGAAGGAAGAGGATAAGGAGCTCTTCTACAACTTCCATTGCCATTTTCTTGGAGTAAGGTTAGTATCCATGATCCATGGTGTTTCTTCATTTCTTAAAGATTTGTTATGTTATTGTATTCATTGCATTGTAGGACTGATATGGTGTTCTTCAATGCATTTTAGGTTTTTTACGGTATAGGTAATGTGATAATTTTTATGTGTATTCCTTATTGAATCTTATTTTGTTCATGTTGATTGTTTATGTTTAATGGGTGTGAAGCATCACTCACCCTTGGAAGGGAAGAGATTCTTGGGTGAAGGGGTTAGTTGGGCTCACCCATGTTGTTGAGAAACTCTCCCATGTGTGGAGATGATTTTGATGTGTTAAATAGAGTATGGACTCATCATTTCTTGCATTCTTGGGAGGTATAAGGATGTGTATGAAGAACAGAGGACATTGTACACCTTGGAAGGGCATGTTAATTAAGAGAAAATGTGATTATATGTGATTCATGGATTTTACATTCTCCTAATAGGGAGAGCCCACCTTCACCCTATATCTTGATTCTATTATTGAATCTATATGCAAGCCTTGGGTTGGGTTGTATTATCTTGTGCTGAGATGTGTTATTATGGTTATACATGGTATGTGAGCTTGAAGTGTGCAACCATTTGTACATTGTTTTCCCAAGCTCAGGGGGTGGCCTCCTTGAGGCCTAGGTTGGGAGGTGAGCCTCCATGGTTCCTTGTCATTTTTATTTCAGGTTGTGCTCTTGGATTCATGGAGCTATTAGAACTTTCCTTGCATTGAAGAAGAATAAGATATGTCATTTTGTGATGTGATGAAGGAATTAACCCCCTTTCTTGTATTCATGTTTATTTTAGTGGTGGAAAGGTCACTATTGTGTTGTGTACCATACTATAAGAAAGGATTTGTGAATTACTTATGTGTTGTAGAAAGTTTTCCATGTGTAGTTCTAATGGAGAATCCACCATCCTATGTTCATTCTTGTGAAAATTGTTGTATGTAAGCAATCATATAATTAAGAATGAGAACCATATTGTATTGTGATTATAGTTTCATTATCTTGTATTTGAGTGAGTAGAAGGAATGGATTAAGCATCATTGTAGATTGTGAAGGAGTTTATCTCTTTTGGTTATCATATTATTCTCAACTCACATAGAAAAAATATATGCATTCATGCTCAATCTTGAATGATGAATGGATATAGAAAATGCATTTAAAAACTATTGTAAATGTATTAGTTTTCAACTATGTATTCAATTTAAAATAGTGGATTAAGTTTCAATAATGGATTTAGTATAAAGGATGTTCTTTGAGGCTTCCATGCAAATAGATTTTCAATATGTTCAATAAAAAAAAACCATGAAAATTACATTTATAGGAAGAATTGTTCTATTAATTCATGTTGATCTTAAGCCAAATATAAACCATGCAATAAGATTTTGCTACATGAATATCAATAGATTCTCTATCTAGACATATACCTTGGAATGAACTAACTAGTATCTAAATTTCATCAACTTAGCCTCCAACATCAAAATTGAGTTACAATGAAATTGGGTGAAATAGTTTAACTCAAATATGAACCCATACATGCACATTTCACATTCTCAAAAATGTATGGGAAAGGAAAAATAACTCTCTCCTATTACAGTTGATTAAAATATTCAGCATAGATAAAGTAATACAAATCTTGAATTTACTAGTATAATATTGACAAATCAATGACATTCATTAAATAATTGTCAGTCCTAGAGACATCATTCCATTAGTGCTTTATTTCATTCTATCATGAAATAGCATCTCCTATCTACAAAGAAAATAATATAATAATAATATATTATTAATATAAAAAAATCATCGCATCTTGTCCTAATAGCTAGGCAACTTGGCATGTAGTCATGTCAAAAAAAATTCAAAAAAAAGAAGTTTTTGGGCTACAGTCAACCCCTTTTCCCTTTATCCTTGGCGGCCACTTTAAGTAAGTGGGAGGTGCATTAAATGTTTATGGGCACCTTAGGGAAGGATGCCTCCCTCCCTCCTCCTTCCCACATGGCAAGAGAGAAAGAGAAGGGGGCAGAGTCTTGGGAAGTGGGTGGGGGTGTAGGTATAGGTATAGGTATGGGTATAGGTTTGGAAAAAAGGGTGTTGGGTAGTAGTTTTAATTTTTTTTAATTAATTATTGATTATGGTAAAGGGTGTTAAGGGTCAAAATAAATCTGAACCTACATTGAGTATGTTAGAAAGGGGTATTTGTTGACTTTTTTTTTAGAAACACACACACACACACACACACACACACACACACACACACACACACACACACACACACACACACACACACACACACACACACACACACACACACATAAACACACACACACATGCACGCATGCACGCACAGACGTACGCACGCACATATATATATTGTATTAATTCAGGCATGTGTTATAAGTAAGATAGCATATATATAGTATTAACAAGTATAGTAATTATAATAATATTATTAAATGATTAAAATAAAAGATGTATATTGAGAATAGTAGACATGGGTAAATTTTGAAGTATTAATAATAATAATATCAATAATAAAGTTTAAGCTAAGATGAGACATAGAATGTATGTATGTATGTATGTAATTCTATTAAATAAGGAACATTAAATTAAGTGTTTTGTTTTAGGAAATATTATGTTGAAAAAATTAATGTTTAAGGTAGTATGGTACCATAGAATTTAACTATGATTAGTCTTGTTGTAATGAAGGGTAGTTAGATTTTATAGGATACAAATTTAATGTGTAGTTAGTATATAACATGTAATAATCATTGTTTGATCAACATACACCACTAAGTATTTTATGTGTTCAATCCTCAATATTGAGACTATCAAGTTATCAGACACTTATATGATGATAATCTTAATGCATTTTGGAAGCAATCTAACACAAGATATGTGATAGGATAAGAGCATCATAACCCTACCCTATATCTAAGATGTAACTTGCAAGGAACTACTTAAACCAATGAAGTTGAGAAAATTTCTTGACTCTATAATTGGAAATTCATAATACTCAGGCAATGTCTGAATCTTCATCACAACCCGTAATCTTAGAATGCAACTTATACACATCTAGTTATAACAAAGTACCATTCAAGTATAACCACCTACCTAATTTGAGTATAAACCCTTTTCAATTTAAACATCAAGTCATTCAAATAAATTATAAACATTAACATATCTTCAAAAAAAAAAAAATAGTGGTGTGTTTGCCTTGTGGAATTTTGGGCATGAAATATGGCATAAAAGGTTGTGTCATGTGAGTTTTGATAATTTAGTTGAGATTAGCAAGAAAAAAAGATTAAAAAGATTTCAAAGATTGAGTAAAGTAGATAAGGTAATGTGCAAACAATGTCAATTTGAAAAAATGACTAAGGCTAGTTTCAAGAGAGAAAAAAATTCTTCTGATGATATTTTGGAATTAGTTCATAATCATATATGTGGTCCTATTAGAGTGCAAATTTATTGTGAAGATAAGTACTTTATCTTATTTTTTGATGATTGTAATGTTTCTTAAAGAAAAAGATGATGCTTTTTAGATATTTAAGTGGTTTTAGCTAGAGTGGAGAAGGAAATAGGCAAGATTCTAAAATTCTTGAGATTAGATAGAGGTGGAGAGTTCATATCAGAAAAGTTTAACATATTCTACAATGATAGAGGTTTATCATCTTAAAATGGAAGCACTTCCATGTTAAGAGAATTTATCCCTCCAAATAAGTGGTTTGGGGTCATGTCAAGAACCTTGAATGGTTCTTTTCATGGATATGGTATTTTTCCCTTATTTTTGCTATCTCTCTCTCTCTCTCTCTCTCTCTCTCTCTCTCTCTCTCTCTCTCTCTCTCTCTCTCTCTCTCTCTCTCTCTCTCTCTCTCTCTCTCTCCAGCCTATCTCTAACAAACTACTCTATGAAATTGAGGACTTTAGCCTCTGGGTCAAGCACAACCTTCTAGGTCAAGGTCAACCTCAACCCTGACCTAGGTCATGGATGAACTTGACCCTAACCTATAGAAAGGTCGATCTCATCCCCAACCCTAGATCCTATTTTCAATTTTGGGATTTTTGGGATCTCGAGCTTCAAAAAGTTTTCTTTCCTCACTTTTGGGTTGGCTATTTTGGGTTTCAGAATGGTAGACTCTTAAATTACATTTAAACTAGGTCTATTCCTGGGGGTTAAGGTTAAATTAGATTTAATGCTCCTATGTCAGCATTTTCTAAGAGTTTGTACCCTAGATCTCTATATAAGGAAGTTTTCTTCCCTCATTTTGACATCTACAACCTATGCACTTTCTATGAACCATTTATGGACTTTGAGAAAATTTATGAGTGACTATCTACTTTTCAAGATCAAGTAAGAATTCTATCATTCAAGCATTCAAGTTCTCCATTGAAGATCAAGGATTGAAGCATTCAAGCCTTTGAAGGGGTTTGGTTCAAGCATTCAAGATTCATCATTTAAAATTCTAGATCTAGACATCATGGTGGTGTGATCTTCTTTCAAGATTATTTGTTCATCTTCAAGATCTATTTATACTTATTTCAAGGTGTATTCTAAGCATATAATCATTGATGTTTTGATTTACATTTTTTAATATTATGTTCAAGCTTTCATATCAATATACTTGTTTACATTTCAAATACAAATGAATATCTATTAATATCATAGGTTCATTGTTAGATTTACTTGTACTACTTTCTAGAATTCTTTATTTCAATTCCATTATTAAGGTTGATTCCAAACTAGGGTTTGACCAAGGAAACCCCTCATCCAAACAACAAAACCATTTGTCTTAAAGATACAAGTGTGGAATAGAAAATTGGAGACAAGATTCAGATACCATTTTTGTCAAACTTGCAAGATTTGCAAATATAAATTTTGTCAAAGTAGTGTAGGTCAAGGTTGACTTTTTGGGGTACAATTGTGCCCTAGGGTAAGATTGTGCCTTGTCAATAGGGTCAAGGTTGACCTCCCTTCAAAAAGACAAAATATTTCAAATTTTAATCTGTCTCGACATTTCCAGTCTGGAATGGGTTGCAAATTTTCTAGAAACTACATATAGACATCAGAAAATGGCATTTTCTAGATTCAAGGTTAGTATTTGTCTTTTATATATATCAGGATGTAGGAACATACTCACTGTAATATAAATATTATATACTATTTTCCATGACTTGATCCATTTCAACATTGAATACTTTCTTGTGCTTAACCAATTTGGATCATTCCTTTTGGAAACTAGGTTTAAGAAAGTAAACCTCATTTTCTTTCTATTCATTTTATTATGTGTTTGTCTATTGTATTGTGCTTCTCCTATAATATGTTTGCTAAATCTTGTTAGATTCTTTTATATGATCTTTGTTGTTCTGTTGGTACAAGGTGATAAAAGAATCAAACCTATTGTATTTTTCCTTTATATGTATCTTTGTTCTCCGTATGTTGTTTCATGTTATGTTGTGGTTGTGCTAGTTTTTGTACATATTTCCTTGTTTAATCTGCTTGGATTCATTACTTGGTAGCACTAATTCTTTCTAGTCTCTAGGTCATGGTCCAAAAATATTCTTCTTTGTATTTCTTATGTGATCTTTCCTCCTTTGTGATCGTAGTTCTACTTTCTTTTGGAAACGATGTTTATCCATTTGAAATAATATCATATAGATATTATCTTATGATCAAATAGAACCCAAAGTAGGTAGATCTCTTCTATGTTCTTTGTGTAATACACTAACCATAACCAAAAGAAAAGATACAGAAGAAATAATAATACCGTAAAAAGATACAAAGATAAAACCCGTACAATTTTTTTTTTCTCCATATCATAATTACCATTACAAAATAGCTAAGACAACTTGGTACTGAAATGAACTACAATAACATTAAATCATTACTGATCTTTACATTCGAGTATATAAAATATACCCTCATTTTAAATACAAACAAAAATTAAAAAACTATTAGATTGATACTAATCATAATTTAGTTTTTGAGTTGTTTGTAACCATAAATCAAAACTCAATCAACCTTCAATGATAAGGACAAATTTCCTACTTCCAAGTCCATATACAAATCCTGTATCAGACCTGAAACCAAACAAGCAACACAATCGAAAAACACAAACAGAGCTTAGTAACACTAAATAAGCTGATGAGTTCTTCAATAATCCTACATGTTAGACAATATAACATCATGAAATACATTTATCCAAATAAAGGATTATCAGATAGTTCTATTTTTCTTTTCACAACTAGTTTTGATAGAAAGTACATAATTTCTTACAAATAGATATACAGAAATAAACTCGCATAGAATATGTCAAGGTAATGATCCAATAGTTTCATGGGTGTCAACATAAGAATCTATGTTCATCCATTCATAGGATTCTATATGTCAGGTGAAACCATAAAGTTCTTATCTTGTTATATGTATCCCAACCCATGAGTTTTAGATATAACCACTTGATTAAATAACTATCATAAACTTTCCCATAAGGATCTAGACTAGTGTTGGAGGGTATCCAGCAAAATAATTTTATCACCACAAGTTACTCGCTTTATGATAGCCACCCAATCTAAAAGATCACACTTGCATAATCTCATACACACGTAATTCTAGCTTTACAAGACAGAAGAAAACTTGAAGTTTTAATTATTCAATTTCATCTAATAAATGATTTCTATTTCTTCAATATAACAATTGAATTAGCAACCAAAAAATATCAGTTAACGCCAAACTTCCAATTTTCCCAATGTAATCACTAATCAGATTACCAAACAAAACCATAATTGCAATTTTCCAAAAGCAATCCACATTTAAAAGTACCAAATATGGCTTTGTTTATTTTAATTTTTCATAAGAAATCAAACCATTTTAAAAAAAACCACTTTTAATATATTCTTAATGTTTAAACTATTTAGCAAAGAAAGAATTTTACTAAAATCTATATACCAGAATCAAACAATTGCCATTTTTGGAAACAAGTAGCCATATTAACCTTATGAATGTAAACATATATTTTAATTCTAACAATTTGTTCATAAGGAAATACATACATACTAATACATATATTTAAATACATATATATACATATATATATACATGGCAATATCTTTCTATATATATATATATATATATATATATATATATATATATATATATAACCTCATAAATTTAAATTCAGAGTTAAAATAAATATATATAATCTTTTTCACTGAATGAAACAAATAGCTTGCTGATAACTAAAAGTTTACTACTCTTAATAGTAACTATTTGTCAAAAAGACGATGACAAAGAAATCTAGTGCTGTCTAATATCATATTCAAAAACCCTTGTACCTAAAATGAAATAGATCTCCCATCGAATACAAAAATTGAAGCCATAGAAATAGTTGAATCTAAAACTTTCCAAATCTCCTACAGCCTACAAGATTTTCTTGTTTGAAATCAATGTTTTTAAGACTAGCAATAAGTTAACAGCTGCCAATTTAACAATGAAACTCATTTTAATGTCCACTGTTCAACCAAGTGAACATCCTCTATTCTATTTGACTCTTTAAATAAAGCGATCAATACCATAAAGAAAATGACTATTTTCCATAGACCGAAACCCACATATGTTTTGTGAGAAACATCAAACCCTTTTCCCCTAATCTATTCATACAGTATTAAGTATTCGCTATAATCCATATATACATAATAAATTCATTGCAACACAAAGATCAGGTATATAAATGTTTCACACCCGATTCTGGGTTTATACCGAATTTGATGATGAACACACCAAATTCGGCATACTCACAGAGTTGGGTGTCAATTTTTCCCACAAAGCCATTGCTTATTAAAAATTCACCATACATAAATGAAATAATGTGAAAAATAATAAGATTGAGTTAAAGAAAATCCCCCTACCTATGCAAATGTAGAATGATAATCAAGGAGAAACTACCTAGAGAGCCTTCAACTACCAACTCGCATCCCAAGCCTCCAACTCTCTATGCCTTGGTACAGAGATAACAATGAAACCCTATCAAACACTAAGATAGAGAGAATGTGACCACAAAAATATAGAAGAATGAGGAATAGGAATGCAAAAGGATTTATAAAGCTAGAGTGAGAACCGAAAATCATCCTCATGGTCACTAGAATCCCCAAAAAATACGTAGAGAAACTCGTTCAATAGAGTTTCCATGAAACCCCCACTGGAGTTCATCAATGGGGGACTAAACTCAAAAACCAACTAAGTCAAAGCCAAAACAACTGATAAACCATGTAATCAATGCTCATTACTGTGAGCTAATCTCTAACAACTAATTCTCATAGTTTTCCAACACATGGCAAGTGCAGTACCAAATCAAAAATTGATGAAACTACCCACCATAAATTCCCATAACACTGTCGTCATAAGCCAAGCCCAAAACAAGGCTAGATTTAAATTAGGCTAGTGGTTATGCCAGTAAAAGCTAAGGTTAGGTCGAAATCTAAGTCGAATACATTAGGTTTAGCTTAGGAAAAGACTTAGCTTAACATAACATTAGGTATTAATGTTGACATTAATATTTATATTAATGATAATATTAATATTCATATTAATATCAATATTAATCCTAATTTATATTAAGATAATAACATATCAATATGTATAAACATATACATATAATTATAACTTAGATAAATATAGACATAAGCACACAAATATACTAACAATTACATATACATGTGTATATATATATATATATATATATATATATATATATATATATATATATATATATATATATATATATATATATATATATATATATATATAACATTATAAATATATATACTAAAAGAATACTGGTAAAAATATAAACTTCTTGGTATTTATAAAATTTAATGCCACATTACAAAAGTCTAAACAAGCCTAAGAATAATGAAACTAAAACTGATTCCAGACAAAATATAAAACAAAATTGAATTGCCTTATTTTAAAACCATTACTTTACTGCAGGATTCCTGAAACAAAAATGTCAACATTAATTATGAGAATTAGATCTTAGAAACATCTAACTTCTCATAGTGCATAAATAAAACAACATAAAGATGCCAAAAATGAAAAAGTCCTATAAAATCAATGTTCAAAACAAGTACCAAACCATCCAGTAAATTAAACTAATCTCAGATTCTGAGGTAACAGATGTAGAACTATTAGGGGCATGAAACCCTTTCCCACTAGCTTAGGCTTACTCCTGGAAGCCTGAAAGTAAATGAGGATGAGAAGCTTTCATTGTCCCTACATCTTCCCAAGTTGCAGAGGCATCATCATTATGATCCCATAATACCTTTACCTAGTCCACCTTGCGACCTCTGAGATTTAGTTCCCTTCGTTGGATGATGTGCATTGGTTCCATCATCAATTGGCCACCTTCTACCTCTAATTCATTCCAATTAAGAATATGAGTGATATCAGGTATGTATTTCCTTAATACAAACACATGAAAAGCATCATGGATTCGAGATGGACTGGGAGGCAAAGCAAGTCTGTAAGCAACTGGACCAACTCGTTCCAAGATTTCAAATGGTCCCAGAAAACATGGAGACAATTTGGAACCTTTACCATACCTAATAGGACTTTTTCAGGGTTTGACCCTCAGAAATACTTTGTCCCCAATCAAAAACTGACGCTCAATCTTATGTAAATCTACATACTTTTTTTGTCTATCCTATGTTGTAATAAGATGTTCCCTTATTCATCTCACTTGTTGTTCTAGATCTTGAAGCACATCAGGCCCTAGGAGAATTCTGTCTTCTAAATTATCCCAACTCAAAGGTGTTCTACAAGGCCTTCCATATAAAGCTTGAAAAGGAGAGATACCTATAGAGCTGTGATAACCGTTATTATAAGAAAACTCAACTAAGTACAAGAATTCTTCCCATTTGTTCTGTCTATCCATAACGTACATCTTGAGCATGTCTTCAAGAATTTGATTCACATGCTCAGTTTTTTCGTCAGTCTTAGGATGATATGCATAACTAAAATTCAGTTGAGTACCAAGTTCACATTGCATAGACCTCCAAAGTGATGATGTGAAAATTCGGTCCCTATCTGATATGATCTTCTTTGGAATCCCATGTAGTCTTACAACCTATTCCATAAAAATTTGTGCTACAGAAGCAACATTATAAGAAGATCTTATAGGTATAAAATATGCAACTTTGGTTAACCTATCAACAATAACCATGATTGAATAATGTCGTCTAGCTGATAATGGTAATCCCACTTCCATTCAGGTACACTATGCGACTAAAGTAAACCAACAGGATGATAATGTTTAACTTTCACCCTTTGACATTCTAGACATCTAGCCACAAAATTTGCATTATCTCTCTTCATACCTGGCCAATAATAATGATGTTTAAGATCAAAATTCATTTTCTTAACACCAGGATGTGTTGAATAGGGCACTTTATGAGCTTCAAACATGACCAAATTGTGTAACTCTCCAACTACAGGAATGTGGATTCTATCTCTGAAGATTAATAATCCTTCAGAGTTGATAGAGTATCCTTCATACCTACCTTCCAAAGTGCTCCCACTGTCTACTATAGATTTGACATCTAAAAACCAAGGATCAGCAATCAAATTTTGTAATATTCTCTCCTTTAAATCAACTGTGAGAGTTGAAAAAGAGAGTTCATGACGTCGTCTGCTAATTGCATCAGCCACCTTATTCTCTTTACCTTGCACATATTTTACTTCAATATTATATTAACACAAAAATTCCATCCATCTGCATTGTCATGCATTCAGAGTGGGTTGTGTAAATATATATTGAAGACTTTTTTGATTAGTATGTAAATCAAAATGCTATCCAAGAAGAAAACGTCGCCATTTAGTCAAAGCATGCATTACTGCTGCCAGTTCTAAATCATGAGTAGGATAATTAATCTCATGATCCTTGAGTTTCCTAGACTCATAAGCAATAACCCTACCTTCCTACATTAAAATTGCTTCCAGCCCATCTAAAGAAGCATCTATGCAAACCACAAATTCTTTACCAGAATCAGGCACAGCTAACACAGGTGTACTAGTCAAACATTCTTTAAGATGTTGAAAAGATTCTTCACATTTTTCTAACCAAACAAACCTCTTACCTTTCTTTTGAAGAGAGGTAATAGGATGAGCTATTTTCAATAAATTAGCTAGAAATCTTCTATAGTAACTGGCTAAACCCATCAAACTTCTTACTTCAGACATCTTTGTAGGTGCAAGCCACTCTACAATTGCTCTATTTTTTGTTGGATCAACATCTATACCATCACTTGTTATAATGTATCCAAGATAACTTATTTTTGTTTTGAAAAATTCACACTTTTTAGGATTAGCATACAACTTATTCTTTTGGAGACATTCAAATACTTGTTTCAGATGTTGTTCATGCTCCTCCAAGGAGTTAGAAAATACCAGAATATCATCTAGAAAAACAACCACAAATCTATCAAGGAAAGTTCTAAAAACTCCCTGCATCAGACTCATAAAAATTGATGGCGCATTTGTTAAACCAAAAGGTACAACAGTGAATTCGTAATGCCCATACCTAGTATGAAATTTTGTTTTATGGATATCAACTTCTTGAATTCTTAGCTAATGGTAACCAGATTTAAGATCAATCTTAGAAAATACTTTAGTACCCTTCACTTGATCAAATAAATCATCAATTCTAGGAAATGGACACCTATTCTTGATAGTAACCTTATTTAACTATTTGTAATCAATACATAGTCTAAGTGATCCATCTTTCTTCTTAATAAAGATAACAGGTGCACCCCAAGGAGAGATACTAGGTCTGATTAGCCCCTTCTCAAGAAATTCTTCAAGTTGAACCTTAAATTCCACCAATTCTTGTGTTTTCATGTGGTAAGGAGGTTTAGAGGTTGGTTTAGTTCTTGGAATAAGATCAATCCTAATGTCTATTTCTCTCTTGGGAGGAATACCTAGAATCTCTGTTACAAAAACATCATAAAATTCCTTTAGCAAAGGATGGTCTAAATTGGTTTTATATGCCATAGGTTCAAAAACATCATTAATCGAAATAGCAAATAGTTTGCAACCTTTCTGCATACACCTAAGGAGTTGTTTGGCAGATAAAGACCTAATAGAGATAGGCCTCTTAACCCCTATTATGAATTTGTTTGCTCCATTATCATCAATGCATCTAATAACCTTATTATAACAATCAATAATAGCCTAATGCTGATCCAACCAATCCATTCCTAAAACAATGTCATAGGTTCCTAAGGGAATAACTCTAAGGTTAACTTTAGTGGTAAAAGCCTTAAGTTGTAATTCATAACCTACAACAAACAATCCATCTTTTACCTTAAACCCAGAAGCTAACTCAACTTGCCATACCAACTTAGCCTTTCTCACAGGAATATTACAATGACTAACCAAATTGGCAGAAATGAAAGAATCAGTGGCACCTGAGTCAAATAAAATGGAAATTTCCATACCTTGAAAATTACCTTTGGTCTCAATCATTGCGTTCTAATGTTCTACTTGATTATGGTCCATAGTAGTAAATATATGGTGGTTCCTTCCTAAATCACCAACAGTAGCTTCAGAACCCAATTCTTTAGACCTACCCTAATTATTGCCTCGAAGAGGACAATTTCATTGTAGATGACCCAACTGCCCCCAATGCCAACATTTTGCTCCTCTTTTGGTGCTCTTATCCTATGAGGAAGTTGTTTGTGGTGGTGCAAAACTCTGCTTCGCACTAATAGGCTTAAAAGATCTAGGTAATTTAGGGACCTTAAACTCTTGTTTCATTTGGAAAATTTAGTAAATTTCCTCTTTTGAGATTTACTAACAAAGCTACTAGGTGCTGCCTTAGAATCATCTTTGAAAGGTTTTTGACTCTCATCACTACTAGGAACTAGTGGTTTAGCAGTGCTTTTGATAGAATAATCAAATTTCATTTCAGTAAGTTTAGCCTAATCAGCAGCTTCTTTCACAGTTTTTGGTTTGAAAGTTCTCACTTCCTCACCAATCCTAGGATTTAATCCTCTGATAAAATGTTACACCAAAGGTCTATCACCTTCATTCCAAATAGAATACTTCTTTAACTGAAAGAACTATCTTTCATACATTTCCACTGAAGAATCACCTTGTGCGATGTTAAAGAATTCCTCAAATATAGATTGTTGCCAATACTCAAACATGAACCTTTCCCGAAATCTCTCTAAGAAAAACTCCCAAGTGACTTGAGAAATATGAATTCCAAGGTGTTCTAATTCCATTTTCAACCACATAGATGCAAAAGACCTTAACTGCATTGCAGTCTAGTGAACTTTCACATTAGTATGATAATCATGCAAAATAAAACATCTTTCAATGTTTATAAGCCAATATTCTACTTCATTACTAGTTTTTGTTCCATTAAAATATGGACCTTTAATCTTAGATAGGTCTTTAAGTTGAGCCCTGATAACAAGATTTTCTACTATAGCCTGATTGGCATTAGGAATCTACAAATTTTGAACATTTTCTTCCCCACCAGGAATATTATTCCTAGCTTCAATCTCATCCAACCGTTCAAGAATCTGCTAAAGAATTTCAGGTTGAAATCCCCCTTGCTCTTCAACATGAGGAATTTCATCATCAAGCATCTCTTGATGATCCTAACCTCTACCTTGGCCATGATCGCAACCTCTACAACCTCCTCTACCTCTTCCTACATCGGCTTCAGCATTAGGGATACCATGTCCCCATGTTCCTCATGTAATAGGAGGCATACTAAAATTCCTATAATAAAAGAAATAATTAAAATCTTCCTAGGAAGCATAATGAAACTCTATTTCAAAACATTGAGTCCTGAGTGTTTAAACTAGGCTCTGATACCAAATGTAATACACTAACCATAACCAAAAGAAAAGATACAGAAGAAATAATAATACCATACAAAGATACAAAGATAAAACCCATACAATTTTTTTTTCTTCATGTCATTATTACCATTACAAAATAGCTAAGACAACCTGGTACTAAAATGAACTACAACAACATTAAATCATTACTGATCTTTACATCTGAGTATATAAAATATACCCTCATTTTAAATACAAACAAAAATATAAAACTATTAGAACGATACTGATCATAATTCAATTTTTGAGTTGTTTGTAACCATAAATCAAAATTCAATCAGCCTTCAATGATAAGGTAGAATTTATGAATTCCAAGTTCATATACAAATCCTATATTAGACCTGAAACCAAATAAGCAACACAACTGAAAAACACAACAGGGCTTAGTAACACTAAATAAGCTGATGATTTCTTCAATAAACCTGCATGTTAGACAATATAACAACATGAAATACACGTATCCAAATAAAGGATTATCAGATAGTTCTATTTTTCTTTTCACAACTAGTTTTGATAGCAAGTACATAATTTCTTATATACAGATATATAGAAATAAACTCGCATAGAATATGTCAAGGTAATGATCCAATAGTTTCATGTTAGATTGTGGTGACTGATCAGGAAAGTACTGTACATACTTCATAAATAGTGGGGTTCAGGGCATCAGCCCGAAATTTATTTTTGGGGTAGTAGCCAACATGGTAGCCGACATATTATGGCTGACATATGGCCGACATGTTATAACCCTAAAGTAGTTTAATACTTGTATAAAAGGGCTTAGGGTTGGGTATTTTTCATAATGTTGTGATGCGAATTTGGTTCTTGTGGCGGTCATGAGCAGTAAGGGATTATAGATTGTAATCAGTTTGTAATCACTGGATTGTAATAAGATCAGACTTGCTATTTGGTGGACATAGCCTAGGGATTGAGTGAACCACGTTAAATCTTGGTGCCTTGTGTTCATTTTTTTTTTGTGTGTTCTATTATTTTGTATTATTGGTTATATTTGCATGTAGTTTTTTATTTCTATCCGTGGTTTATCCTAACAAGTGGTATTAGAGCAAGGTTGTCTTTCAGTTATCCTCTGCAAGAAAGTCTCACAATTAAGTGGGAGTCTAACGGTTGAGTGGGAGCGATGGCAGATGAGGGTAAGTTGAGGGTTGACAGGTTTAATGGGTAGAACTTCCAGTTATGGAAGATGCAAATGGAAGACTATCTGTATCAGAAGGATTTATGGAAGCTGTTGGAAGGATAAGCCAAGAATCAAGGAACTATGTCAGAGGCTGAATGGGATCTTTTGGATAGAAAGGCACTCGGAAGCATTCGGTTATGATTGGCACCATTGGTGGCATTTAATATTACAAAAGCAAAGATGACAGAAGATTTGATGAAAACCCTAGCGACACTGTATGAAAAGCCCTCCGCTTCAAACAAGGTATTTCTCATGAAGCGTTTATTTAATATGAAAATGACAGAAGGTGGATCTATTGTAGATCATTTAAATGAGTTTAATACTATTACTAGTCAATTATCTTCTGTAGGTATCAATTTTGATGAAGAAATTAGGGCTCTCTTGATTTTGTGTTCTTTGCCTGAAAGCTAGAATGGCTTGGTAATGGCGGTGAGTAATTTTGTTCCTGGATCTAGTACCCAAAAATATGATGATGTGATCGGTGTTATTTTAAGTGAGGAAACTTGTAGAAAATCCTCAGGTGGATCTACATCAGGAAGTGCTGTAAACACACAAAGCAAGGGTAGAATGACTAAAAGAGGAAGTAACTCTAGAAATCGTGGAAAATCAAGAGGAAAGTCAAAGGGGAGAAGGTCTCAATCGAGAGGACCAAATGATTGCTGGTACTATGGGAAACCAGGGCACAAAAAGAAAGATTGTTGGAATTGAAAGAAAAATGAAGGAGATAAATCAGATGGAGACAAGGAGGCAAATGTGGTAAGTAAAAAATCCGAAGAGGATGCTTTGCTTTTGTCTTTAGAGAGTGTTGATGATTCATGGGTTTTAGATTCTGGTGCTTCATTTCATGCTACACCTCATAGAGGTTATTTCATTGATTATGTCCAAGGGGATTTTGGGCTTGTTTATTTGGGGGATAATGAACCCTATCAAATTTTTGGAAAGGGAAAAATTAAGATTAAGTTGCAGAATGGGAATCATTGGCTACTACATGAGGTAAGACATGTTCCAAAACTAAGTACGAATTTAATTTCAGCAGGGCAACTCGGTGATGAGGGTTGTGTAGTTACTTTTAATGATAAAAATTGGAAAGTTTCAAAAGGCTCCCTTGTAGTAGCAAAAGGTGTGAAAGTAGGCACCTTATATCTTTGTACAGGTCATATTGTTCCTTCTACTTTGATTGTTTCATAGAAAAATGAATATTCAGGAACAATTACTGTAGTTGAGCAGGGAGAACAAATAGCTGCTGTAGATTCTGATACAGCGCTTTGGCACAATAGACTTGGGCACATGAGTGAGAAAGGTATGAAAGTACTTCATTCAAGGAAAGTTTTACAAGGTCTAAAATGTGTGAATATGGATTTCTATGAAAATTGTGTGTATGGAAAATAAAAGAGAGTGAGTTTTGTAAAGACAGGGAAGGAAAATAAAAAGGAGAAATTAGAGCTTGTGCATACAGATGTATGGGGACCAGCTCAGGTATCTTCCCTTGGTGTCTCTCATTATTATGTTACATTTATTGATGATGCAACTAGAAAAGTATGGCTTTATTTCCCTAGACAGAAATCTGATGTATTTCAAACTTTTAAGAAATGGAAATGCTTGGTTGAAAATGAGACTGGTAAGAAATTAAAATATCTTAGATCTGATAATGGTGGTGAGTATTGTAGTCATGAATTTGAAGATTATTGCTCCACTAATGGTATTTGTAGACAAAAAATTGTTCCAAGGATTCCACAGGAAAATACAGTGGCTGAACGCATGAACAGGACTATAATGGAGCGCGCAAGGAGCGTGAGTTTGCATGTTGGGTTTCCCTTACACATGTGGGAAGAGGCTATCAATACTGCAATATATTTGATTAATAGAGGCCCCTCTACTCCTTTGGGCTGTGGTATTCCAGAGGAAGCATGGATTGGTAAGAGGTGAGTTGTTCTTTTCTCAAGACCTTCAGTTGTGAAGCTTTTGCTCATATGGACTCTGAAAATAGAACCAAGCTAGAAGCTAAATCAAAGAAATGTTTCTTTTTTGGATATGGCATTAATGAATTTGGTTATAGGCTTTGGGATTTTGAAAATCTTAAAATTATTAGAAGTTAGGATGTCATATTCAATGAGAAAGTGTTGTACAAAGATCTGTTGCAGCAACATGAGAAGAAAGAAGATGATTATATAGTGCTAGATGATACTCCAAAAGCTGATGTTCCAGCCATTCCTCATGATGTGCAACAACTGCAACAACAAATACCACACACACTAGTAAATTTTAGATGGTCAACAAGGCAAATTAGACCTCCACAAAGGTTTTCTCCCTCTTTGTATTCTATTTTACTTACTGATGCTAGTGAACCTGAAAGTTATGATGAAGCTATGCAGGTGGATACTAAGATTCAGTGGGAGTCTGCAATGAAAGATGAAATGGACTCTTTGCTGAAAAATAAGACATGGGATTTGTGCAAGTTGCCTGCTGGTAAAAAGGCTTTACAGAATAAATGGGTTTATAGGTTGAAAGAAGAGGAAGGAGGTAAGAAAAGATTTAAGGCCAGGTTAGTTGTAAAAGGATTTGCACAGAAAAAGGGAATTGATTTTGATGAGATATTTTCTCCTCTTGTTAAAATGACTTCTATTTGTACTATTTTAAGTCTTGTGGCTACTAAAGATTTGCATTTAGAGAAGATGGATGTTAAAATAGCCTTTCTTCATGGTGATTTGGATGAAGAAATATATATGGCTCAGCCACAGGGTTTTGAGGTCAAAGGTAAGGAGAACTTAGTGTGCAAATTGAAGAAAAGTTTATATGGCTTGAAGCAAGCACCTCGGTAATGGTATCTGAAATTTGAGAGTTTTATGCATGAGCAGGGATATAATAGGTGTCATTCAGATTACTGTGTTTATTTTAAGAGGTTGGATGATGATAGCTACATTATTTTATGTTTATATGTTGATGATATGCTTGTAGTTGGGTCTAACATAGATCATATTAAGGGGCTGAAACGCCAATTAGCACATGCATTTGCTATGAAGGATTTGGGGGCAGAAAAATAAATCCTTGGTATGAAGATTTGAAGAGATAGGAAGAATAGAACATTGATGCTATCTCAAGCTGATTATGTTGAGAAGCTGTTGCAACGTTTCTCTATGGAGAATGCTAAATCTGTCAGCACACCTTTACCTGGTCATTTGAAATTGACTAAGGAGATGTGTCCCAAGACACAGAAAGAGGAGGATAAGATGTCCAAGGTACCCTATGCTTCAGTTGTAGGAAGTTTGATGTATGCTATGGTATGCACTAGGCCAGATATTGCACATGTAGTGGGAGTCGTTAGCAGGTATATGAGTCATCCAAGATTTGAGCATTGGAATGTTGTCAAGTGGATTCTTAGATATTTGAGATGGACATCCAATAAGTGTTTACACTTTGGGGGCTCTACTACTGATTTACAGGGTTATGTTGACTTAGATTTGGCAAGGGATATTGATACTAGGCAGAGTACTACAGGTTATGTCTTTACTGTTGGTGGGGCAGCCGTGAGCTGGGTTTCTAGGTTATAGAAGATTAATGCTTTAGCCACTACAGAGGAAGAGTATGTTGTTTCTATAGAGGTAGCCAAGGAGATGATATGGCTTCAGCTCTTCTTAGAAGAATTGGGACATCCTTAGAAGGATAATTATTTGTTCACAGATAGTCAGAGTGCCATTCATCTTGCTAAGAATTCAGCTCTGCATTCGAAGACCAAATACATACAGTTGTTGTACCATTTCATTCGGTCAGTTTTGGAGGATGGACAGTTAAAGTTGGAGAAGATACATACCAATGAAAATCCAGTAGATATGTTGACAAAGGTTGTAACAAGGGAGAAGTTGAACTCCTCTTCAACTTCAGTTGGTCTTTTAGACTGAACATGAATAAAAGAATAGTAGAGTCCAGGATGGTTTGATCCAGTGGGAGCCCCATGTGGTAGTGGTATTGCTACAGGATCAGTCTCCAAGTGGGAGATTGTTGTTTAGTGTGGAGCCTAATCAGTCCCCAATTGGGAGATTGTTAGATTGTGGTGACTGATAAGGAAAGTATTTTACATACTTCATAAATAGTGGGGTTCGGGGCATTGGCCCAAAAAAAAAAATTTTGGGTAGTAGCCGACATGGTAGGCGACATATTATTGCCGACATATGGCCGACATGTTATAACCCTAAAGCAGTTTAATACTTGTATAAAAGGGCTTAGGGTTGGGTATTTTTCATAATGTTGTGATGTGAAATTGGTTCTTGCGGTGGTATTGAGCTGTAAGGGATTACAGATTGTAATCAGGTTGTAATCATTAGATTGTAATAAGATCAGACTTGCTATTTGGTGGACGTAGCCCAGGGATTGGGTGAACCATGTTAAATCTTGGTGCCTTGTGTTCATTTTTTTTTATTTATGTGTTCTATTATTTTCATTTATTGGTTATATTTTCATGTAGTTTTTTATTTCTGTCTGTGGTTTATCCTAACATTTCATGGGTGTCAACATAAGAATCTATGTTCATCCATTCATAGGATTCTATATGTCAGGTGAAACCATAAAGTTCTTATCTTGTTGTATGTATCCCAACCCATGAGTTTTAGATATTACCACTTGATTAAATAACTGTCATAAACTTTCCCATAAGGATCTAGACTAGTGTCGGAGGGCATCCGACAAAATAATTCTATCACCACAAGTTACTCGCTTTATGATAGCCACCAAATCTAAAGGATCACACTTGCATAATCTAATACACACATTATTCTAGCTTTACAAAACAAAAGAAAACTTGAAGTTTTAATTGTTCAATTTCATCTAACAAATGATTTCTATTGCTTCAATATAACAATTGAATTAGCATCCAAAAAATATGAGTTAACACCAAACTTCCAATTTTCCCAATAAAATCACTAATCAGATTACCAAACAAAACCATAATTGCAATTTTCCAAAAGCAATCCATATTTAAAAGTACCAAATACAGCTTTGTTTATTTTAATTTTTCATAAGAAACCAAACCATTTTTTTAAAAAACACTTTTAATATATTCTTAACATTTAAACTATTTAGCAAAGAAAGAATTTTACTAAAATCTGTATACCAAAATCAAACAATTCCCATTTTTGGAAACAAGTAGCCATATTAACCTTATGAATGCAAACATATATTTTAATTCTAACAATCTGTTCTTAAGAAAATACATACATACTAATACATATATTTAAATACATATATATACATATATATACATAGCAATATCTTTCTATATATATATATATAACTAACCTCATAAATCTAAATTTAGAGTTAAAATAAATATATATAAATATTTATATATAATCTTTTTCACTGAATGAAACAAATAGCTTGCTGATAACTAAAAGTTTACTACTCTTAATAGTAACTATTTGTCAAAAAGATGATGACAAAGAAATCTAGTGCTATCTGATATCATATTCAAAAATCCTTGTACCTAAAATGAAACAAATCTCCCATCGAATAAAAAATTGAAGCTATAGAAATAGTTGAATTTAAAAGTTTCCAAATCTCCTACAACCTACAAGATTTTCTTGTTTGAAATTGATGTTTCTAAGACTAGCAGTAAGTTAACAGTTGCCAATTTAGCAATGAAACTCATTTTAATGTCCACTGTTCAACCCAGTGAACATCCTCTATTCAATTTGACTCTTTAAATAAAGCAATCGATACCATAAAGAAAATGACTATATTGGATAGACCGAAACCCACATTTATGTTTTGTGAGAAACATCAAACCCTTTTGCCCTAATCTATTGATATAGTATTAAGTATTTTCTATAATCCATATATACATAATAAATTCATTGCAACACAAAGATCAAGTATATAAATTTTTCACACCTGATTCTGGGTTTATACCGAATTTGATGATGAACACACCAAATTTGGCATACTCATAGAGTTGGGTGTTGATTTTTCCCACAAATCCATTGCATACTCAAAATTCACCATACATAAATGAAATAATGTGAAAATGAATAAGATTGAGTTAAAGAAAAGCCCCTTGCCTATGCAAATGCAGAATGATAATCAAGGAGAAACTACCTGGAGAGCCTTCAACTACCAACTCGCATCCCAAGCCTCCAACTCTCTATGCTTTGGTACAAAGATAACAATGAAACCCTCTCAAACACTAAGATAAAGAGAATGCAACCACAAAAATATAGAATAATGAGGAATACAAATGGAAAAGGATTTATAAAGCTGGAGTGAGAACCAAATATCATCCTCATGGTCACCAGAATCCCCAAAAAATGCGCAGAGAGACTCGTTCAAAAGAGTTTCCATGAAACCCCCATTGGAGTTCATCAATGGCAAACTGTACTCAAAAACCAACTAACTCCAAGCCAAAATGATCGATAAACCATGTAATCAATGCTCATTACGGTGAGCTAATCTCTAACAACTAATTCTCACAATTTTCCAACACATGGCGAGTGCAGTACCAAATCAAAAATTGATGAAACTGCCCACCATAAATTCCCATAACACTATCATCATAAGCCAAGCCCAAAATAAGGCTAGATTTGAAGTAGGCTAGCAGTTATGCTAGCAAAGCTAAGGTTAGGTCAAAGTCTAAGTCGAATACATTAGGTTTAGCTTAGGAAAAGACTTAGCTTAACATAACATTAGGTATTAATGTTAACATTAATATTTATATTAATGATAATATTAATATTAATATTAATATCAATATTAATCCTAATTTATATTAAGATAATAGCATATCAATATGTATAAACATATACATATAATTATAACTTATATAAATATAAACATAAGCACACAAATATACCAACAATTGCATATACGTATATATATATATATACTAAAAGAATACTAGTAAAAATATAAACGTCTTGGTACTGATAAAATTTAATGCCACATTACAAAAGTCTAAACAAGCCCAAGAATAATGAAACTGAAACTAATTCGAGACAAAATATAAAACAAAACTGAATTGCCTTATTTGAAAACCATTACTTTACTGCAGGATTCCTGAAATAGAAATGTTAACATTAATTCTAAGAATCAGATCTTAGAAACATCTAACTTCTCATAGTGCATAAATAAAACAACATAAAGATGCCGAAAATAAAAAAGTTCTATAAAATCAATGTTCAAAACAAGTACCAAACCATCTAATAAATTAAACTAATCTCAGAGTCTAAGGTAACAGATGCAAAATTGTTAGGGGCATGACACTTTGTATGTTTATGTGGTATTTTCCTTGACTTGTTTTCATCTGGGAGCATCTCATAGTGGAAACATAATCAGTGGAGCTATTCACATTTCTATCAAAGCCATTACTCCTATTAAAGTGTTAGCAATGAGATTAACATGGGGGTATATGCTCTACTCACTTATTTCACACACACACTTTTCACTACATATATATTATTTTGCAAGATAACTTTTCTCCCTTTTGGATTAGTGACTAATCCTTAAAGCATGAATTTATATATTACGATGTCTTGAACCCTCCAATTTCAAATCTTGTTGATCCCTTAAGGTTTAAGGTTTCTTTAAAATTGGATCTCTTTTGGTTTTACTCTTATAGAATATAATATTCTTAAGAGTGACCCCTTGATGGGTTGACTAGTGAGTAGCCACATTCACTAGGTGATTCAATTCCATCTTTCCAATTGTGCAATTTCCTTGTGTGGTTCACAATGGGACATAAGTTCTCATTGGGAAAGATAATCATACTCTTTATTTCTTTCTTCTTTTTTTGCTAGAGATGTCTCTCTTTTGTGATCTTAGAGTTGATGAAGACTTAAGTATTCATTCAGAGGCTTGAGTATTTCTTTGTCACTTTGATTTTAATAAGATTATCTTGTTTATTATGATCTACTTTACCAAGAGTTTGCACTAAGTCCATACTCTTGCTAAAGTGGGGGCTTAATATATCATCTTAAAATGGAAAAAATTAATATTAAGAGCATTTATCCTTTTGAGTAAGTGATCCAGGGTCATGTCAAGTGCCTTGAATGGGTCTTTGCATGGATTTGGCCATTTTCCTCTTCTTCTGCTTCTCTCTCTTGTTATTTTGAGCCTATTTCTAATGAACCTCTCTTTGAAACTAATAAATTTGGCCTTTGGGTTAATGATGACCTCAACCCTGAACTAGGGTAGGGTCTATCTCATCCCTAACCCCAAGTCCCATTTTCAATTTTTCGGAAAATCAGGATCTTGGGCTTCAAAAAGTTTATTTTCCTGCTTTTGGGTTGACTATTTTAGGTTTCAAAATGGTAGACTCTTAAATTAAATTTAATCTAAGTCTATTCCTATGTGTTAAGTTAAATGGGATTTAATGCACTTATGTTGGCCTTCTTTAGGAGTTAGTGCCCTATATCACTATATAAGGAAGCCTTCTCTCATTTTCTCTAAGAGGCATTAGGAGATCAAATGAACAATTACCTTTCTACAATTATTCTATGAAGTTCTATCAAGCACTCAAGCATGCAAGTGTTCAAGCATCCAATTCATCAAGAAGATTCATTTTTAGACATTGAAGGATTCAATCTCTATGGAGCCCTCTTGTTGAAGATTCCATCCATATTCATCCAAGCCTTCTTCTATGCAAAGATACATTCAAAATTGATGCTGAAGATCTAATGATATTGATTTGATACATCCTAAATACATTTTTACATTCATTTGGAGCATTTGTACTTGTGGATTCAAGGATTTGGATCCTTCACAAGAATTTCCACATAAGAAAGGTGAATAGTTCCATTTACTTTGTTTATGCATATTATAATTTCAATTATATTTTAAGGTTAATTCCAAACTGAGGTTTGACCAAGGAAAACCCCCCATCCAACAAAAAAACCATTTTTCTTGTGGATATAGGTGTGGAACAATGAATTGGAGAGAATATTCAAATACCCTTTTCATCAAACTTGTGAGATTTGAGAATAGAAAATTTGTCGAAGAACTATAGGTCAAGGTCAACTTTTTAGGGTACAATTGTGCCTCAAGTTAATATTATGCCTCACCAACAGGGTCAAGGTTGACCTCCCTTGAAAAAGAAAAAATATTTTTGGGTTTTCTTTGTCCGAACATTTCTAGTCTAGAACATTTTGCACATTTTCCAAAAACTACATACAGACACCAGAAAATAAAATTTTCTAGATTCAATGTTAGTATTTGTCTTTAATCTATTTTAGGATTTAGGCACATCCTACCCCACAATGGGAAGATCATATAACCCCCGTTTCTTCCTATTTTCCATCAATTGATCCATTTCTGCATTAAACACTCTCTTGTGTTTAATCAATTTGGATCATTCCTTTTTGGAAATTAGGGTTGCAAAGAGGTCACCATTTTCTTTCTATTCAAGAGGAATAAAATGGCAAATATATACACCTATAAAATCACCATAGAATGGTATAGTTGAAAGAAGGAATAGATGCATAATGGATTGTGCAAGGACATTGATGATGGAGAAGAATGTTTCATCAATGTGCCAGAGAGAAGTTGTTAGCACTATAATATACACACTAAACCAAGTATAAGTCAAGAAAGGTACAAACAAAATACCTTTTGAGTTATGGTATGGAAATGTACCTAATGTAAATTATTTCAAATCTTTTTGAACTAAATTTTATATTCTAAAAGACTCAAGGAATGGAAACCTTGATGTTAAAAGTGATGAAGACATATTCCCAGGTTATTTCAGAAAGAGAATGACATACAAATGTTTGAATGCTAAGACAAACAAGCTTGTGGAAAGTGAAAATGTTAGAGTTGATGAATTTTCAGAGAAGAAAGAGGTGGAATGCAAGAAATCTAGCATGAATATTACAAAAACTTTGTATATGTATATGAAGGAGAACATGAAACTATTCCTAAACTTGAGAAACTAGCTAAAGAAATACAAAATGTGAACAATGTTGGGTCACAATAGAAAGGCCCTATATTGAAAAGGAATTCCATATTGAGAAACTTGATGATTTTATTGAACCTAGCAAGAAAAAAATGGTATATAAATTACATAAAGCTTTGTATGGTTTGAAACAAGCTCCTAGAGCATGGTATGAGAGATTGCACGCATACATGGTGAAAATTTGTTTTAGAAAAAAAAATGGAAATAGCAATCAATATTTGAAAAATGAATCTAAGAGAAATATATTATTAGCTAAAATTTCTCTAGATGATATTTTATTTGGAGGAAAACATGAATTTTGAAAATCATTTTTTGGTGACATTAAGAGAGAGATTGAAATGTCTATTCTTGGAGAGATCAAATTCTTTTTTGGCCTATAAGTATATTATATTATGAAAGATGTCTACATTACACAATCAAAATATATTAAGGAGATACTAATTTTTTTTTTATGGAAGACTTAAGACAATTTGGAACATGTATGGCTACTAGACATAAACTTTCAAAGAATGATGATTTTGAAGAGGTGAACTAGACATTGTATAGGTCAATGACTAGAAAACTATAGTATGTAGTTCATAGTAGACCTGACATTACATTAGTAGTTGGAATAGTTACAAGAGTTTTTGGTAATCCTAAAGAGAAGCACATGATGAATGTGAAAAGGAGACAGAGATATTTGAAAGGAACAATGGATTATGGCCTATGGTATAGGAAGAATGATAAATTTGAGCTAAAGGTCTATATTGATGTAGATTGGGTTAGAAATGTTGATGATAGAAAAAGCACTAGTGGAGGCACTTTCATTCTTTGAAAGAGACTAATTTCCTAGACAAGAAAGAAGCATAATTGCATTTCTCAATTCATAGTAGAAGTTGAATATGTTGTTGTAGGAGTAAATTATTCAAACATTGTTTGGATCAAGAAATTGTTGAAAGATATGAAGGAAGTGACTACTAATCTTTTAGTAATCTATTGTGACAATAAAAGTTCTATTAATATTTCAAAGAATCTTGTGATGCATACTTAGAAATAACATATTGAGATCAAGTATCATTACTTGAGAGAATTGGTTAAAAACAAAGAAGTGAGGCTTGAATATGTCAATACAAAGGAACAAATAGCTAGCGTATTTACTAAGGTATTACCTAAGGAAGCACATGAGTACTTGAGAGACAAGTTAGGGGTCATTCCTCCCTATGTAGCTAAATAAGGTGAAATGTGGCATTACATCAAATGTTATTATCAAAATATCATACACATTGATGCAGAAGATCACACTTTAGGATATATCTAATGTTGTGAAATGATGTAAAGATATGATTTTGAAGATGAACCTAATGATAGAGGAAGAAAATCTACAAGAAAGACCAATGATATCTATAGTAAGAAGATGTATGATAGTGTACCTAATGTTGTTATGGTGACTTAAATGTCTTCGCATTGGTGTCAAAGAGGGAGATAATGAATATTGTAGGTAGTTGTCATAAAGAGGGAGAGAGTGAAGACAATTGAAGACTATTGTCATTACTGAAGTTGACTATATGGGAATTAGAATGAAACTAAGGACTTACTAAATATCTTCCTATTACACATAGAGGGAGTTGAATACTTAATGTGTTGTATTATTCTTGGATTGCACAGTAGCTTGAGGGTGTGGCCATCAATGCTAGAGAGTGAGATTATTGGAGATACAATTTTTGGGAGCTTAATTAAAACAATTTTATATTGTCATCTATGTCAAACCTATTGGTAAGACAACTGTCAAACCTACTATAGAAAAATTTACTAAGAATATATAGTTCCATATCATTCAACTAATGAAGAGGATTTGAAAAAAGAGATCAAGAGATGACCTAGTGAAAGGTTGAGTTGATATGTATAATTGAGATGGAATTACAATGGGTACTTGATAAGTTAGTACTTGAAAATATGATTAATTGTTTAATAAATTTATGAAGTGAAGGTGATAGTTATATGATATACATATTTGAAAAAATTCAAAATGATAAGCTTGACCGAGTTTCAGGGTTGCATAGTCAATGAAGGAGTTAAAGCAGAGGACTAAGGAACTTAAGCATTATCGAGTATATCTTTGTTTTCCTAGTGAGAGTAATTGTTAAGTGATAGTATTGACCAATTAATCTAGTGAAGGCTAAGAAGAATAATGTAATGATGACCAAGTGATCCATGGAAGACTGAGCATAAAGGCATATTCTAACCAAGTGACAACAAAAGAAAAAATTGTGAATGAATCAATATTTGTAGTCAACATAGTTGAAATCTTGAAATAATAAAAATGTGTTGACAATAAGGATTAATGAGTTCTATTAAAATTTAATGCAAGGAAAGGATTAGTTGAGAGATCAAAGGCTAAGATTTGAGAACATATTTCTACAAGTTTTGAGAAGAGAAGAAGAACAAGAAGGTGGATAGATTCATTGAATATTTTAGATTTGGTTGTAAACCCTAAGATCTATGATTGTGATTAAGTGGAAAAAGATCAAAGCTACCTATTTAAGGAGGTGTCTAGTATGTTTTGGGGTTGTTGGACTAAAAAACTTGTAAAGACAAGTGGTGATAGACTTGCAAGGAGTTGTGAAAAGTTTATGCATTGGAGGATTTCTTGAAGGGTTTCCAAGCACATTTGAGATGATGAGAATGATGGAGTCTAGTCAATGAACCACAGTTGAGGCAAATAGAGGTATAAATTTGCAAAATTAGTTGTATATTATTTGTTCAAAGTTTTTTTGTTACTTTCTAACCATTGTGCTGGTTGTAAAATCCTTTTGATAAGGTTGACCTAATAGTCATTTGTAAATCCTTTAACCAAAGTGGCATTCTAATGGAATTTTCTTAAGTCCTCTAACAAGACCACTTTGAATAGGGTGATTAAATCATTTGATAGGTTTACACCTAATATTTTGTTTTGTAAGCTTTAACAAGGTTGGCTCCTAATAAAGCTTGCTTCAAAAGAATAAAAAAGTGGTAGCATGTTACTAGTAGTATTTCCCAAATTGGGTATCCACATTAAACCTAGTGTCAAAAATTGTGTGGATATTTGTTGTGCGTTTATGCTACTTACTTTTTAATTATAACTTTTTTGTTGACTTTGATAAGTTTTTGCAATTTAGCACATATATAACAAAGAGCTAAGTGGAATGAATAAGTTATATTATATGAATAGTTTTGATAAGTGATTTACTGGGTTAAGTTTATTAATTTTTTAACTTTTTGAATTATACCAAGACCTAGGGATATCTAATTCATCCCCCCCCCCCATCTTATCTATTTAAAATATTCTAAGAAGTTAGATAGACATATAGAGAGAGAGAGGGAGAGGTAGGAGGAATAAGATATAGCTTTATCTATAGGGGTTAGGGGAGAGAGAGGGAGAGAGGGAGAGGGAGAGGGAGAGGGGGTGGGGGGGTGTTGGGGGGGGTTTAAGGTGTTAGGGATTAGGGACTAGGGGTCAGTGAGAGAAAGGGGGGTTAGGAGTTAAATAGAGATACAAATAGAGGTTAGAGCCTTGAGGTTAGAGAGAGAGAAATTAGGGGCTAAGGTCCAAGGATTAGGGGTTATTGAGAGAGAGGAGGGTTTAGGGCCAAGAGAGGGGGGATTAGGAGTTAGAAGGAGATAGATATTGGGGTTAAGGGTTTGGGTGTGTGTGTGTGTGTGTGTGTGTGTGTGTGTGTGAGAGAGAGAGAGAGAGAGAGAGAGAGAGTGAGAGAGAGAGAGAGAGAGAGAGAGAGAGAGAGAGAGAGAGAGAGAAGTTTAGGGTTAGAGAGGTTGGGATAGGAGTTAGATAGAAAGAGATGTAGCTTAGGGGTTTGAGAGGGAGTGAGAGGTAGGTTTTGAGGGGAGAGAGGGCTAGTGATTAGCCTAGACAAAGAAGGGTTACATATTAAAGGGAGTGGCTGTTAGGGGTTATTGAGAGAGAGAGAGAGAGAGAGAGAGAGAGAGAGAGAGAGGTTATGAATATATGTGATTGTATATATACACTAATAGATTAGAAATATTTTAAATTATATATGAAATTATACATCTTATTATTTATTAGAAATATATAATATTTAATTATAAAGATAATTTACATTTAAATATTTATAAATAAAAAATTATCTAATATTTAGTTTATATTTATGATAGACATAACTTGATCACATTATTGCTATCATAGTAACCCGAAAGGGTTATGTGAATTTAATATATTTTGAATTAATAGTTCATTAATAATGTGATTGGGTTTTGTATCATAAAATCTCAATTATGCTATTTATCAAACAAACTTGATCAGATTCTTAATAATTGTAGTCTATTGTATCTCCAATAACTCAATTAGGTTATTTGAAAACATAAAACCTGATCAGTTTATGGCTTGTAATTAGCCTTGGGAGTTGACTCAAAGGCTTGGGAGCTCATTTTCCCTCCAATTTCAATCCTTTAGACCTTTTCTTTTTAATCTCTAAGATGATTTTTTGTCTTTTCCTTCTTCAAGTTTCCAAATGATAAAGTGGGTATCTCTAAAATCACCACTATAATTTGACTTGTCTTCTTATCTTTCTAAATATGTAATTTTTTTCTATTTTCACCAACATTAACATTGTAAAAATTAATTAGTTTTACCACTATCTTCAAATCATCACAAACATATGTCAAAATTTTTTTTAAAAACTTTTAATATACTTAAACAAATGAAAAATAAATTATATATTATTATTCTACACTCTATTCTATACACTTTTTTAATAAACTCATTTTTTATTATTTTGATGCAACCTATGCTTTGCACAAGAACAAGTACCAAAATTTTAGTATGCAGTCACTTCAATAATTTATAAAAAAAAAATACTCATCATAAAATTACACAAAAATACACAACTTCCAAATATCACTCTTAACTATCATTCTACCAAAGGGATTTGCAAAATATTGAATATAAATAGGCATTTTGCATTGCACATTAAAATAACTATGATATGTTTTCTAAAAATGCTAGGACCTATGTTTTGTGGGTGTAGAGTTTGACCTACCTAATCTTATCCATTTTGTAAAAATCTAGTAGTTTAAAAAGTAGATTCAGATAGCTGCAATTTATAATTTTTTATACATGTTGTCATTTTGAGTGGATGACCCTCAAACGTCTTGTCCAAGTTCAACGTTACCTCATTTGGAAAAAGGTGTCCACTTATACCCCTCCCCTCTTTTTGTACACCATCTTGGTGCACTTACCCCTTTTTAGAATCAATATTAACAATAACCTATACCTAAAAAGTAAGTTTGAAGTCTTGATTACTGAAATATTTGTTCATTATATTATATTTAGAGAACATGAACTTATGTGTAGAACATTTGTTGATAAAATAAGAAAAGATTTTTAACTATCTATGTTTGGTGAGATCAAATTATTTATTGGATTACAAGTTCAACACATTAAGGATGGTTTATACATTACTCAATCTAAGTATACCAAGGAGATTCTAAAAATATTTGGCATTGAAGAGTCGAGACTAGTTGCAAAACTAATAATCACAAGATGTGAATTATCAAAGGAACATGATACTACTAAGAAAAATGAAACACTTTATAGATCTATAATTGGCAAGCTACAATGTATTATTCATAGCAAGCCATAGAAATTATGGAAAGATTTTTTTCTAATCCTTAGGAAACACATATGACTATAGTGAAGAGAATCTTTAGATACCTAAAAGGGACAAAAGACTATGGTTAATGGTATAAGAAAGATAGATATTTTGAGCTGAGAGTCTACACTAATGTGATGCATGAAAAAATAGAGCATATATCATGTATCACCATTTGAGAGAGCAAGTTTAGGAGAAACAAGTAAGGTTGGAGTATGTGAAGTCAAAAGAAAAAATTATAGATATATTTATAAAGCCATTACCTAAGGATGCCTTTTAATATCTAAGATGTAAAGTAGGTGTCATTCCCTTGTATAATTTTTACTAAAGGAAGATACATGATTGCATCAATTTATGGTTTATTAAATTATCTATTTGTGAGTTGATGTAGGAGCTCATTCTTTAGGAGTTGTCTACAGTTGTGAAAATGATGTAATAAACAAATAGCTGTTAGTGCATGTAAGGTGCAAGGTATAACTACATGAAAAATAAGGTTTAAGAAGAGGTCTAATGATAGATTTTGTATTGTTTTCAAATGTGGGGAATGGATATCAGATATTGGATTCACTTTGGGAGAGTATTGTATTGTAGAGGTTATGTTGATGAGAAAAGGTGGAGAGAATATGATGAAAGGGGAGAGAATGAAATGATAAAAGAGTAGAAGTATGACTATGAAGAGATTTAGTAATGATTGTGCAAATAAGGAAGCAAGAAAGAAGAGGGAAGCATAATCAAAGGGGGAGACTTGACAAATAAAATGTATTGACATATATAGCTGAGAAGTTGATAAATTTTTGTATTCGATGGTATATTATAATATATTTTAATCAATGTCAAAGGGTAAGATTGTTAGACACAACTAATGTTGATGAATGAAAGTGAGGTTGATGAGGAACATGTTCATAATTGATCTATAAAGTATATATAGAAGAGTTAGATAACTTGTTATGTCTTCATTGATGATAAGATGATTGACAATGCTGATTAATGTAAGTATAAAATTATTTGAACACTATGATGGTGAATAAAGAAGTGAGAGTAAAGATAGAAGTTGAGATGTAAAAGTGATGTTAAGTATGTGAACTTATTTGGGTAATTAATGAATTAGTTTATGGTAAGATAATGTTGATTTGGCTATCAAACATGATTTGATAAGGTCTTGAGATGATGTACAAGTAAATTTTTTTGTTCAGTAAAGAAAGGAGTGAAGTTAGAAAGTGAAAATATAAGGAATCAGTAAGTTACACAAGGTTAGAAATTGTGGCCAATAAATAAAGACAAGGGAAGGTTAGAGTAAAAATAGTATTTAAAAAGCAAGATAGTTAACCAATAAAGGATGGTTGCCAAGCAAGAATAGTGATAGCTAAGCAGAATATAAACTGAGTGATAGAGATGTTTGGTATAGGAAGAACACATTTTGATAAAAGAGAATAGTTTATTATAGACTATGTAAATGATGACATCAAGCAAAGATCTAGACTATTCTAGAAGATTCTAAGATAAGGAAAAAGACAATTAGCAAGATCAATGAATAGAATTAATAAGGAAAGATCTAATGGTGAAGATTTTAAATGTGTTTTGAGATCCAAGAAAATTTTAAGTTCCAAGGTGGAGATAAAACTAGCAAGATTTGAAAGATAATTTACCAATTGCCAGATTTATTGTATCTAAGTTGTTTAATGATCATGTAAATGAGAGGAATTCATGAAAACCCTAATGTATGAGATGAAGCAAAAAAAATTTCTATATAAGGAAGAGACATGAAGGGAAATTTTGTTTGTCTATTTGCTAGTCAAGTTAGTGGAAAAGAAGTTGAAGGAGTTGGTACCCAGTAGATATGGAGAGATAAATGAAGAAAAGTGAAAGTGTAAGTATGATGGCTAGTCAATAAGGAATGATATGAGGAGAATGGTGATCTGAACAAGAAAAGTGAGTTGTATATTTATCAGATCATTTCACTGTTAGTCCCTAACTATTGTATCATAAAATCTCTTAATCAAGTGGACTTAATAGTCTTTATATATGTAATCCTTTTGCAAGGTGAAATTCCATTGAATTTTTATAAATAAGCCACTCTTTGAAGGGTGACTAGGTCTAAATGATCTTTGGTGAAAATCCCCTAACAAGGTCACACCTAGTAAGTGTACTTATAACCATTAATAGGGTTGGTTCTTAACCAAGCTCACTTTAGAAGAGTTAATTATTTTTGAGTGATAATTCCAAAGTGGTTTTTATGTTAGCTAGGTTTCCACATTAAAAATATTGGTGCTAACTTGTGTGTGAATGTTTCACATGTTATTTTATGTTTACATGTCAAAATTGTTATCATTACTATAATTTAGTGGGAAGTGCAAATGTATTTACTGCCATAAGGTTGATTAAGTTCATTGTGTTTACTAAGTGGAATTGTTGATAAGCTTAAGTTGTGATAAGTGTGGTGAATTATTTAAAAGGGCTTGAGGATAACTCATTCACCCTCCACCACCTCAAATACCTAGAAATAACTTATGTTTGCCCTTTTCAAGCTTCACCCCCTACTAATATTTCACATGTGTTAGGGGATAGTCAAAGTAAAAAGAGGTATGCCTTCCTCATAATCATAGATATTTCAATTTTGATAAATACAAAGATACATATTATTTTACCAAATTTTCTAAATGTTGATTTATACTCTAACATGAGATCTTAGTCAGAATGGTATATATAGTGACAAGATTTTCATCAACTTTAAAGGAAGTATTGCAAAGCCCAAGAATCAACCCAAAGCAAATATGATAATTAGTAAAGTGTGTAATCTTAGGCAAGAGCCTACAATACAATGATAACTTATGACCCTCTCATGTGGGAGGTCTTGGGTTCAAGTCTACTCAAGCTCAACACATAATAATAATTAATTTCAAAAAATAATAATAAATCCAAGCCTCAGTCATTTATCCATCCAAAAAAAGTGCATAATCTATGTAAAAATCCCAAACTCTACAAAAATGTATTACACAATGATTTTTCTCTTCCCAAAGTTCCCTTTCATCATATGTAGAAATTGTATTTTCAAGTGGATAGGACAAAAGTGTCATAAGAAAAACTAGTGGTTTTCTTTCCCAATCTCTTTCCCTCAACACTTGCACTTTGAACAACAATAAAAAACACTTATATAAATATATTGATATTAATGAAATTATTATGTCAGGAATCATATACAATGACATTAACAATTACCAACACAAGAATATTTCAAGGAGTAATCTATGTAAGGAAAAATGATTTGATGAGAGTTACA
The DNA here is from genome assembly GCA_028749045.1 of Cupressus sempervirens. NCBI lineage: Eukaryota > Viridiplantae > Streptophyta > Pinopsida > Cupressales > Cupressaceae > Cupressus > Cupressus sempervirens. Next base: position 760,441,483 of record CM053786.1, on the reverse strand, counting down.
AATGAAATTTATTTTTAAATATTAATTTAAAATAGAAATATCATTTGACATTCACAAAAATGTTAAAAACAAATTAAAATTAATGTCATTTAACAATCATAATTATTAACAAATAGAAATAGAAAATAAATTTGATGCGAGTTATAAATGAGATTTATTTATAAAAATTAATGTAAAATAGAAAATGTCATTTGGTATTCAAAATAATGTTAAAAACCAAATTAAAATATGTAATTTCATTTGGCAATCATAATTATTAACAAATAGAAATAGAAAATAAATTTGATGGGAGTTATAAAAGAAAATTATATTTAGAAATTCATTTAAAATAGATTCCTTATCAATAAAAAAGAAAATGGATTCAAACAAATAGGGACCAAAAAAATAGGGCTAAAAAATAGGACTCAAGAAAATAGAGCCAAAGAAAATAAGACCCAAAAAAATAGGGCTGAAATAATTTCAATAAAAATTAAAATATGAAACATTATTTTTAAATATATTTTTGCATGCACATTCATGGTTTTTATTGTGGGGAGTGATAGAATTTGAAACAAATTTATGGAATCTAAAGAGACATCCATAGGGGCCATGAGGAACCTCTCACAAGTTATAAAAAAAGGCTGCTCATTTAATTTTCATTTTGTCTTTTGGAAGGAGCAAGAGATGGAGATTATTTGAGTAGATCAGAGTTTTTGAAGAGTTGATTGAAGTTTTGGAGTAATTTTTTGTAGGTGAGATGTCTACTGTTATTTTTTAATTTTTTATTTATTTTTGCATTTAGATTTAGATTTAGATTTCAATTTCAATTAGTTTCATTTAGATTTAAAATCACATTCAAATTTGTTTAGATTTGCATGTAATAGTTTAGCCTTACATGTTTGATTTAGATTTAGAATTGCATTCAAAATCTATTTCATTTATATATTTGATAATACTTTTCATTTGCATGTTTATAATATGCATGTTTCAAATTAGTTTTAGATTTGCATGTTCAATATTAGTTTTAGATTTGCATATTTCAAAATGGTTTTAGTTCAAGCATGTTTTAGATTTGTATGTTTCATAATAGTTTTACATTTTTCGTATTTCAGAATATTATTTTTTTCATTTTTCATAATTAAATGGTATCGTTACTATGGATGACAATGTCATCATATCAATGAAATTGATACTTTATTAAAGTTAATCATTTATTTAAAATAGATGAATCGTATATTTAGTTTATATTTTGTCATTATTTAATTAAATTACATAAATATATTTTTAAAGTATTTTTCACGTATATATAATGTGTGTAATTTTTGAAAAGTGGAAGGCAATGCCACCATATTTCAAAGATTAAAATATAAATGTTTCATTCAAAAAAGTTTTGATTTCTATATATATACACACACACACACACACAAATACATATAAATAGATATATATATATATATATATATATATATATATATATATATATATATATATATACATATAAATGTATATATATGTATGTATGTATGTATGTATGTATATATATATGTATGTATGTATGTATGTATGTGTGTGTGTGTGTGTGTGTATACATAGATATATATATATATACACACACACACACACATATATATATATATATACATATATATATACACACATATATATATATATATATACATATACATATATGTACATGTAGATATGTATATGACATGTATATATGCATATACATGTATATGTAGATATATGTATATAGAGAGAGAATAGTGATTAAAGACAATCTATATAGAGAGTGTGAAGGGATGGGAGAAGGAACAAGTGCATTACAAAAAAGGATAATAATGTGTTACTATAGGACTAATCATGAGCATTTTAATAGGACTAATCCACGTAAAAAATCAACCTAATAGTTAGCCTGACACTAATTTAAAGTATAATAATAGCACTAATGCCAGTTGTGATACTAGTAACCCCAAAAATAACCTTAACCACAATAATAACACAAACCCCAACTCTAACTCTAATCCTAACTCTAGCTCTAACTATAATTCTATCCCTAATCCTAATGTTAACCCTAACCCTAACTCTAACTCTAACCCTAGCTCTAACTCCAATTCTATCCCTAACCATATACATAACCCTAACTCTAACTCTAATCCTAATTCTAACCCTAACCCTATATATAACCCTAATTCTAACCCTAACTCTAACTCTAATCATAACTCCAAGTCTAACTCTAACTTTAACTTAAACTCGAACCCTAAATCTAACTCTATCTCAAATTTTAACCCTAACTCTAACACTAATTCTAACCCTAACTCTAACACTAATTCTAACCCTAACTCTAACCCTAATACTAACTCTAAGCCTAACTCTAACCCTTACCCTAATTCTAACACTAACTCTATCTCTAAGTCTAAGTCTAAGTCTAACTCTATCTCAAACCCTAACCCAAACCCTAACACTAATTCAAATCCTAACTCTAACTCTAACTCTAACTCTAGGCCTAAACCTCACCCTATATATCATCCTAACTTTGACCCTAATTATAATCCTGACCCCAACCGTAATCTTAAACCTAACCCTAGCCCTAACTTTAGCCCTAGTTCTAGTTCTAACTCTAACTCTAACTATAACCCTAACTCTAACTCTAATTATAACATCAATTCTAACCCTAAGCTTAATTCTAACCCTAACCCAATCCTTACTCTAAATCTAAATCTAACTCTAACTCTATCTCTAACTCTAATTGTAACCCTAATCCTAATGCAACCCAGACTTTAACTATAACCCTATGGTAACCCTAACTCTAACCCTAACTTGATTCTAACCTTAACTCTGACCTAACTCTAATTCTAGCTCTAACCCTAACTCTAACTCTAACCCTAACCCTAACTCTAGCTCTAATTCTAACTCTAAATTTAACTCTAACTCTAACTCTAACCCTAACTCTAACTCTAATTCTAATCCTAACCCTAACCCTTATTTTAATCCTAACGTAAACCCTAACTATAATTCTAACACTAACTCTAACTCTAACTCTAACTCTAATCCTAACCCTAACCCTAACCCTAACTCCATCTCTAACCCTAACCCTAACGCTAACCCTAACCTTAACCCTAACTCTAACTCAAATCCTAACTCTAACTCTAACTTTAAATCTAACCCTAACCCTAACCCTAACCCAACTCATAACCCTAGCTCTAACACTAACTTAAATCCTAACCCTAATTCTAACCTTAACTCTCACCCTAGCTCTAACTCTAACTCTAACCTTAGCTCTAATTCTTACCCTAACTCGAACTCTAATTCTAACTCTATTTATAACTCTATTTCTAACTCTAACTCTAGCTCAAACCCTAACTCTAATTCGAACCCTAATCCTAATTCTATCCCTAACCCTAACCCTAATTCTCTCCCTAACCCAAAATCCTAATTCTAACACTAACTCTAACTCTAATGCTAATTCTATCTCGAATTCTAATTATGACCCTAAGCCTAGCCCTAACTCTAACACTAACTCTATCTCTAATCCTAATCCTAACTCTAACTCTAACTCTAACCTTAACCCTAACTTTAAGTCTAACTAATCTTAACCCCAACCCTAACCCTAACCCTAATCCTAACCCTATTCCTATCCCTAACTCTTTTTATCATAACATTAACCCTAACCCTAACTCTAACCCTAACCTTAACCTTAAATCTAAACATAACCATAACTCTACTCCATACTATAACATTTTAAATCATAATATCCACAAAATAGAATAAAATTGAAGTTATGCAAATTGAATGCCATATATAGAATTAAAATATAAAATATTGAAAAATTATTTTAACATTATACAACTATAATTAAAATTTATTTAATAATTTAATGTAACTTTATAGAACTAGAATTTTTTAGTAACTTTATACAACTATATTTAAAAATAAATAAGTAATTCAATACTAACTCTATCAAAAAATAAAATAAATACTTATATATATATAGAAATTAAAATTTTAAATAACAATATTATCATATTAAAAAAAATTAAATTTGCAATATTGTCATCACAAAAAAATATATATATTTACAATATTATTATAAGAAATTAAATTTTTAATATTATCATCACTAAAATATAAACTTTCAAAATTGTTGTAAAAAAATAAACTTCTAATATCATTACTAAATTATTTTTTTGGGTATTGTCATTACAAATATATAAACTTCTGATATTGTCATCAATAAAAAATAAACTTTTGATTTTTTCATAAAAATAAACTTACAATTTAGTCATCATTAAATAAAAAAATTGTGATTTTGTCATTAAAATAATTAACTTGTGATGTTGTCATTAAAAAAAAAAAAAAAACTTACAAAATTGTTATCTGTAAAAAATAAATTTGCAATATTGTTATCATTAAAAAATAAAATTGTGACCTGGGCAAGACTGAAGGTTTTCTTTCTCTGTTCTTTTCTACTAGTGCCCATTTGAATAGAGACTTTGTAATCTTACATTTTATAATACAACACATTAGGCTTCAATCATTACCGGTATTGTGATAATAACAAATCTTGTGATATTGTCAGCACTAAAAAACACTTGTAATATTGTCATCACTAAAAAAGTAACTTGTGATATCTTCATGAAAAAATAAATAGTGATATTATCATCATTAAAAGAAAGTTTTTAATATTATCATGAAAATAATAAACTTGTTATATTGTCGTCACTAAAAAATAAACATACAATATTATTGTCACTAAAACATAAACATGTAATTTTATTATCAAAAAAATTAAACTTGCGATATTGTTATCACTAATTTTCTTAACAATATTATCATTATTTTAAAATAAACTTGTGATATTTTAATCACAAAAAAATAAATTTGTGATAGTCATCTATAAAATAAACTTCCAATATTGCTATGACTATGAAATAAATTTGCAATAGTCTTGAAAAGATAAACTTTTGATGTTGTCATCACTAAAAAATAAACCCATGATATTGTCATCGCTAAAAAACTTAAAACAAATTTATAATATTTTTATCACTAAAAAATAAACTGGTAATATTATAGATCAGTTACAGATCAAGCAACTAAACTTTGAATATTATCATGGCTAAAAAAAAAATTTGTGACATTACTAAAAAATAAAAATACAATATTGTCATCACTAAAGTGTTATTAAAATTAAAAAAAACTTGTGGTATTGTCATCACTACAAAAATAAATTTATAATATTGTTATTGCTATAAAATAAACTTGTACCTCTCTACTATTGTTAATCAAACTCTTCTCTTTTGTACCTCTCTTGAGTTCATTAGGTTTACTTACATTCCTTGTGACTGGAACAAAGTTGTTGATTGTTTGGCCAAATGGGTTATGTTCATGCACTAGGCTAGAATATTATGGATAAGGGGTAGCTACCCCTTGATCTAGTACAAGAATTTGATGAACTTGTTGATCAGGGCAAAGCTCCTTGTTGAGGTCTCCTTGTTGTAATCATTTCTATCTTAATAAAATTTTACCACTCTTTTTCTAATAAAATAAACTTGTGATATTATCATCGTTAAAAAATAATTTACAATATTTCCATCACTTAAAACTAAATTTTCATTTCTATAAAATGCATTTTCAATAGTATCATAAAAAGTAAATTTTCACTATTGTCACACTAAAAATTAAATCTAAAAAATTATGATATCATCATCTCTAAACTTTTGATATTGATATTATTAGATATTGTTATCACTAGTAAAATAAATGTATTTTACTGTCATCACTAAAAAATAAACTTGTGTTACATCACTAAAAAAACTTATGATATCATTAAAAAATTAATTTGCAATATTGTCATCAAAAAAAAATAAACTTGCAATATTATCATCACTAAGAAGTAAACTTGCAATATTCTCATAAAAAGAAACTTAGGATATTGTCATCACAAATTTTTTTTTATAATATTTTCATTAGAAAAATGAACTTATGATATTATCATCACTAAAAAATAAACTTATGATGTTTTCATTAGTAAATAATAGACTTGCAATATTATCATCATTAAAAAATTATAATTACAATATTGTTATCACAAAAATAAACTTATCATATTGTCATAAGAAAAATTAAATTAACCTTGTAATATTATCATGACTAAAAAATAAACTTACAATATTGTCATTATTAAAATAAAATAAAAAGTGATATCATCACTAAAAAAATTGTGATATTCTCATCTCTAAAAAATAATTTTACAATATTGTTGTAATCAAAAATAATAATTTGCACTATTATTATTAATATTAAAAAAAATTGATATTGTCATTACTAAAAATAAACTTGAGACATTATCATTACTAAAAAAATAAACTTGTGATATTATCATTATTGAAAAATAAACTTATGATATTGTCATTAAAATATAAACTTATGGTATTATACAAAAAAAACAACAAACTTACACTAGTGACAATAACAAACTAAAAATAAATGGAACAAAAAAGATTGGACAAAAAAATGGAAGGAAGAGTAGAAGACACAAATTATGCAAAAGATGTAAATAAAAACAACCAATGAACAAGACACAATAGATCAACAAAGCATTTAATTAGTAGACTAGAGCAGATGATTACAGAACCTAATTGATAGATAGGGTAGTAGCCAATAATATCAACATGTCAATCTAGCAGAGAAGCAAATAAGATTGGAATTTATAGCATTGACCCTCCTCATATCAACGCTTCTCCCTCTAAAAATTTGCAATTTGTAGTAAACACGTCTAATCCTTTTTTGCCACTTTTAGGGTATGATGATTTCAAGCAAAAGTTTCAACAATTGACAAAATACAACTATCAAATTATTAAAAATGTAAATGCAACCAATCAAAAGCTATTAGTGAAATTTAAAGAAAAATTAGGGTTTTGTCTAATGGATAAAGAAAATAAGAAAAATAGAGGAGGAACCACATTGGTAAGTAATTAGGACAATATACGACATCTATCAACAGATCATCATAAGTTAAGTCAAACTTTGGTACCTCCTCAAATCAATATAGAAGAAGATTTTCCCAAATCAGGCACCAAATGGAATTGGAATGGCTTTTGCCCTAATATCATTTTTTCAATGGCAAACCTAGACAAACAAATTTTATTTTTTAATCATATCAAATATGTAGCATAAAATAGTTTATCTCTATATTCCTCTTAGAAAGGATATCTCTCTAATCCTAATAACCATGGAACCAATCTCTAGAAGGTAGAACATCCTAAACCCATATCACATCTTAAAATAGCTTATATCCCACCACATTACAAGATTGGGACTCCCAATTCCTCATGTCAGTCCCCCATGTAAACCATATCAACTTCGCAAACCTATAAAGAAAAATTTGAAGAACAGATCCTAATTAGTAGAAATTAGGTCAGCGAAGAACAATTTGTTGGTTAAAGGAATTTTACAAAAATCAGGTAAGTATATCTCACCATTCTAATAGATTGATATATATACACTATAGTAATGAAGATATGAAAAAAGATTTCCTCTTTGTCTCTATTTTCTTTTATAAAGGATTTGATGTTAAATTCATTGAATGGATGTTGGATTGCAAGGAAAAATAGTTAGATCTATCAATTCCAACCTGGGTGTCCATTCAATCCATACCTCCTAAACTAATGCATTTAGAGATTCTTAGGAAAATCGAATATTCAATTGATAATTTAATAGGAATAGATGCATCTTATAAATTTTGTAAGTATGTTAAATTTTTGGTTAATGATAAGCATAAAACTCTATTGGTAATTGGAATAGATGCTTCTTATAAAGTCTTTAAGTATGTTAATTTTTTGGTTAATGACAAGAATAAAACTCTGGAACACAATAAGATTAAAAGTTAATTACAAAAAACTCTATATACAACTTAAATATCATAGATTTGAAGGTAAAATATTAGAAATAACTAGATTAGATAATTAAATAAAGATATCATTTAAATCTTTATAATCGACATCAAATCTTATAGACACTTTTCCTATGATGAACATTAGAAATAAAATAAAAAAACAAGGGAAAATCATAATTAGATAAATGGGTTGAAGACAAGTAAGGATATAATAAGGAAGGGAGATATAGAAAGGAAGGAAGTTAAGATTAGATCATAAAAAACAATGGAAAATAAAGAGAGGCAAAACGGTTTCTTTTCAATTACCAAGAAGGATCATAAGAAAGAAATGGAAACACTACAAGAGTCAAAAGGAAAAAATGATCAAAGCATACTAATGGAAAAGGTTTCAAATCTAGAAAACAATAAAGAAAATATCCAACTAGAAGAAGAATGTAAAGACACTACTCCGCACATGACTTTAGATCTTCTGTATGAAGATCAAAATCATAAAGAAAATAATAGGAGGAAAGAAGAAACATTAGAAGATAATATTTCTAAAAGAAAGAAGTTAAAGACAACCAATAACAACAAAAGATTAAGCAAGAAAACAAGGAAAAAACAAAAAAACAAGATTATTAGGGCTATAAGTAAAATTTCAAGAAAGGAAATGTGATTCCAAAAATAAAAGAGCATAGAGGAAAACAATAAGAATATTGAAGAAATAGAAAACAAACATCTTTTCTATGAAGAATCTACAAATCAAAATAATGCTAATTGTTGACAAGAAATATCGAAAACTCCATAGCAAAAGAAGGTAGTAAAGAAAGCAAGCAATAAAAAAAAGGCAATAAAATTATGCACCAAATTATGGCAGACACCAACCACAAATCATGTATCACCTATCTCTAAGATGAGTAAGTATAATACAAGGGAAAAGGATCAAAGCAAGACAAAAGAAAATATAATAGAAGAATTCCATTACTTCTTGGATAATGATGCACCAAAGAATGAATAGATTGAAATGATAATTGTAGATAAGGAAGATAAAGAGACCCTGGAATGACTAACTGATGAATTGATCCAAGTTTTGAACTTTGATAATATTTATAATAGTAGTGACTTACACAAAGAGGATTTAATGTTGATCTTAGTTTGGTTTTGAAAAATGAGTGTCAACACACTTAAGATATTTACTAAGTTCATTTCGAGCTAGTAACACATGCTTAGTATAATATGTATAAATGTTGAGTTGCAATGAGTGTTAGTTCACTCATGTTCCATAGTGAATAGTTAATGCTAAGAAAGTTCAAGTAGTGAGCAAGATAGAATTACAATAAGTGTCGAGCATCAATATTGTCAAGTGTCGAGTAACATAGAATGAACCTAGTTTTTTATGATGGCACAAAAAACTATGTAAACCATTTTTATGTTGACTTATGGATAGATCTTGAAGCTTTGAAGATAAATTATAATCTATTTGATTTTCCTATGCAATTGATGGGGACACAACCCAAGAACAGAATGGACACAACAGAAAAGGGAAATTGTATTAACTAAAAAATAAGCTAGTACATTCAGTATAGAGAAAATAAACTTCAAAACATGCCCTAAGGGCTTACAATAGCATAAATGTGGAGATAATTTCTCCTTTCAGTACCTCCTCTCAAACTCCACTCCGAACTACCTTTGCAATGCCTGAAATCTCCTTAAATAGACCTTGGAGGGTTAAGGACTAGGAGTACATTCTAGAAAGTGCTAGTAGGCATCCACCGACCAAATAGAAGGTTCCAGAAGCTGCATTAGAAGTCGATGCAAATCTAGAAGAATCTAGAAATGGTAACCGAACTTCCGGGAGGCATAACTTTTGAACCGTAGCTTCGATTGATGAACCGTTTACATTTTTGAAAAGCTCTCAAAGTGCTCTATAGCCCTATGGACCAGCTTTGCTCGTCCCCCATTTTTTGGCCCTTTTCAAGGTCATTTAATGCCCCTAACCTGATTTTGAAGCATTCTTAGGAGGTCTCCAAAACTTGAAAAACTGCAATAACTTTCAAACCGTGGGGCCTTTTGACCTGATTCTTTTTTTGGAATGCTCTAAATTACAATTACATTCATCTAGCCAATTTATACCTCCTAGTTCACCAAAATGATGGCTCAATTACATACTCCTATTTTTTAGGATTTACACGAACACTGATAGTGGAACTGTGAGAGTTGGAACCTTTATTTGACCCAAATGGGTATCCAAAAATGAAAACACATGAAATAGAAACTAAGTCTAAGTATTTTTTTTTTGGGTGACACAGGATTGCCCTTAGACCTCTAGATGCTCATGCATCAGACACCTAGGGTAGATTGAAAAGTGACCCTGTCACTTTATGAATGGTAGAGGAAATCCCAAATGGGAAACCTCAGCTGCTAAAATTCAAGTTGAGTCCTCGATCGGTCATCCTTTCCATTTGACCAAATACTCTTCATACTGCCTATTTTTGGTACTCCTACCACACAATGATCTAGAATGTCTTCTATCTCCTCCTTCTTAGAAGTAGGAATTGGACATGGCTCTAACACCAGCTCCTCATCTACACCATCATCATGATACTCTGTTAAATCTGCAATGTTGAAAATGGGAGAAATGTGAATACCATCTAGTAGCTCCACCTCATATGCATTTCCTGAGTCAGGTTTCTTCAAAATTTTGTAGAGGCCAAATTTCTTCATTTTCAGCTTGTTGTAAGTACCGGCTGGAAATATTTATTTTCTTAAGTGCACCATGACTAGATCCGCTACTTGGAATTCCTTATGTTTTCTCCTTTGATCAGCCCTAGCTTTATACTCTTGATTCATCTTGGTAATGTGTGCCTGAACCTCCTCATGTAGATGCTTGATATGTTTAGCGAATTCTTTCACTTCAGCACTTGTCCTCTCCCCTTGCTCTATCTTCCTCAATTCTGGTGCAGTCCTTGGGCTATTCCCATATACAATTTGGAATGGTGATTTTCTAGTACTCCTATTTATAGAGTTATTGTAAGCAAACTCTACTTGTGGTAGAATCAAATCCCATCCCTTGGGCTTATCCCCAACTAAACATCTCAGCAAATTGCCCAGACTTCTATTTACCACTTTTGTTTGGCCGTCAATTTGTGTGTGATGCATGGAACTGAATTTCAAGTTTGTTCTTAACTTTTTCCACAATGTCCTCCAGAAATACCCCACAAATTTAGTATCTCTATCAAAAACTATGCTCCTTGGAAGACCATGTAGTCTTACCACCTCTTTGAAAAATAAGTCTGCAATATGGACAACATCATGAGTTTTGTGGCATGGAATGAAATGTGCCATTTCGGATAACCTATCAACCACCACGAATACTGAGTCATTACCCCTTTGTGTCCTTGGAAATCCAAGAACAAAATCCATACTTATGTCCTCCCATGGCCTTGATGGAATAGGCAATGGCTGATATAGGCTAGTATTGTGACTAGACACCTTTGCAACTTAACAAACCTCACAACTTTGTACAAAATTCTTCACATCCTATGAAATTTGAGGCCAAAAATAATGTTCTCTAAGAATGGCAATGGTCTTATGTCGACCAAAATGTCCTGCCATCCCTCCACTGTGTTTCTCCTTAATCAGATTTTCCCTCATGGAACTCCTTGGAATGCACAATTGACTACCCTTGAACAACATGCCATCCTGAATCAAATAGTCTAACCACTTGGTTCTATCTACAGCAACAGGCTCTTTACAAGATTTCCATGCTTTAGAAAAATCAAGATCCTCAGGGTACAAATTCTTGAGTTCATCAAACCCAACTACTTCAACCTGTATTACTGTAAGAAACAACTGTCTCCTGCTTAGTGCATCTGCAACCCTGTTAGATTTTCCACTTCTATGCTTCAACACAAATGTATAACTATGCAAGAACTCTACCCACTTCATATGCCTCTGATTCAATTTACCTTGGATATTTAGGTACTGTAATGCCTGATGATCAGTATACAAAAAAAATTCCTTTGGCAATAAATAATGCCTCCATTTCTTTAAGGCTTGAACTATTTCATAGAACTCTTGATCATAAACAGAATACTTCTTCTTTGCATCATTCAATTTTTCACTAAAATATGCAATAGGCTTACCTTATTGGCTTAATACAGCCCCAATAGCACTGCCACTAGCATCACAATGTACCTAGAAAACCTTTATAAAATTTGGAAGTGCCAACACAGGCTGTTCTATTACCTTCTTCTTCAACAATTCAAAACTTCTCGCAGCTGCTGTAGTCCATTTGAACTCTTTTCTATCCCCTCTTATTGTATCAGTTAGGGGTGCACATATGCCACTGAAATTCTTAATAAACTTCTTGTAAAAACTAACCAGACCATGAAATGATCTTACCTCAGTAGCAGACCATGGAGTAGGCCATTCCAAGATGGCTTTTACCTTCTCTAGATCCATTTTGAGACCTTCAAGTGATATAACAAACCCCAAATAGACTAACTCCCTTTTTGCAAAGATACACTTCTTCAGATTAATTAACAGTTTCCCTTCCCTTAGCCTTTCAAGGACACTACGAATATGTAGTAAATGTTCTTCCAAACTCTTGGTAAAAATTAAAATATCATCCAAATAAACAATAACAAATTTTCCCAAGAACTTCTTAAGTATCTCATTCATGAGCCGCATGAAGGTGCTTGGGGCGTTCGTCAATCCAAAGGGCATGAATAACCACTCATAAAGAACCTCCTTGGTCTTGAAGGTTTTTTTCTACTCATCTCCTTCTTGAATCCATATCTGGTGATAACTACTCTTCAGATCTATCTTTGTGAAGTACTGAGCTCCACTCAAGCAGTCCATAAGATCATCATCCTTGGCAAAGGAAATCGGTACTTGATGGTGATCCTTTTTATAGCTCAAGAATCTATACATATCCTCCACTCTCCATCCTTCTTTGGTGTGAGTACTGCAAGTACTGCACATGAACTTAGGCTCTCTCGAATCAAGCCCTTCCTCAACAACTCTTGAACCTATCTATTTAGCTCCTTTGTTTCAGTAAGAGTCATCCTGTGAGCAGCCTTGTTAGGCAAACTAGCTCCTGGAATTAGATCTATCTGATGACTGATTTGCCTTACTGGTGGCAATCCATCTAGAACATTATCAGAGATAATATCTCCAAATTCCCCTAGTAAATCTGAAACTTCAAGTGGTATTTCACTAATACCTTCTTTATATTTCTTAGGAATCAAAGCATAACACATATGCTGATGTTTCATGCCATCTAAAAACTTCCTTCCATCAACAAGACAAATCCTAGCACTGCTACATACCTTTTCACCTTCCTTTTTCATGGGCTTCAATTTGTGGCGAACTCCATCCTTTGTCAGAGAGTATGTGTTTGCATGTCCATCATGTACTGCATGTCTATCAAACTGCCATGGTCTACCCAACAATAGATGGCAAACATCCATCAAAATAACATCACAGAGAACTTCATCGTGGTAACTCCCAATTTTGAATTTCATTAAACATTGTTCACTTACCAGGAACTTATGATCATCTTTTACCCCAGCAATCCGATAGGGCTAGGGATGTTTCTCCCTCTTGAACTTCAGCTTAGAGACCATCTGTTCTGATACCAAGTTATTAGTGCTACCACCATCAATGATCACGTCACAACATTTATCCTCACACTTGCAGCTGGTACAAAACAAACTCCTCTATTGTCCTGGTTCAATCTCACCACTTAGTAGGACTCTTTCATTTACCAAGGTCTCTCCCCTTTCTGCATCCTCTAAATGTAATGATTGTGCATTCTCATCCACATGAGCAACCCTAGCTTGGCCCTCAGCTCTCCTATCTATCCTTCCTTGTCATTGAGGGCATTCAAAGGCACGATGACCTTCTTCATTGTAATGGAAATAGGTGCCACGAAAGCCTCCTCTTCCTTGTCCATGTCCTCTACCTCTTCCTCTTTGATTTCCAAACTCTTGATCATGGAAGCGGTTGAAACCCTCATTCCTCTGGTTCCTTCTAGTACCCACATCTTCATTTTTCTTTTGGGTTTCATTGCGGCCTCCAGATGGCCTACCACTTCCCCTTCCTCCTTGACTGCACCCTCTTTGTCTTCACTCAAACCTTTTATTCAACTTCTCTTCAACTCGTAGGGCAAACTGGTATCCCTCTTCAACACAAGTCATTCTTACCAGACTTAATTCCTCCTGGATGCTAGGTCGCAACCCACTAATATAACGAGCAACCTTCTCCTTATTTTCTTTTGCATGCCTTGCTCTAATCAAGAGTCGGTAAAATTCCTTTGTATATTCTTGGACTGATCTTCCTGCTTGCTTTAACCCATGCATCTTCTTAAACAAATGAAACTCATAGTCCACAGGAATGAACTGCTTCTTCAATTTGTCCACCATGCGATCCCATCTTGTGATCTTCTCCTTTCCTCTTCTATTTCTTTCCAATTGAACCTCTTGCCACCAAATTTTGGCATGGCCTTTCAGTTTTGCCTTTGCAAACTTAACCCTATCTGGGTCCCTGATATCCTCATACTCAAAGTATTCTTCCAGTTCATTGATCCAATAGATCAACTCATCTGGTTTCAAATTTCCTAAAAATACACCCACTTCAATTGTAGGTCTTTTCCCAAACTTAGTGATGGCCCTAAAAAGCCTTTCCTCTACATGATTCAGAACTTCCCCATCAAATTCCCCTTCTAGTCCCATTTCATCTTCTTCATTGTCATCTTCACTTTCATCACCTGTGGCCACAGTTGCTCCTCTACAGAGCTCCTCCTACAATGCTTGTACCTGCCTTTGGAGGGCTCTAACCTCCTCAGGATTAATAGCTCTAGCCCTTCTTCCATGCTCTCTTTGTGGAGGCATCTTCTAACTCAAACCTACAACCACACAGTCCTAGTGCAAACTACCTCACAGTCGATGCTCTGTCTCCACACTTAGGAAAACCAGCTCTGATACCACTTGATGGGGACACAACCCAAGAATAGAATGGACACAACAAAAAAGGGAAATTGTATTAACTAAAAAATAAGCTAGTACATTCAGTACAGAGAAAATAAACTTCAAAACATGCCCTAAGGGCTTACAATAGCATAAATGTGGAGATAATTTCTCCTTTCAGTACCTCCTCTCAAACTCCACTTTGAACTACCTTTATAATGCAATAAATCTCCTTAAATAGACCTTGGAGGGTTAAGGACTAGGAGTACATTCTAGAAAGTGCTAGTAGGCATCCACTGACCAAATAGAAGGTTCCAAAAGCTATATTAGAAGTCGACGCAAATCTAGAAGAATCCAAAAATGGTAACCGAACTTTCGAGAGGCATAACTTTTGAATTGTAGCTCTGATTGACGAACCATTTACATTTTTGGAAAACTCTCAAAGCACTCTATTGCCCTATTGAAAATCTTCACTTTTCCCCCATTTTTTAGCCCTTTTTGAGGTCATTTAATGCCCCTAACCTGATTTTGAAGCATTCTTAGGAGGTCTCCAAAACCAGAAAGACTGCAATAACTTTCAAACCGTGGGGCCTTTTGACCTGATTCTTTTTTTGGAATGATCTAGATTACAATTACATTCATCTAGCCAATTTACACCTCCTAGTTCACCAAAATGATGGCTCAATTACATACTCCTATTTTTTTGAGATTTACACGAACACTGATAGTGGAACTATGAGAGTTGGAACCTTTATTTGACCCAAATGAGTATCCAAAAATGAAAACACATGAAACAGAAACTAAGTCTAAGTATTGTTTTTTTTTGGTGACACAGGATTGCCCTTATACCTCTTGATGCTCCTGCATCAGCAATCAACATGCAACCAATCATAAAATTGGAAAGGATTAAGTAAGAAAATGAATGAATCTCAGTAATAGATTCACACCGAACCCTAAGCCACCAAAGTCTTTTTAAGGAAGATGAAGCCCAATAATTTAGTGTATATGTGTGTATGCAAGGAAGTGATGCAAGCAAAGAAGTGAAGGAAGTGAAAGGGGTGAATTGATCACAAAGCATTCAAGTGACTTAAAAGTGTGAAAGAATTGTAGAATTAGTTTGTAGAATAGAGGAGAAGTTATACAGAATTGTTATAATAGATCAAAAGGATAAAGATGGAAAAAATTGTGATCTAAAATCAGCAAGGTAAAGTTGTAAGTTATTTGATGAAACATTCTATTGTTACTTTCTAACAACTTCATCTGTAGAGTGAAATCCTTTGGACTAAGGTTGATTTAATAGTCATTGTAAAATCCTTTAACAAGGTGACATTCCAAGTGAGAATTTTGAATTCCTTTAACCAGGAACATTTCTAACATGGTGTTAAAATATTTTAATAGGGTAGGATCTAACAATCTTTTGTAAGCCTTTAATGGGGCAAGCCTTTCACAAGGCATATCATGAAAATTGTCAAACTATGTAACTTTAATAGGTGACAATTTATTGCCACAGTAGTGAATAATTTTGGGTGTCATCCCCACACAAGTTTTAACTTCTCATTGGAGGTTTTTTGTGTAATAATATTAGGTGTCAAGTGTGTGTATGATTATATGTTTAATGCATTTGCTTTACATTTCATTTCAGTTTTTGCATACATATAATAAATGGTAAAAAATTGTTTTAAGTACTAAAGTTTGAACTTTTGATTCACCCTCACCCCCTCTTAGAAGTATATATTTTCCATTTGTATTTCCAAAAATTGGTATTAGAGCCTATTTCTCATTAGGAGAAGCCTTACCACTTGGAGAAAAGATCTTGAAATGGAATTTTACAAGTTAGGAAAGTCCATTGAAAACTAGGAGATTGGGATATATCTCATACTACAACAACTGAATGAGGCCAAAGATACTTTGAAGAGTTCATTGAAGAGAAGGAAAGAGATTTCTATGGTAGAAAATGACACAAAATACAAAGAGATTGACACCACAAAATTATTTATAGATGGTAACTCCAGTGAATTTGATATAGCAATTGTAGATCTAATGGAAAAGAATAGAGCACAAGCTGAAGAAATTAGAAATCTCAAGTTGGAATAAGAATCACAAGCAATATTACTATGTGAGGTGACTGAACAAAAGAAAAAAGCTATAGAAGACAAGGCCATGATTGAAGAAGACAAAATAATTTTTGCAAGTAGATTGGAGGAAAAGTTAGCAAAGCTATCCATTATCTCAAACATGCAATTAGACATCTTAAGCCAAATGATGAATTCTCATCATGAGTTGAATGTCAAGGATATTGAGATAACTATATTAAAGCTGCAAAATGACCTATAAAGAGAAAAGGAGTTTGCTAAAAGTTTCAAAAATCTAAATGAAGCCATCAAGTACTTTGATCAACTACTAAAATCCTCTAGATCCAATAAAGATACATTAGGACTAGGCTATATAAGAACTAAAGAACGAGAATCATCCAAAGCTACTAAGGAAAGGAACAATAATGGTAAGAACTCCAAACCTACTTGTCATCATTGTGGTAAGAAAGGACATATAGCTAATGTTTGCAAGAACAAGAATGCTAGTCAGAATGATAAGCCAAAGAACATGACTCATTGTCACAAGTGTAACAAATAAGGTCATTAGGCACATGAATGCAGAACCATAACCATGTATGCACCAAAATTTAGAGGGCACTGCCACAGTTGTCAAAAATTTGGACACAGAGCCTTTGAATATAGATCCAAGTCCACATGGTCATCAAGAAAGCCAATAAAGGTAAGAAGCTATGAAAACTCCTATAACTAGGATTATAATACAAGACATATCTAACATTATTGGCAAGAGTATGGACACATCCCTAAGAATCGCATAAGAACACACTTCAATGGTAACTAAAACGAATGGTTGAGTTAAACTACATGCTTTAGTTATTTAAAGATGGATCATATCAACAAGCATTTCCCAACAAGGTCAAAGGCACCTAACTCATAATCCAACAAAGAAAATTGCAAGGTAGATGTTGAACACACCAAAGGAGAGATGAATAAAACATGGAAGAAGAAAGATGGATGTAGCACATCAAATGAAGGGATCACTTCAACTGATAGGTCAAGTAGTCACATCTCATCAAATTAAGTGAAAGGAGGCATGTGGAACTAATATTTA
The DNA here is from genome assembly GCA_028749045.1 of Cupressus sempervirens. Lineage (NCBI taxonomy): Eukaryota > Viridiplantae > Streptophyta > Pinopsida > Cupressales > Cupressaceae > Cupressus > Cupressus sempervirens. The sequence continues at coordinate 760,423,498 of CM053786.1, read as the reverse complement.
AAATGTTTTATCATACATCAGTTCCAAAGGAAGTTAGCACTTGAAAGATATATTAGCATGAAGAAAGATGCAAGATAATAAGGAAAATTGAAGGTCAAATCTTCAAGTTTTTAGATTACTGCTGAGTGTGAAAAGTTCTCTTCAATTTTCAAGTAAAATACTAGTATGTGTCAAGCTATTAGCCAAAGTTAGTTGAAGCTAAGTCAATATTAGTTGTCAAGTGATGGTAAAATAAATGGATGCTGATTAAAATAGAAATTGTATAAAGCTAAGTTTACAGCTATATATGTTCCATCCAATAAATGCTATATTTTGAAAAGGTATTACGATTTCAGAGCAAGAGTGAGTAGAGAGAAGTGATTCACAAGTGAGATTGAAGAATTTGCAAGAATCATAGTGAAGATCAAGCATTAATTCATTGATTTCAAAGGTATTCTTCATCTGCCAAGCTGCGCAGTTTCATATTTGTTAGAACCCTAGCTTGCATAATGGCCTCTAGTTTAAAGAATGTAAAGGAGAAAGAAATTTTTGACCTTCAATTAGTTAGCAATGAGGTCAAACAACTTAATTTCAAGGCTATACCAAAATTTTCTAATAAAAATGACCCAATAGGTGCATTATCTATCATTCCACCTAAGGTTGTAATGGTTCAAGATGTGAGGAAGTGTTATAATTGAAAGGGAGGAAGCATTATAGACACAGAAATTAGACAAGCATACGAAAAATTATGTAAAAATGGGGTATTGAAGGAGGAATTTAAAATTGTAGAGAGAAAGGGCTTAACCCATGCCCTAGATTTCCCAACAGTTTTCAAAACTAAATGGATCAAAATAGTTATAAGTAGAATACATGATGGATGTCTATGGTTAGAAGGTATACCCATCAAAATTTCAAAGAGAATTATACATAAGGTTACTAGATACCCAACCCTAGATCAGCCCAAGACATTGAGAAGCAATTCTAAAGAGGTAATTGAGACAAACACAAGGGCTAAGTGGAACAAGCATGGAATGCCTATTGACACTATTACAGATCTACTTCTTGACTTTTTCATTAGAGTCATATCACATAAATTATATCAATCAAGTAGACTAAATAGTTTTCCCTGCATAGCATTTGATGTAGGATATAAAATTGTTAAGAAAGATCATACCTATGATCTTGCAGAACTTCAGTTGCAACAGATAATGGAGAACCTAGGAGGAATAAGAAAGTCAAAGAGTGCTCAATGTAAGTTTGGATCAATATTGGTATGTATGTTTTTCTATGTGCAAAATGAGTTCCTATCTTTTTGCAAATTAGGATGGAAGACCAATAGGTCAGTTGATGTGCAAATCAATGAGTATATTGAGAAAATGGGAGAGAATTTTGAGTCAGTAATGAATAGCTATTTTGAAGACTTCAAGAAGTCCATGTAACATAGGTTAAGAATTCATGTTTCCCTAGTGGAGGAACATTACAATGATATTTTTTTTCTTGTAGACATTAACTACACTTTCATCTATGTTGTTGTACCTAGAGTCAGATGGTTAAGGCCTTTTGGATATGAAATTAATATTAATGAAGCCTCAGCTACTATCACTACACTACTTGCTAAAGAAATTGATAAGACTACCAAAATTTTTGGTAATTATGATGTTGTAAAGTCAAAGGTTGAGATAGAATTGAAGATAGCCTCAACTTTGAAAAAGAAAGATAAAATGGTGAGAAAACTAAAAGCTAAGTTTGGGGAAGGTGCAGGAGATAACAATGAAGAAGATGAAGAGGAAGAAGAGGTACAAGGTCAAGAACCTCTTGCTTTGACCCAAGCCATGGGTGAAGATTAGGAAGAAGAAGGTGTTGAGGAAGAAGAAGTTGAGGAAGCATCAGAAAAGCCACAACAAAAGAAAAGAAAAGCCAAGACACAACCTCTTACAACTAAATAAAAGGGAAAAAGGGGTGCCAAACCTAGTGCAACAAAGCCAACAGCTCCAGCAGTAAGAGCCACTACAAGGAAAACTATTCAAAAATCCAAGGAGCAAGAAAAAGACAAAACCAAGGCTATTAAATGGACTGGTCCTATCCAAAAGAAACCAAGAAAAAAATGTGTAGCACAACTAGGGACAGATGATGAGAAGACAAATTTTGAGGACACAAGTCAGTTTATAATGGTAAGTCATGCTCACAAATCTAATCTTGAAAACATTTGTGATAATGTTAGGGATAATACAGATTTGACAGGATTGAAAAACATTAAATTTGGAAAACTTGGTAGAGAAGACTAGAACATGATAGATGAGTCAGTATATGCCATGATGGAAAAATTCAAGAACTCTCCTCTTGAATTGGACAATATAATGCCTAAGAAATTGTATACCATTATTGATAATAGGTGGCATTATTGCCTAAACATGGAAAAAGAAATAAGAGAATTACCATTAGCACAAGTGATGCTAGAGTTAACAAGGGGGAAAATTACCAAAGCAAACAAAAAGTATGGAAATCAATTTGCACCCAAATATAGAGCTTTTAGCATTTTGCAGAACAAGGTTGAGGATCTTGTCAAGAAATCCACCCAAATGTGTAAGTTAATATATGGATTGACAACTGTCAAAAAGGAGAAGAAGATCCCTTTGAGGAAAGAAACAATGAGGAAGAAGGTGAGGAAAAGGAAGAAGAAACAAAAAAAGAAAAAGAAGACACCACTATGGAGGAGACATATTAAAATAAAGATGAGATGGCAACAACTAATGAGCAGCAAATAGAGCAAAGTGTGGAAGACTCACAATTGCTAGCAATGAGCCCTACACATGACACAAACACACCTATAGAGACCATAATAGTGAAATATGTTCCTGATAGCTCACCTTAGAACATTAATCCATTAACTAAAAAGGATCTAAAAATGATACTTGACCAATCCACATTACAAGTAAGATTATGTGAAAATCTTGTATTGGTTAGTGTGGATGAACTTCAAAAAGCAGTAGCTGATTTAACAAGGGAAAAGGTGAACACACAAGAACCACCTTTTTCCATCCCTACAGCTACCAATGCTCAACCAATAATACAACTAGAGGATAAATCTACAAAGGTTGACACTACTACAAAAGTTGATGTAGTTGATACAACTAGAACTGCAGAATTAGAACTGAGCCTACAAAAGAACAAGTAGGATAGATAGATGTTTCTATACCTAATACACAAACACAAGGTGTACCATAATTAATCTTAATTGATTAAGGTAGATCTAATGAAGAAAAGGAGATATGCAAGGAGAAGGAGCAAGAGGCCATATAGACATTGGTAAACTTACCAACATCTGGCACTCCTATTAAAGTCCTTTAGAGGCTAAGCACTAATGCAATACCATTGTAGATTTCAACACTAGGCTCTAGCTCAATGAAGGTTGCTAAGGTATTTCACTATGGTGATGCACTTTTAGATGAAGAAATAGTGATACCCAAATATGACTACAGAACCATGATATTAGAATAGATCAATATAATGCAAGAAGCATTGGAGAGAAAGAAGAACCAAGAAATACTCAAGAAAGAGTACAAATAGAAGCAAGCACTTTAGGAGATCAAAGACATCATTTTAGATGCTTCTAGCTTGCAATCACCTGATGAATCCAAACCTATATTAGAACAACTATCAAAAATTATTTAATAGGTGACTAATGAAGACTAGGATACTAATTTTAAACTTATGGAATGGTCTGAAAAGAAATTTCAAGGGAAATTCAATGAGAAAATATTCAGTGGAATAGCAGTATCACAAGTTCATTTGGCTAAAAAAATTGAGAAATTTAAGAAAGTACTTGAGAACATATTCTCATTGTAAACAAAATTATGTGATCCCACACTCTTCACACAAGAAACAAGCCATAGAATTCTAAACCTAAAAAGAAACTTGAAGATATCAAGTATGCAACTACCCCAAAAGCCAACTCAAAGTAAGAAGCATTTTCATTTAGTGCTTCATACACAAAATCAACTAGTTGTGTTAATAGAAAAAGAGGCTAACATAAGAGCCAATTTGATTAATATACAAGCTTCCCTTACCCCTCATATGGGAATACTCCAAAAGCAAAAAGCTTATGCAAAAATAGTATTAAAGAAAGATCCCAATCTTTCAACATTGGATGGACTAGTTCACCTTGCAGTAGAGATAGCCATCTAGACAAAATCCTTAGATGTTGCATTAGATAACTAGGATGCTACTTTCAAGATTATAATGGAAGTTCAAAAAAACTTTTTGGACAAATACACAATTAGTGTATAGACCTTTTGACATAAGTGTCAAAAAAGGGGGAGATCATAACAAATAAAGGGGGAGACAAATATGAAAGGGAGAGATAATAAATATTAGTATACAGAGGAAGATAACTTGAAAGGGGAAGAGAAAACAAAGGGGCAGGAAACAGCAAAAGAGCAGAAACAAAGTATATCAGATAGAAACATAGTATCAGTACTTTTGAAGACAGAGAGTATCAACACGAGTATCAACATGAAGCAAATCTACTCAGAAAAGAAAAATTTTGAGGTATATGAGTCTATTACAGAGTTTTGAAAATTTTAAAGTTTTGTATATATGCCTAACTATGTATATATTATACTTGAGGAAATTAGATTTGTTATGTATAGTTAAGTGTTTTTGATACTCATGTCAAAAGGGGAAGATTGTTGATCTTAGTTTGGTTTTGACAATTGAGTGTCAAGACACTTAAGATATTTACTAAGTTCATGCCGAGCTAGTAACACATGCTGAGTATAATATGTATAGATGTCAAGTTACAATGAATTCATAGTCACTCATGTGACAAGTGAATAGTTAATGTCGAGCAAGATAGAATTATAGTAAGTGTTGAGCATCAGTATTATCAAGTGTCAAGTAACATAGAATGGACCTAGTTGTTTGTGATGGCACAAACAACTATTTAAACCATTTTTATTTTGACTTATGGATAGATCTCAAAGCTTTAAACATAAGACCGAATCTATTTGGTTTTCCTATGCAATGGACATGCAACCAATTAGAAAATGGGAAAATGAATGAATCTCAGTCATAGATTCATACCTAACCCTAAGCTACCCAAGTCTTTTTAAGGAAGATGAAGCCTCATAATTTAGTGTACATGTGTGCATGAAAGGAAGTGATGTAAGTGAATAATTGAAGGAAGTGGAAGGGGTGAATTGATCAGAAAGCATTCAAGGTGACTTAGAAGTGTGAAAGAATTGTAGAATTTGTTTGCAAAATAAAGGAGAAGCTATACAACATTGTTAGAATAGATTAAGAGGATTAAAGTGGACAGAACTATGATCTAAAATCAAAAAGGAAAAGTTGTAAGTTATTAGATCAAATATTCTACTGTTACTTTCTAACAACTGCATTAGTAGAGTAAAATCCTTTGGACTAAGGTTGATTTAACAATCATTGTAAAATCCTTTAATATGGTGACATTCTAGGTGAATGTTTTAAAGTCCTTTAACTAGGTTCACTTCTAATAGGGTGTTCAAATCCTTTGACAGGGTAGGATCTAACAATCCTTTGTAAGCCTTTAAAAAGGCAAGCCTTTCACAAGGAAGATCATGAAAATGGTCAAACTATGTAATGTTAATAGGTGACACTTTATTGCTGTAGCAGTGAAGAATTGTGGGTGTCATCCCCACCCCAATTTTACCTTTTTATTGGAGGGTTTTTGGGTAATCATATTAGGTGTCAAGTTTGTGTATGATTATATGTTTGATTCATTTTCTTTACATTTTAATTTAGATTTTTCATGCATCTAATGAATGGCAAAAAATTGGTTTAAATATTAAAGTTTGAACTTCTAATTCCAACCCCACCCTCTCAGAAGTATATAGTTCCCATTTGTATTTCCAACATTTAATACAACAAGAATTTATAATAGGAGGATATAATTACACATTTGAAGACTTGAGAAGGGATATGATACTCATTGAGGAGGAAGATAAAATAAATATAGATTTACAAACAATCAAAATTGAAAGAACAACGGGACAAGGAGATGGTATGGAATTTGATAAAATAAGGTGCAGCCCAGCTTTAGTAGATGATATACATATAGGCAATAAAAAAAATGGTAGAAATAATAATGAAAGAATTATAAAATGAAGAAGAATGTGAGAAAGATGGTAAGCAATCTAAAAGTGTTTTAAATGCATAGGAGAATATAGAGCGACTAGGTATTTTTGATGAATCAAGAAGGATTAAATTCCACTAAATATGGCAGAGTGAAAGCCAAAAGAGAAAGGAAGTCAATTAAAGAACTTATAGAAGTAGATGGAAAAGCAAAATAATAGAAAAAGATTAATCAATTACTTAACATAGGGAAGGGGAAGATCCTTCCCAAGACACCATGAAGATTACTACCTAGAATGCTAGGGGCTTAAATGCACCTAGCAAGAAAATATTACTAAAACATAATTTAAAACAATTTGAATCAAAAATTATAATGATACAAGAAAAAAAAACTAAATAAGAAAGAAAAAATTAAGCTAGAAAAGATATTAGGTAATTGGAACATCGTCTTGCATGAATCGAAAGGAGCCTCAGGGAGATTTGGAATCCTAGGAAAGTAAATCTAAATTTAATTCTATCTAATAACTCTTGGATGAGTAGAAATTTATAAAGCCCACTCAGATGGTAAAATTAATGGTATTTCAATTATTGATAATGTTTCTAATATAACTCATCATCAATAAGTTGATGACACCATGCTACCAAGAGAAAGTACAACATTAGAGGCACAAAACTCGAAATTAATCATTCAACAATATATGGAAGCATCAAGACAAAGAGTGAATGCTAAAAAATTAGCAAAAAAAAATCATTAATACTAAGCTTGAAAGAAAAATTAAGATTTATAATATGTTGGGGTATAAAAGAGGAACATTTCCATGTAAATACTTGGGAATAGAGCTACAAAAAGGTAGTAAAACTAATAAGAGATGGTATAATATACTTGATAGAAAGGATAAGAAGATAGGAGGTTGGAGAGATAAATGGGTAAAGTTATAAAGATCAAAAAATTCTTATCAGCCCTTCCAACATACCTGCTTTCTTGTTTACTAGTTTCTAAAAATCTGAATCAAAAAATGGAAGCAAAACTTAGAAACTTCTTTTGGAATGACAATGAAGATCACAAAAAAATAACACTTATTAAATGGGAAAAATTATGTAAACCAAAGGGATTAGGAGGTCTTGGTATCAAAACTTTAATTGGAAAAATGAAGCATTAGGGGCCAAATTGACTTGGAGATTATTCATAGAAACAAATCATAAATGGGAAAAAATTGTGTATAATAAATCCTTAAATTTATTTGACCCTTACTCTTTGTTCAAAATGAGGAACCTTCTTAAAGGATCTAAGAGCTAGAATTTCATAGTTACAAGTAGAGATTTGATTAGTAAATATCTCACCTAGGATGTTAGTGATGGGGAGGAAGCCCTCTTCTAGGAGAATTTTTGGGATGGGAACCCCCCATTAGACAATATGTTGATCTTAAAAAACAATTAGTCAAAGTCTGGGGGTGTAAAGTATGTAATTATAAAATCATAAAAGATATTAATGACAACATAAGTTGGGAATGGAAAAGTTTAGATAATATTAACTTAGAACTAGTAGTAAAAAAGGTTTATGAAGAAATCATTAATAAGAGAAAAATAAAATAATTAATGAGAAATGACAAACTAGTATGGGCAGCATCAAAAGATGGAAGGTATAGCCTAAAAAATGGCTATAAAGCAATCATTTAGTCTCAAATAGGGGAAGAAGAGTATACTCCTCTTAAAAAAATTTTGGATTCTTCTTATTTTCCAAAGATAGGTTTCTTTTTGTGGATTGCCTCCCAAGATAGGATTCTAACTACTGACAGGCTTAAAAATTTGGGCATTGAGGGGCCATCTAGATGTGTGTTATGTAAGAATGATAATGAAGATACTAACCATATTTTATATAGATGTTCATATACACAAAAATGTTGGGAATGGCTTCGACATATGTTGCGATGGACTGCGTCATTGTTTGAAACTCTAAATGAGATACTTAAGGCTTGGCTCACTATCAATAGTAGAGGTATCTATGGTAACATCTAGAATATTTGTCCTTCAATCCTTGTTTGGGAAATATGGAAAGAAAGGAATGGAAGAATATTTTGCAATCAAGAGATAATGGCATGTGAGATAGCTAATAAAATTGAAGCATGTATAGTTGAAACATTAAACTCTCATCTTAGAAAGATTCCAATGGAGGAAGGATAATTTACAAAATGGGACGGTCTTATGAGAAAAAGTTAGAAAAATCTAGTCAATCCCTCAATGATGTATCAAAAAAAGAACAAAGAGGCTAGAAGAAAATGTTGTTGGAATCCACCCCCAATAGGCTAGACAAAATTAAATTTTGATGCAGTGTCGAGAGGCAATCTTGGCACTACTGGGTTAGGATGCATCATTAATGATGAATCTAGCAAGTGGATCACTAAAAGGGCTAAATTTATATGATCAACCACTAAGAACCTTGATTAATTAGAAGCCCCTCGAAAAGGTCTCTGAATCTACCTAGAGCTCAACATTTCAAGACTTATTATTGAAGGAAATTCATAGATTATCTTAAATGCTATTAGAAAAAGGTAGACACCTAATTGGGTTCTAAATTCTAAATTGGAATAATTCTAAATATCTTGGACTATATCAAAGATATTCAAAATATGCATATTTTTTAGGAAGGTAATAAAGTCATAGATCAGTTAGCAAATAAGGGAGTTGACAGGGAAAATTTCTTGATAATAAATTGTAAGTAAACTAATTAGAGAGTTAATAGCAATATTAAAAGATAGGACAGTGTAAAATTTAGTCGTATAAGATAATATAGTATATCAAACAAAAGATTAATATAAATGCATACATATCTGAGCATATCAAGACATAAAAAACTATAGATATATTTGTATAAAGTCATGTAGTAATCAAAGGGGATGATGGAAAATTGGAAAAGATGTCTTCAAAATGTTGATAGATTTAAAATATAAATTAAAAGAATAAAGTTGAATTAAATTGATAAAAGTTAAGACAATTATACTTTCAAATGTGAAAGGTAGTCAGTTAGTATATATGGGAATGTAATTTGGACACTTTTTAATTCTTTATTCCATATCTAATAGCTCTCAAGGCGGAGTTCTATAAATAAATTTTAAAACCCTATAACCACATTAATTTTGCAATCATTTCTTGACACTAGGCATCATCATTTTCCAATATGATTTGGTTACATGTAGGTGATATTAGCAAATGACGTGTAGATATCAAGGTGCTTCTACAGCCTTTGTTGGAGATCGTTAGTTCTCTATTTATAATGTAATTGGTACTAGTCACTTTTTATTTCCCACTTTGTTTCAGATTGGTTTAGTTATTAGCTTAGGATGGATACCAATATCAGTATATTTCATGCCTTGGATGTGCAGACCATAACATTTAGGGGAAATTTGAAACCAAAGAGATGGAATCGACTCTTAAACCCTATGGATGACATGACATAGATTGTTGTGAGTCATGTCCTAGGGGAAGGAATGTTTAATTATGATTTTTCTTAGATAACCAATAGTGACATTATAGGCTCTTTCATAGGTTGTCTTGCCAGAGCAAACATAGAGAAGTGGGATATGATTAGGCCTTATTACAATGTTTTCAACCCTATTTGGTGTGTAGGTCTTGAAGAAGTGATTATGAGTATTGATCAGAAATGTAGGGTCCCTCTCCCAAAAATGTACATGGCACATCTCCCTGGTACCTTTGAGCTAGCCATTGTTCCTAGGTCCCCCTATTTGGTTATTCAAGAGAATGCTTTCTTTTTTCAAACTTGGTTGAAATTAGAAGCTAGTATTCATTTTCTTCTTAGGTGGAGAGGTACCTTAGAAGACCATAACATGGTCTAGCTCAAGAAATATCTCTACATCTTCAACTCCTATATCCATTTGGGAGTGGTGCTTGAGAATCTGAAAGATCTAGATTTTTATATTTCGAATATGGAAAAATCTAGTAGGGAGAAAAGTGCTTTTGAATTCCTGCCAAACTATCAATCTAAGAACCCAAAGGACATCACTGAAATCATCATGGTTTATTGGAAATAAGGTGTCTATTTTTTATTGGCGCCCCTTAGATTTTGGCTTTTGTTTGTATGTCAAATTATGTCAAATGTTAGATGGTGATTTTCTTGTTCGTCCTTTCCTATATTTAGCATATATGTAGTTTGGATAGTTTCAATTTAGGGTTCATTGTATCCTCCATCTACCCTTGGAGGTTTTGATTTTGTGATGGATTCCTCTTTATCCACATCTCTGGCAATATCTTAGTCTATTAGATTTTTACCAATTGGCTATTATTATTAGTGTATTCCAAGTTTATATAATTTTTAAAGAAAATTATAACTTGTTTTGATCTATGTTGGTGAGTTTTGGCAAAACATGAAAGATGAGTGAAGCTTTGATTTCAAGTTATGTAGCAATTATATCATAATCATGATATTAATATTAGTAACTATGCTAGAAGCTATAAATACACACATGACAATGTATTAAGACCAAAATGTGAAAGAAACAAATTAAGAATCAATCTATCAATTATAGTTAGAAATAGAAAAGGCAAATAAGAATCTATCGATAATGATATTACACTTCGAATACAACTAAACTTGACTAGATAAATAGACATCGCTATGACAAAAATTACAAACATGTGTAATCATTTAAGGTAATAGAATAGTAAAAATTGATAAGTCAAAAACTAAGTATACCAAAGCATAATAAAGTATATATGGATAAGGAGAGAAATTTGATAAATACGTATTAGAAAAGGTAATTACAAATATAGTAGAAAGGCTTCATGTTATCACGTTGGTCTAACACTACTAATATTTTTGGAAAGGAAGATATATGTGATTGCAGGCTAATGGAAGGATTATTGCAAAAGATATAACAAGCTAGAAGTAGAAAAACCAAATACTAAAAGGAGATTAATTCTTCATGGTAGAATTTGTGTTAATTTTCATGTCTCATCATATTTTTTATTCATTTAAAAATTTTGGTATGCCCCTTTTAAATTGTATAATATAGGACTTTGGTCTTGGACAAGACTAGAAGTTTTCTTGTTCCATTCTTTCCTACCAATGTCCATTTGAACAGAGAATTCTATATTCTAATTTAATTTATTCAATATAACACAAGGCTTTAGCCATTTGCTGATAAAAAATAAATAAGAATAAAAAACTTATGATATTATCATCACTAAATAATAAATTTGCAATACTATCATTAAAAAAATTACAATATTATCATCACAAAATAATTAATTTACAATATTATCATTAAAAAATAAACTTGAGATATTATCATCACTAAAAAATAAACTTGTGATATTATCATAAAAAATAAATTATGATATTATTATCATGACTAAAAATAAACTTGTCATATTATAATCACTAAAAAAAAGTTGTGATATTATCATTACTATAAAAAAGAACTTGTTTATATTATCATTAAAAATGGATTTGTGATATTGGCATTAAAAATACTGCAATAGTACTCAAAAATAAAGTTGTGATTTTATCATCACAAAATAATAAACCTTAGCATTGTCATCATTATAAAATAAACTTACAATATTGTTATCACTATAAAATGAAGTTAAGTTTGTCATCACTAAAACAATATGGAACTATTCAACTTGTTTTTTGGAAGGAGTTATATGTCAAAAGTAAAAATCAAAGTGAGTATGCAAAAGGAAAAAATTCTCGTTTAGTTTTTCTCTATTTTAGAAAAGGAAGGAAAAGTTACTTTTTGTATACTTTTCAACAAAATGATTATATTTATGTGACTTTATTTACTAGAAAAAATAGAATAACATTTTTCATAATAACATTCAACAATCACTTATTGTTTAACACAATTAGTTATTTTGCTATCAATTCTATTGTTGGTGTAAATAAGTATTCACTATTTACACTTTACTTAAGTTTACTTAGGGCAATGCATTATTTTATTATTATGCATTATTTTATTATTTCTTAAGTGAGACACTTAGGAGTTTGTGTACTCTTATGAGTTGTCAACAATACTGGAGTAAGCAACTCTAATTCAACACATGATATCTACAACACTGGAGCTTGCATAATTAACTAAGTTGTCATGTAGACAACATAGTTATTCACACTCATATTTTAGCACATGGTGTCTACAACATAATTTTGCATGCTACACCTTTTTAGGCTTATCCTCTCATCATTGCACTTACTCTTGTGCTTAATGGAGGATAATACACTTATGGTGGACATGTGCTTGGTTGTATGACTTATCATGTTGCCAATTTCTAAGCATTCTAGGGGCCTTTCTATGCATGCACTCCTAGTCTACTTTCACATTGAATTGAATACAAATCAATATTTTGATCATACTCTTTTTGGTCTGCTATTGTGCTTGTGCTTGAGTTCCATGATCTTGGGTGATTTTTTTCCTAAGGAAAATTCTTACATGGTATCAAAGCTTGGAGAATTTCTCTTCACATAGCCATTCGAGACCATCTTGTTGCTTCAGCACCTTGACCTAGATCTGGAGTATCGCTATCATTGGGATTATCTAGAGCTATAATGGACCTCACCATTGCATTTGAAATCTCATTTCAATGAAAATCAACTATAAATTTTCCTATGTTGGGCCAAAGTTGATTTTGACACAAAAAAAATTTGCAAACTAGCACCCGAAGGTCCAATTTGCAATTGCGGGTATGATTAATTAGATCTACAATTTATTTTATTTTTAGATCTAGATTTTATATTTCTCTATTATTATTTTTAAATTTCTATTTTTCAAAAAAAAATTGCGTAGTAGGGCCTATAGAAAAAATATTTTTGTAGGAACTAAGCAGTGACACCTCAGCCCCTACAAGTATAGGCTCATCTAGACTTGAAAAAAGGTTCCATTTTTTTAAAAAGTGCTTAATTTTTAATCTACTTTCTAGATCTACAATCAAATTATAGGGTTGTGTGGACAAAAATACCACTTCCAAACTTAGGGTCTTTTCTACATGGAGAGGGGTTCTTTGATTGAGTGAATAGGGAGTGTGTATCATGTTTTTGTGTCTCTCCTTTATGGTCTTTTCATTGTCTACATCATGGGTTCACCTAAAGGTCCACTTCTAACTTTACACAATTATTCTACATGGAAAGATATTGTATGGAATAGATTAATAGAAAAATTTCTAAATCTTTATGTTGATGGTACAATCCCCAAGCCCACTGATGCTACAATACTCTTTGATTGGGAAATTAAAGACCAATAGGCTTTAGGAATTATCAGGAGTTGTGTGCATTGAGATCTCTTCTTCCACATTTCCAATTTCAAGGAAGCCAAACTTGCTTGGGACAAAATTGAAGCATTGTATGGTAAGGTGGATGAGGAAAAAGGATTCTAGATTAAGGATGATCTACTTCTATTGGATCCAAAGAATTTTGATATAATTCAAGATTATATCAACAAAGCCAATGAGTTTAGGGCACTACTTAAAGATTGTGGTAATCCCATCAAGGATGATAGGTTGATTCATCACATCCTAAAGAGGCTACCTTCAGAGTATGCTTCCTTTTTTTCAAGTTATAACACTCATATGTTAACGATGGGAAATTCTTTCCAAAAGCCTACATTTGATGCATTTTTAGAAATGTTGATTTTTGAACAAACTAAGTTGATAGATATGGGACTTCTCACATCATCAAAGACCAAAGCATTGGTGCCAAATGATGAAAATCAATCATGTCAAAGTGGAAAACATTCTAACAATAGAAAGAAAAAGTAGTGGAAGCAAAAATCACAATTTGAGACAAAGCAATCCTCCTTAAAACAATGTGGTTCTTCTTCCAACAAGAAAGGAAACAATGAAAAGTAGGACAAACTTTTTTGTGCATATTGTAAGAAACTAAATCATGATGAGAATCATTACAAGACTAAGAGAATCGATGAGTTGGAAAAGCTACTCAAGAAGAACAAAATCAATGTGCCAAATGCTTCAGAGGACTCAACTCCCACCACTTCAAATGGAAAAGGGCAAGCACTTATGGCTAGTTCAATTTCTTTAGCGAAATGGATTGTTGACTCAAGTGCCTCATATCATAAGGGTTCTTCAAAAGGAGACTTTTCTTCATTGAAGCAATCTAAGGTACCACACATCTTTGTAGGAGATGATACAAAAATGGAAGTTGAAGAAATTAAAGACCAACAGGCTCTAGGAATTATCAAGAGTTGGAAAACCTACTCAAGAAGAAAAAAATCAAAGTGCCAAATGCTTCCAAGGATTGAACTCCTACCAGTTCAAATGGAAAAGGGAAAGCACTTATGGTTGGTTCAACTTCTTTAGCTAAATGGATTATTGACTTGGGAGCCTCATATCATATGGGTTCCTCAAAAGGAGACTTTTATTCATTGAAGAAATCTAAGGTACTACACATCTTTGTAGGAGATGATACAAAAATGGAAGTTGAAGGGAAAGGACATGTGGATATGGAAAATGGGGAATTCAAAGATCTTTTCTATGTTCCAAACCTTAGCTCTAATCTCCTCTCAATTTACCAAATCACTCACCTTGGAGATGGCAACAAAGTTGAGTTCCTTCTAGATTCAGTAATGGTGCACAATCTAAAAGATAATTCATTGGTTGTAGTGGGAAAAGTCAATCATCACAAAAGGGTTACTCTTTTTCCCACTTTGTGGTTAAGTATCCTTCACATGCCTTGTTAACCCAATCTCATTCACAAACCAAATTATGGCATGAGTGGTATGATCATCTTGCCTTCTACTATCTTCGACAACTTTTCTCAAAAAACATGGTCAAAGGTCTACCTATAATCAATTTTTCTAAGGGTGAATGTTCAACATGTTCAATGGATATGAATCTAGAGGAGAAGTTTGATAAAGGAAAGTCTTCAAGAGCACCAATTGTTCTTTAGTTGGTTCACATGGTACTAGCATGTCCTTTTGTAGTGATATCAGTTAGTCAGGGTTGCTACATCCTTACTTGCAACGATGACTTTTCATGCTACACATGGGTCTACTTTCTTCATCATAAGAATGAATTAGTTGATAAGCTTCAAGCCTTCAAGAGTCATCTTGAACAACAATCAAGGAAAGCCATCAAGGTTCTTTGGTGGAAAATGGAAGTAGATATGTGAGCAAAAGACTTAAATACTTTTGCAAACTTGAGGGTATTGATCTTTAGAATCCACCAACATTTAGTCCGCACAAGACATATATTGAAGCACCAAGGATATGAACTCTTAAGGACATCGCAAGTTGCATGATATAAGCCAAGTCTCTTGATCCAACACTTGAAGTTGAAGCCATTAGTAGTGCTAATTACATACTTAACAAGTCTCCTCATAATGCTTGAGATGGAAAGACTCCTTCTGAGGCATGGTGTGACATAAAACTAGTTGTGAAACACTTCAGAGTCTTCGGTTGTCCAACATGAGAAAACATATCTTCTAGGGGATGCAAGGCACCACTACCTAGGCCTTTTACTTTCATCGGTTATGAAGATGGTGTTAAGGCATACAGACTTATGGATCGTAAGACTCATGAGATTTTTATAGAGAGGGATGTACAATTTAAGGAAAGTTCACCCAACTTATCCTCTAATTCTCTCCGCACTTCATACATTGTGGAAACTAATAGTGACACCAGCGATAGTGATTCAACTAATTTAGATATGTGGGATCCTATTGAGAGATGCAGAGAGAGATCACATAATTAGCACATTCTACATGCATAAATTACCATAGTGATAGGTCCAACATAGGAGGGTACACCTTGTCTTCCAGCTCTAGTAACAGGGGATGACTACATAGCATATATTTTAGGTTTTTTTGTGGAGTCATACATAGTAGATTTGGGAAACATTATCAATGATATACATCTTCTCTTTGATGAAGATGATCCTTCTTCAATTTTTGTGAGAGCTCCCTATGACCCTCTTGTCCATTCTCTACATGATCAATCTTCAAAAGTTTATATGATTGTGGATCCTTATGTATAGAAATTACAAGAGGTCTCTTTGTCATTTGAGGATATAGTTGGTTCTTTTGGATAGGCTCTACATCCCTCCTTGTTAGATGTACACTCATTCTTTTCAGCAGTCTTGGCCATTAGCATCAACACAGGAATAGTTAAGCAAGTTTTAGAGACACCATTCATTATCGATATTCTTTCTACTCATAAGGGAAGCATATCACTTGTACCTTTTCCATTATTTCTTCCAAAGGGGAGGAACATTATTCAACACTCATGGACTAGCTTCTACCTTGAAGTTGCTATCATTGATCAACACTTTACATTTGGGGTAGGCGAGGGGGACTATCTTGTCTCTCTCCTTCTTCTCTTTTATGGGGGGGACTTTTTCCTCTTAGGGTTTTTTCCTTCTCATATTTCTCTTTTCTATATACTTGATGTATGTTGTAACTGGGGGGGGCCTTGATTACTCCATCCATCCATGCATCTTGTCTTTTCATCTCTTTTTTTGGGGGAAGGTTTTTCCCATGAAGTTTTCTCTCTTTCTCCACTTTATGAGAGATTTCATTTCATTATGTATATGGGTACCTATCAGGGCCTAGTAGCTAGAAGCCATCCTACTTTTTCATTTTAGCTTTCATAAGCTTACGTGCATTCCCCTAAATTGCACTCTAGGGGGGGGTGGTGTGGTTGTTGTAAATAAGTATTCAATATTTAATCTTTACTTAACTTTACTTAGGTTAATGCATTATTTCATTATTTATTAAATGAGACACTTAGGAGTTTACATAGTCTTATGAGTTTTCATGTTGGTAACACTAGAGTAAGCAATTCTAATTCAATGCATGGTGTCTACAACATTGAATTTTGCATAGTTAACTAAGTTTTCATGTAGACAATATAGTTATTCACACTCATATCTTAGTACATGGTGTCTACAACATAAGTTTGTGTGCTACACCTTTTTAGGCTTATCCTCTCATCATCACACTTACTCATATGCTTAATGGAGGATAATCCACTTCTGGTGGACATGTGTTTAGTTATATGACTTATCATGTTGCCAATTTCTAGGCTTTCTAGAAGCATTCTAGAGGCCCTTATATATAGGCACTCCTAGTGTACTTTCACATTGAATTGAATACATATCAATATTTTGATCATACTCTTTTTGGTCTACTATTGTGCTTGTGCTTGAGTTCCTTGATCTTAGGTGAATTTTACCCTAAGGTAAATTCTTACATCTATTAATAAACTAATGTCACATAAATATTTCATAAAAGTCATATATTGTAATCTCATTATAGAATAGTGCATATTATATAATATGCACTTTTGTAATTTATCAATCAAAATTAATGATTAATTATTTTCCTTGCACAAATTTAAATTAAAAAAGGTAAGAAAACTAAATCTATGAAGATGATCTTTAGCTATTTTAAAAAAAAAAATTTATAAATGTCATTTATATCTTATATAATATTAAGAAAACATATTAATAGTATGAAGTTTTAATCTCTTAAAATAGATAAAATTTTGAACTTGAGTGACATTAAAAAAATTATTTTTTTCCACCAGTCAAACTCAATAACAATAATATTTAAAGTGAAAACATAGACCCTCTATTAAAATTAGAATTCAATGCTTGTGTAGAACATTTAAAATAAATATCCATTTCTACAACTTTTTTATTAATGAGTAAAAAATGGTGAACAAAGAATTTTGTGATTTGATGATTGAAATATATTTTCTCCTATCCATTCTCCCTTCAAGCAATGTGTATCATATGCTTCACATGATAAATTATGGGGTAAGACACCCATCTAGAAATAACTTGCATCAAGTAGTTGATGTCAAAGACATGTGAGCTTTTTATATAGGAAGGGAGACCTAATACATAAAGTATTACCATGTAAATTTTCATCCATCATATCTTTCTAATAGTGATGCCATTATCCTTTTGTGGAGGTGGCTGTTATGTTCATCACATAGTGCCAAAAATCCCTCAACTTCCTCTCAAATTAATTCTTTTATAGGGGCATTTATATGATCATTGAAAATGTTGCATCTTTCTAAAGGATTTGGATTTTATGGCTGACCAAGGGCCTAAAGTAGATTGAATACTAATGGTGCACCAGGTTGTTTATGTATTCTTAATATGATGTTGATAATATTGACTACTTTCTTTATTTATGGTTTTAATTGTTTGCAACATCCATTTTAGTTGCATTAACAAGGATGTGACTTCCTTCCCACCTTAAAGTCATCCTCAATGGTTGAGAAGGTCTCTTTTACCAAATTTTGTAAGCTTTGGGCTATTCCTCATGTTTGACTCACTCAATTCTCTTCAATTTTTCCATATTCAAAAATTCAACTCAAGTTATTGGTTGATTTTTCAAAGAGATTAAAGTATTATGTGATAGGAATCACATACGAGTGTCATGACATTACCTTAAATCTAATTGAAGTGGCATCAATAAATCATTAAAGGATATAATTAAGGAACATGCACTCTTTTTAGCATATTATTCATACAACTTCATGTTGTTTTTAGTACAGTGCAATGTTATTTATAGGGGCAATGACACTAATAGATGCAGAATATCATCCACTCTACATTTATGCTTTATGGAGATATTGTCACTATTAATAACCATTAAGATAGTAACATGATTTTCA
The DNA here is from genome assembly GCA_028749045.1 of Cupressus sempervirens. NCBI lineage: Eukaryota > Viridiplantae > Streptophyta > Pinopsida > Cupressales > Cupressaceae > Cupressus > Cupressus sempervirens. The sequence goes on along the minus strand of CM053786.1, from coordinate 760,404,764 downwards.
TTCTCACTCTTCTAAAGTGATGCCCTATGAAAGGAAAACCTTGTTAAAGGTTACAATGCACACTATTAAATGTGACATGGTTAAAAAATTTAAATTATCCTAGAAGGAGTGAGTCTTGTTACAACACACTTGCACATTACAGATCTCTATTTTAGTCCTCCATTTTGGTGGCTTTCACATACTTCAGCTCAGATATCTTGTTTACCCTTTAAGAACTCATACTCTTAAGCCTTCTTTCTTTGCTTGCCAATAGTAGTCTCTTTTGTTTGGTCTCTAAATAAAGAAATACTTTAGACCTCTTGTCTAACTCAAGTTCTTGAATATTGACCAACCTTGCTTCTAACTAGCCATCTCTATATATAGAAAACTAACATTATTTTTCTTTCATTCTCTATCATCCATTTTAGGGTTAGGTAGGATTCAATGAATCTACCCATCTTTTCATTTTAGTACCTTCTAAAGAATTATTCTTCAATCCTTTTTAAATTCTCCTCAAAATGGTTTATCATGAATTTTGTTCCACCAACTCATCATAGTTATCTTCCACATGCTTCAAAAAATTCAAGAAAAAAAAATAGTCAACTCATATTCATCAAATCTATGATTTAACTTGAATACTAGGACTCGACATCAATATGTTGTCACTCAAATTCCATACCATTCTTCCACTCGTCTTCAACTAGATCACTTAGCAAACACTAAAGTTTACTAGTGCTTGGCATCAAATAAACTTTACTTGGCTTACACTGTATCACTCAGCATATACTAAAATTTGAATTTTCTCAGCTCCAAATGATTTTCTTCTTGACTTGCACTAACTTTTATTGGCACCTACTATCCACTTGATTAAGCTTGATAGACTCAGTTCTTCTTACTTATTCTTCTAGACTTTGTTAGTGTACCCAACCTTTACAACCTTAAGTAGACAATCAGTGCACTATATCATCACTGTCTTAACGAATATTTGTACTCATTTTCCATACCATAACTCAACCTTTTCTCTAGGTTCTTTTGTTATCTTATTTGATCAAATCCTTCTCATGAATGAAACATATGATAGTACTCAAATCATCTAAGTAGTTGTCTTACCAGCAAGTAGTAGGTTTCACAATAGTGACAAAACAATGATTGACACACATTCTCATACTTGTATCAATATGTTTTCAACAACATCACCGCCAACTAGGGAATAAAAAGTATGTGTGGAAGTGACATTTGAAAAGTTATATTATGAATCAATTCCAAATATATATGATCTAAAAAGGATAAATGTGCATGAATAAAGATGCAATGAAGAGGTTAAGAGTAAGAGGTATTTTGTAGATATATTGTTTTCTATGTTGTTGTTGAACATGGAAGAAATTGTAGTTATTGCTAAGTGATGGATTGAAGGCTAATATGAGTCAAGTTCTCTATGTATGTCAAGCATACTAGGAATTCTATGTTAATCAAGTGTGTTTAAAATCCTATATTGATGATGTTACTTCTAGATTTGATTGTGTAAGTTTTTTTATCATCAACATTTCAGATCACACTCTATGATCCATCATCAAGATGAGAGAAGGATGTATCACAAAGTGTGATCCAAAACATTGATGATCCAGAAAGTTTGATTTGATACTTATTACATCCTTCTCTCATCCTAATGATGGATCATAGAGTGTGATCTGAAATGTTGATGATAAAAAAACTTACACAAGAAAATCCAAAAGCAACATCATCATTAGCAATGGATTGTGGAAATCTAATATTATTAATCCTATATTGGTCAAGCTTACAACTGTATAATAACTAAGCATTTATTACCAAATTTGAAGGGTTGTATAGTCAATTTTTGATTCATTCACATGTACCAAAGTTTGAAGCACATGAAGAGAACAAAGGTGAATTACAAAAGGAGATTCTAGTGTTTGATAACTAGTTCTGACTGCTACTCAACACCATTCTAAGAATTCAAGAGGTATTCAACTTGTGTCAAGTTACATTGTTTCAAGATTTCTAAAAGGATTGTGCTGAGGGTAATAGGGTATCCTACCCTTGATTGAATTAAGAGCATGTGAAGTGATGTAAAGGAGGTTATAGAAAATAATATAACTGTCATGTGGAATAAGAGAGGGATGTCAATAGATACTATTTCATAACCTATTATTTCCTTTGCAGTCATAGTTATTGCCTATAAGTTCTTTCAGTTAAGCTGATTGAACAATGTTTCATGTATGGTAGTGGACTTAGGCTAAAAAATTGTAAAGAGAGATCATTCCTATGCCCTTTTTGAGTTATAACTACAACAGTTATTTGAAAACTTGGAAGCTATTAGGAAAGCCAAAAGAGCATCGTGCAAGTTTGGTTCTTTGATTGTTTCAATATTTTTCTATGTACAAAAATTATTCCCCACCTTTGGCAAAGCTTCTTGGAAGACCAATAGGTCAATTACACAATAGATTTCAGAATTCATTTAGCAACTTGGAGGTATTTTGAGTTGGTGATGTCTAGTTATTTTGAGGATTTTAGGCAATCCATGAAACAAAGATTGAGGATTCCTGTACCATTAATGAAACAACATTATAATGATGCGTGTTTCCTAGTTGATGCAAATCATACATATGTCTATGCAACAATACCCAAGGTTAGATGGTTAAAACGCTTTCCATATGAGATCAATGTAGATGAACCCTTTGTAACAACCACAACATTACTAGTAGAAGAAATAGATAAAGATGCTACATCATTTGGTAATTATGATGAAGCCAAATCCATAACAACTATAGATTTGAAAATAACTATCTATTTTGAGAAAGAAGAAAAAACTTGTCAAAAATTTGAATGAGAGATTTGGTGAAGGTGAAGGTGAGGAATAAGAAGATGATGATGAAGAAGAACATGGCCAAACACCATTGAAACTAACACAAGGCCTAGGTGAAGATGTTGAAGGTGCTAAGGAAGAAGAAGCTTAGGAAGTACCTAAGGAAAAGGAGAAGAAAAGGAAAGTAGAGACTCAATTAGTGGAGAAACCTAAGTAGTTTATGAAGAAGTCATAGAAAAAGATAGCTATACCTGTAACTAGGTCAAGCACAAGGGAAACAACTATACATGCTAAGGAAGTGACTAAGGCTAGAGGAAAGAGAACCAACACTATAACAAAGCTAAGCTAACCTACTCTAAAGAAATTTAAGAGATTAAGAAATAAGTAAACACCTAAGAAGGAATTAGATGTGGAGAGGACTGAGTCTAATGACTTGAGTCAATAAAAATTGGTGAGACACAATCCTTGTTCTGATATTGACAACTTGTTTGAAAATATTAAAACCAATGCAAATTTGTCAAGTGTCGCACCTATTGAATTTGATAAGTTAAGGAATTTTGATAAAAACAAAGTTCAAGAGGGCATATATGATATGATAACTACTTTCAAGGATACTCCACTAGAGATTGTCAAATCTCTACCCAAAAGCCTTTCTGTTAGAATTGAGAAAAAGTGACAATTCAACTTACAAACTGAAAGACAAATTAGGGAAATAATACTAGCCTAAGTCATGCCTAAATTTGAAAAAAATGTGATTTCCAAAGCTATGGAGAAGCATAAAGGATAATTTACCCCCAAATATAGAGCTTTCCATATTTTGAAGAAGAAAATAGAAGATGTGGTAACCCAAAGTACATCAATTTGGAAATCAATATATGGGTTATTCACTCAAGAAATTACTGAGAAAGGTGAGCATGATGAGAAAGAACCTAAGAAGAATGAGGAAGAGATAGAAAAAGAGGTGAACATAGTCAAATAAGGTATTGTGGAGGGTACTAAACAAATAATAGTGGAGGCAATAATTGAAGAAAAACAACAAGATGTGCAAGACACATAGATGTCAAGTGCCTGTCCCCCACATGATCACTAAAAGAGTCAACAAGACTCAACGAGCATCAAGGATGTTCCTAATACAACAACACAAAACGTGAATCCTTTTCTATGAAGATAACTTGAAGAAAATTCTACAAGACTCTGAAAATGCAACACTATTATGCAATAATCCTATATTGGTGCGAGTAGATCAAATTCAATAAGTACAAGTTGCATCTATAGGGCATGTACAAAAAGAAACATCAAATGTGCCCCTTTCTACTACATAGATTAAGGATAAGGAATCACATGATCTATAAAGAGATCAAAATGTAAACTTGGAACATAAGGATAATACAACTCATACACCATCTATCATGCCAACTTTTGTCATTCAAATGAAAGAGGCAAAAGCACAAACAACAAATATATTAGTGCCAAACCTAAAATGTTTAGGTTTATAAGTTGTAGTAACTATTGAGAAGGATGAAAGTGAAGGGCATAAGGGTTAGGAATAAAGTCCTATACCTATTCTACCATCATAGGGTGAAGTCTAGAAGGAAGGAAGCAAGGTTGAAGAGTTGAAGCTGACTAATGAGCCTAAGGAACAAGTTGCAATATAGACTCTAGTTACAATAGCAATTTCTATTTATCCTCTTAGCATTCACACTCTTTAGAGGCTGAGTACAAATGTCACACCATTATAAATCTGAAGGCTGAGTTCTAGCACACCCAAGAGTGTTGAAGTTACATCATTTGAGGATGTAACTTTAGATGAAGTGATTATGTTACCAAAGTTTGATCTGAATATAATCACTATTGAAGAGATGAGCATTCTTTAGGAAGCTCTATGGAGGAAAAAGAGGCAATAAAACTTAAGGAGAGAGCATAAGAAAAAGTAAGTTTTGCATAAAATTAAAGACATATTCTTTGATGCTTTTAGTCTCCCAGAAATGAATGAAGATAAGCCTATAATAGTAACTATTGAGCTATTGTTATGCACGATGCTAAACGACAAGAATTCTTTTGAAGTACTCTATTGAAAAGTCAATCTTGTGATGTACTAGAATTTTCTTAGTTGAAGATAAATATTTTTTTCATGAGGAGGCCTTTGCTGGTTTGAATGATTTCAGATGAGATTTAGAATCTATTCATTGCTTCAAAATAAAACATGTAAAAAAGAAGTATGTTTTTGTATTTTTCATGTTTTCTAATGAATGTAATCTATTGATGCAACTAATGTGAATTCCTAATTTAACAAGGGGTTAGTAAAGAAAATAATGTGAAAGTAAAATTCTAATGGACATAAGCTATAGAAAAGAATGCATTTGCGAGTTAAGTTTTCAAAGAAATTGGTAGGTAACTAATGAAAATAGGAGCAGTGCTTCCTAGATTCTATTGATGCAATTGTCGATGGGAAACTTAATAACGATATGATGTTTCACTCTCCATTAAATCACAAGGCCACAAAAAGTGAGCTTATGCGAGACAAAGAGTTATGCAGGTACAATTTGGTGATTTCTTCTTGAGCTAGATACATCAATAGAATTCATAAAATCATAGCAAACACCAAAATTAAAAGATTGCACAACCAAAAAAAAAGTAATAAACTTTTAGCTCAATTACAATTCCATGAACATAAATTCACAAAAATATGGCACATTTAGGCAAGAATCACTATACTCTAAATGTGAGCACCAAAAGCATAATATTATTGCAGAATTACACTAACTCTAATTACATATTACAATGGAGTATTTATAAGAAATCATCTCCTCAATTTGTGTTGAGAGTGAGAGATATCTTTATGCAATAATATTATTTCAAATTAATAAAACAAATTAATTATGTAAAAACTAACAATCTAACTAGTGCTTAATAGGACTCCATCCATTTTTATATTCATTAATTGGATGCATGAGCCTTTACATGTCATAAAACAAAGAAATTGAGAGAAGATAAGAATAAGAGAGATTTCAGTCAAAGTAGAAGTGTCTGGAAGTGTCAAAAATAGAAGCTGACCCTTCACTAGGTGTCTATTAGAGTTAAACTGTTGTCACAATGCATTTTCAATGCATGGAAAGCTCTATTTTTAGAACTAGCAGTTGACTATTGGTGCACCTCTGAAAAAGCACACTAGCTCACTTATGCACTAGCACACCTGTGCACCTATTCACCTATGCACCAGCATAGCTACTCACCTCAAAAGGTCTAAAATCACAAAATTTTACTAAGTTTCAAAACTAAAATTCTGGCTTATGGGTTTTATCACCCTCCATACCAGAGCTATGTCTACATGTTTACCCTTGAATTTCTCAATAATCTTAGTAATCTTAGCCAAATCTAGTAGATATAAAGCATCATACTTATCTTTGACCTTTTTTTATAGTTTTCTACTTCAATACGGGTATCAACAAAATCCTCAAGTTTTGTATCCAACTCTAGCAAGGCTTCTTCTATTCTGAAGGCCTACCGAATGTCATCATCACTAGAAGCTTCTTCAAAATCTTTTAGAAGTTCTCTACCACTACCTCTATGGGAATTAATTTATCCCACTCATCATCGTCAAAAATATCCAGACATGCATCGCTATAATGTTTCTCTACCTCCAAAATTTTCTCTCGGGCTTGGTCCTTGAGCCAATGGATCTTTGCATGTAATATTTCCATTGCTTTATTACTATCTGCTATTTTCTCAATCCAATCATCAATTAAATCTAACTCCTCCACTGTATATACATCTACCAAAATATTGTACCTCTACCCTTTTATAGCATGTAATACCTATTAATCTTTACTCCAAGCACATACTTTATCCATAATATTGAAATCTTGCTTCAAAATTGCTACCATCTTGTCTACATTTTCTTGTGTAGCATGTGGTAGCTTAAGATTTCCTTAGATGATTAGGATGCCCTTTTCCTTAAAACTTTCCTGCCACTACTGACAAGATTTCAAAAATGGATCCAACTATAATCTTCCCCCATCTCTTTTGTTGAGTGCAACAATTAGAGTCTCCTCAACTTCTTTTGGATCCAAGGGACAAACAACTTCAGCTAAATATCCTTTTAGAATTTCATTTTTCCTATGAAGCCTTATCAGTTCTGTCTCTTATTGTTCTAGACTCTTAAACACTTCTTTTATCTCCATTGTGACCATAAACCTGGCAGTATCCAATGTCAAGTTCTCAAGCATAACCTCTCTAATCTAATAGTCTTGTGGGCCAAGATCTTCTACATTTGCATCAGGAGGTGGAATAGCCATTTGTGCAAATAAATATTATTTCTAGTCATTGTTGATAAAAGCCAATGCTCTTGCTTCTCTTGAAAGGGACTTGGGTTTGGTAAGAACTTCTACCAACTCAAATATGTCCTCTTCATTGGTGGTGAACTGTGGATTTTTACTTCTTATCATTTCCTTTTGCAACCACTTGAGGACTTGTTCCACTGAGAGCCTACCTCTTGAGGATGAAGGAGTTTGTTCTACCACCACTTTCCCCTTATCACTCCTCTTTGGGGTTATTTCCCTCTGTAAAGGCTCTCCTTTTATGGTTTTTGTCTTAGTGGAGCCCATAGCTTGTATCTTAGTGTCTTGGGAGGTTTTTTGAGGATATTCAAACATAGGTCTCTCTTCAAACACTTCATCAGTTGCTCTTTCTTGTGGCCCTTCCTCTTGTTCCTTTTATATATGTTCTTCTTGAGTAATTGGAGGTAAAGGAGTAGATGAGACTTTGTCAATCACTGTGACTTGTAATTGGGATGGAGGAGTAAGATTAGGACCATGTGATTCTTGTGGCATTTATGTCCAATCCTCTTATTGAGGCTCATTCATTAGGGTATCCCAGATCTTATCCCTAATCAATTTAGTTCCTATAGGCATGAAGTCAAAATCTAACATCTTGAAGATGTCATTTCCCTCTACATCCTGTTCATCAACCCATTGTTGTACTTCATCCTCTAAAGTAATTATTTATAGAGGTTCTTTTGGGATTGATGGTGGTGTCATATTGGAACTTCTCCTCCTTTCCTACTCTGTAGCCCTAGCTAGCCAGGTCCTTCTTTGTAATGGCACATCTTCCTCCTCATCTTTCTCTTCTTCTTCTTCCTCTTCAAGAATGGGGTCTAAGATACATGGAAAAGGAAACATCTTTCTGATCACCATTTTCCTTTTCTTGAAAGGAGCCTTAATCTTTTTTCATTTTTTAGGGGCAGAAGGAGATGTTTGTTTTTCCTACAAAGAAGGAGAGATCTCTTCTACTTTAACTTCTATCTCCGTTTGGCTAGATGTAGTGGCTAGTGATAATTGTGGGTCATCTTGAAAATGTGGTGCCCCACTATCCTCAACCCTCTAGTTCAGCTCTTTGAGGAGAACTCCTCTTACTTTTGCCTTGTCCTTTTTTCTCCAAAGGGTGATGGTACCCAACTACTCTATCTACTTGGTATACCATTTTAGGCCTAATGGGCGACTGAGCTACAAAGGTAGGAATGGTGACCTTCTTCCCTCTACCTTTGGCTGGGTGGGCTTGTGCATGAAAAGCCACTATCTTAGGTATTAGATCAAGTTTAAATTGTTTCCCGATCCAATCCTACATCATCTTGATAACATACCTTTCTCACAGGTTAATATAATCATTCTCCTTCCTTTTAACCTTAGTGTTCATTATGGGCCTTTCTCTAATTTTATATATGCTGAATAGAGGGTTGAGTAGCTCCCCTAAGTCTTGTTGCATTATCTACAATGGAATCTAGACCTTTAGAGCCTTTTCTACCAAATACAAAGTCATCCTACAATAATCCCTGATACAGACATCATAGTCATTTTTCACATTCATCCAATGGTCTTTGATGGGCTGTTCATGCTAGAATTCCTTGCCTGCTAGACATTGGAATCTCCTGATATTATCAAAGAACAACCTCAAGGAATTGTACTCTTCTAGGAGATATTGATCTCATTCGCACTCAAAAGAGGGAATATCCTACTTTCACTTTACTTGAAATGGTCCTATGACTAGGGGCCATGTCCAACATGGTCTACGCTATTCCCTAACTTTGTCATATGCAAACTCAACTTGTCAAACAATCTCCAAAAAAAAATTCTATCACTATGATATCTTTGGAGCTTCTTTGGGTTGATAGTGGCACTAGCTACCCTTAGATATGTAAATGTTTTAAACTGATTGTAATAAGCCCCAAGTGTTTTTATTTATGTCACTACATCATTACATAGTCCTTTTTCATAATCTCCCTCTATGAATCAGATGATAGCAAATATGAATGCATCATTCACGATTCTATATTCTTTACTCTACTCTGAGAGTTTCTTCCTTACTAGCTGAGGGTAGATGATATATAGCCAAGAATTAGGTTCTTGCATGCAACCTCTCTTGTACAATCTAGGATAGTTCATCACCATTGTAGCTAATAGATACACCTAATATGAAGTCATATAGAACTATATTTTATCCTTTACTGCTCCTAATTGCTCACATAGATTTTTCTCTTAAAGTAGTGGCCCAATCCACTAGCAGCTTCACCATCTTAATAGTATCAATGAAATGTATCATGAAGACATTTATGTGTCTAGCTATAGGAAAACCCATCACCCTACTCAAAAGTATGATTGAGTACTTGATATCTTTCTTCATATATCCTCTTGTCATGTTCACTTTTATAGCTATCTTTCCCAGAGGATTCCTCTCTATGAGGTAAGAAGATTGGATGATCTTAGTAGCCTCTTTTAGGTGTTCTCTATACCATCTCTCTACTGCCTCATAGGTTAGGCTGATGAATTGATCAGCCCTCAGGAGATGGAATACCCTCTCAATGTTGTTGTGTCATAGATCGAGAATGATCTCGCTAGTCACACTCTTAACCACTCCTTCCTCTAGAACAAAGTGTTGTGCAAGTGTCATTATGAGCTCCAAGGATTGCACTAACATTGAGTGTGAAGCTATTCTTACTAGCTTTGATCAGATTAATGTACAAACTATAGCCGACCTTCATTGGGTTTGTTGCACATCATTAGGAACTCCCCTAAATTAGTGTATCCCAAATCTGTGTCCTCAATCTCTATGTAATCATCTTGGAACCTTGATTTTGATGGAACACCTTGGAATTTGAACACAATAGGTTTTGGTGCCATTTTCTCAGCTGATGAAGATGCGATTATATCTACACATGAAGGACATCCATTAGTTTGGAGTTAAAGAAAAACGAATTAGTTAACTCCTTAAACTAATACAGAGAAAATCCAAAAAAAATTGATGCTCTAAAAATACCTTAAAAGCCCCCATTTTGAATTAAATTATTTAAAATATGGTGCACACCTACGTACCTCATGGTGTGTATGAGTTTAATTATTTTATTTAAATGTATTGGTGTGCACCTGTGCACCATGTTAGGTGTGCAAATGCACACCAAAATTTTTGGCATTTTCTCCTTTTTAGTTTTTAGTTTTTTGAAATATGGAGGCAGACTAGTGCACCCATGCCTTGTTTTGAATTCTTGGGGTTCTTCAAGTTTTAGGTGTGATATTTTACATTCTTGAGGGTGTAGAGTAGCGCACCTAATTAGGTACACTATTGTGCACCCCTTTTTAGGGTTTATATTTTTATCAATGTAGGTTTGAGAAAATGGAGTTGCACCTAGACAGGTGCATAGGTGCTTTCAAAATGTTAAATTAGAGCTCATATTAATAGTAGCTAGGGTGTGGGAGTTGAGAAATGTGGAGGAGAAAAGAAAAGAAAGTGAGAAAGGAGGAGATGGTGGGGGTTTATATAGCCTCACCCATCTTTAGTGATGTGCTGGTGCATAGTTGTGAAGATGCATAGCTACGCATCAGTGCATCACCAAAGGGTGATGTGCTTTCCTTTTAATATTGTGCACTAGCATACCATATTAGGTGTGTTGGTGCACCATTTTAAATTTTGCACTATTTATAAAACCATCTCCTTTGATAATTGGATTTTCTCTAGTCAGGACCTGAGATGCGAACTAGGGGACTAGGTAAAACCTCAAAATGACTAAAACCCTAGACTAGGGCCTCAAATAAAGCCAAAAAAGTAGGGAGTCCCCATTTCTGATTAAAATAGGGCATGCATTGTGGGACCACAACAAATAGCCTTGACAAAAGGAAGAACTGACAAAGGTATATCTTCATCAACAAACTTTCTTTCAACTTGGGTCAAACACCAACTGAATCCCAAACATTCCAAGAAAATATGAATGACTTCACTATCAAAACTTTAAGATCTAAAACCTTCAAGCTCAGTGTGTGTTTAGCGTATTCATTTCCTTCAGCATCTCAGGACATAGTCCATCAATGTTTTTGGATAACTTGGAAACATTCTTCCAACCCCCCTAGCTCATTCATTATGAATCTCCATGAAGGTTATTTATCGATCATTTGCTTGACCAGATGAGAGAATCAATTTGAGGGCTCTTAGTGGGCTGTCACTTTTTGTTTTAATTTTTTGGAAAATTTTGAATAATTGTTCCATGTAGTTCATTATGTCACTATTTAATGAAGCAATGTTTCAGTACCAAATACTTCATTTTGAAAGTGTATCTTTTTTCCATTTTAGATCTTTTAGAATCCTTCAGTCTTAACACCATTTTTCTTTATATTTTCTTTTCTTTTCTTTTTTTTTTTTTTTTTCTTCTATATCTTGACTATGCTTAGACTGTGTAGCTAGGACATCTGTGTCATTTCTTGAATTTGATCCTTTTTAAACATCCCTTACCTTCCTCTTTTAGAACTTTTAGAAACTCTCACGCCAAACAATGATCTTAGCAATCTTTCAAGAAGACTCGGTCTGTTTGAACCAATTGGGGTTTGGATCATCTCTTGTTTTCTTCAACCTTAATTTGACAACACCTAAGATAATAAATTTTTAAGCTCACAAATTTTTGAGAACTTGTTTTCCTAGAATCCTAGATTCAAGATTGAAAGTCCTCTAATTACTATAAGTAACATCCTCTCCTCTGTTGGTATAAGACATACCATCATCCAAATGTTTTGATAAAGAAATAACTCTTCTTGAAATCAGAACCAAAAGAGTGGTTAGTAAGCTATTTCAAGATAAAATCTCAAGTGCACCTTGCCCCCCTAGGGCTGATACAACTTTGAAAGCAAACACATAACTGGAAAGAAAACACACTTGTAGAAAATGAACACACCTCCAAAAATGAAATCTAAATATTTGTTTCTTTTTTTTTCTTTTCCTTTTTTTGTGTCTTCTAGGCTTCAAAATAATATTTTAGAAATTTCCCATTGACTAGATATGGAACTAATTCCCCTTGTAAGGAACTGAACCTAAAAGTATTTTCTCTAAGAATTTTTGCTATTTGGTAAGGACCAATCCACAAGAATTGAAACTTGTTGTGGCTACCTAGCTTTTCTTTTACCTTATCCCAAATTAGAACAAGGTGAGAAATCTTGAATGACTTTGTCATGGCCCTCTTATCGAACCATCTCTTCATGACAACTTGATGTTTAGCCATGTGCTCCAATGTAGCTATCTGTTTCTCATCCATCTCTAAAAAAATCATCAATCTAATTTTTACTTTGTCAACATCTTCAGCATATCCACTCATGAATTTCAAAATAGGAATCTTGAGTTTGAGTGGGAATACTGTTTCTTCTCTATAGACAAGAAAATATGGAGAAGTCCCTAGTGTGTTCTTGAACCTAACTCAGTCTGTCCATAAAGCATATTTGAGTTGCGTATACAAATATTTAGGATTCTCCTTTAATAACTGCCTTATTGAAAAAATCAAGTTCTTGTTTGTAGATTCCACCACACCGTTCCCTTGTAGGCAATAATTTGAAAAGAACTTGATAATAACCTAATTTTAAAATGCCCATTGTGTCAAGAATATTGATGCAAAAGATGATCCATTATCACACACTAAAGAGAATGACATCCCAAATCTAGTAACCATGTGTTCCTCCAAGAAGTCCATCATCACCTTAGTAGTGTAATTTCTGAAAGTTTTTTATTCTATCCATCTCATACAATAATCTATGGCTATGAGAATATAGACCTGTGTCCAGTAGATGATGGTGGATTAACTAGACCAATGAAATCTAGCCCCCACTTTGTGAAGGGAAAAACTTCATACACTAGTTGTAACAAAATTGCCAGGTGTCTTTCTTTGTTAACACCAGTCTAGCAAATGTGGCAAGAATAAATGACCTCAAAAGTGTCCTTAAATATCATGGGCCAAAAATAACCCAATCTTAAAATCATATGAGTAGTCGCTCCTGCCGAACCATGTCCTATACCATACTTATCATTAAATTGTTCTAGGACTTCCTTTGCTTCCTCACATCCTAAGCATTTTAGGTAGATCCCTTCATAGTTCATTTTGTATAAGTTTTTATCATGCAATGTATATGACTCACACTTTATTTTAAGTCCCCTCCACTATGAACTATTCAACCAACTAGGGCACTATTCCTATAGAAGATAGTAAGCAATATCCTGGTACCAGACATCTGTTACTACACCTTGACCAATGTCAACTTGAAATACTATCATTTTCTTTTAATCTTCTATATCTATCTCAATTTCAAACTTAACTTTCTTTTCATTGTCAATTTGGTTATCAGCTATCATTTTTGATAATCCTTGACCCCTGAAGAATCTCATGGGTTGGATCTCTAGATTAAATTCTTGCAATATTTCCATCCACTTACCTCATCTTTCTCCAAATTCATTTTGCATCAATAATGTCTTTATTGCTGGATCCAGTACAATAGCATACACTTTGCTCCTTAGTATGTAATGGAAAAACTTCTTTACCACTTTAATCAAGGCAAAAGTTTGTTTATCAAGGTTGGAATAGTTCAACTCAACATTTATTAGAGGGTAACTCATAAAAGCAACAGGCCTTTCATCTTCCTTCTCCTTTTTTTGGGTTAGGATTCCAACACATGAATGTTTTGAGGTGAAGGAATATATCTTAAAGGGAAGGTTATAATCAAGACTTACTAGTACTAGAGCCATGGAAATGGCTACCTTGATATCCTCAAATGATTTCTTGACCTCAGGAACCCATTCCATTTTAGCCCTCTTTTTGAGTAAATCATTAAGGAGACTCACTATCTTTTCAAATTTGCTTATGAATTTTCACACAAAATTTATCTTCCCAAAGAAAGACTTGAGTTCCTTCTAACTATTGGGGGACAATAACTTCAAAATGGCTTCAAGTCTATCAAGATTAATGGAGATGACAACTTTGGAAATGACATGACCTAGGAATTTTCCCTTAGTGACCCCAAATGAACATTTGTTGGGATTGATAGATATGACATATTTATGACACTTATTGAACACCTGTCTTAGATTGGCAATGTGAGTAGTTCAATCCTTTGAAAAGATAGTTAAGTCATCCATATAGATAACTATATATTTATTAATCAATCCCTTAAAAGCTTCATCCATAGCTCACTGAAATGTAGCCCCTACATTAATCAATCCAAACAAAATTCTCCGATAGGCAAAGGTTCCCCATTTGGTCATAAAGGTAGTCTTTAGTTTATCTTCTTCTTCTACCATCATCTAATTATAGCCTGACTATCCATCCAAAAAAGACATCATTTTTGAACCATTCACAATTTGTAAGACCTCATCCAATGAGGGAAATGGGTAATTGTCCTTTTGAGATTGTAGGTTCAAATTGCAAAAATCTACATAAAGTCAGATTTCTCTAGTATAGGAACTAAATTAGCCACCCATGTAGAGTGAAAAATAGGGAAAATAATATTTGCGTCTAGTAACTTCTTGACTTTCTACATTATTAGAGGCTCAAAGATGGGATTGATGGGTCTTTGCCTTTGTCAAAAGGGTTTGGCATCAGGTTTGAGTAGGATATCATGCATAATAATTTGAGGATCATATATCTTCAATTCTTCATAACTCTAGGTGATAACATCCTTCTATTCCATAAGCAATTTAAGCATGTCTTCCCTTTCTTGTAAACTGCATGCTTTCCCAATTGTTACCATCTTGGGATCATCTTCTATTCCTAAACTGTATGAATCACATTCCTCAGTTCCTTTCTCTTTAGTGGTCCTTTTATTAAACAATGATACATCATGATCAAAAATGTGCTCCAACTCGATCATCCCCTTGGGAATAGTATTAGTTTTCAAATTCAAGATTTCATCTTCATCTTGATTTGTATTATCCTCAAGTATGTCATTCAAGATGTCATCTATTTCCTATCCCTTAAAGTGGCCATTGTAAATAATAAATTCGATAATATGTTGATCATCCTGAAAAACTTGGAAGCTTGTGATATTTTTGAGAATAGATGGATCAACAAACAATTCGACTGAGAATCATTTTAATTTTGTTCTTTTGACTAGTTGTAATGCACTTGCTAAAATAGCTAGAGCATATACTACCATGTTTTTCCTTATTGGAATAGACTTTATGTTCAAAGCTTCAAAATCATCTAGTAGATCCCATACCCTTTTCCTATTAATGAGCAACCTCTTATCATTACTGGAATATAGTGATTTCACTTTTTGAATAGCCAACTTAGAATCTCCTTCAACTATGAGAGTTGTAACTACTTTCTTGAGTGTAAAAAGAAGTCCTCAAATCAATGCTTTTTATTCTATGACATCGTTAGTACATCTAAATTGCAATCGATATACTACAGAGAAAGACTTTCTTTTTGGACTAATCAACTTAATACCTGCACTAGCTCCTAATTGGCATTTGGAACCATCAAAGTGAAGTGTAAAAATTGGGCTTTCCTTGGGTTTTCTAACCTTATGCTTATTTTTCCTCAATTTTTCTTTTACCTAAGCTTGGAAGGATTGTCTCTTGGGTACCCATTATAATCTTTTGTGGGGTGGGCTTACTAATTTTCCATCATCATTCTTCAAAACTAGGAGCATATGTGTTTCTTGTTTGTCTTTAATTTCATCTATCAATTCTTTGATTTCATCCACTTTGGGTTTACAATGGATGACTACTAAAGTCCATCCCTGGCCTTTTACATACCATCTTCTTCTTTTTACTTGGATCATTCTGGGTGGAGGAGAAGACAAACCTCCACCATTTGAAGAGGTTTCACTATATGATGCATTTAGATCTTCAGTTCCCTCTTCAATCTCTTCAATAGCATCAGACATGTTTGTAAGAATTTGGTTTTTTGTAGGTTCATTTTGTGGATCATTGACTTTCTTTACTCCCACCATTTGTGTTAACACCTTAGCAACTGCTTCTTGACATGATGAGCATTTGAACTCTGAATGGCTAACTTTATGTAATGAAGAAAATATTAGAAGGAGGAGGATATTAGGGTCAATTTTTTCTCCTAGACATTGTAAATTAGCAATCATATGGTCTATGAATTATATTACAACCTCATCTTTTGGGGTTGAAATTATGGAATCCATATCTTGATCATCTGATATTTTGGCCAAAGTTTTATCAAAAAGCATTACCTTGTAGGAGCCTAAATCCATTTCCAAGAAAGCTACCTCATTAAGAGCATTGTATTCTATGATTATCTTTTTTAACTTTGGCTCTACATCTATTTTGATTTGATTGTTCAGACCTTTCCACGATAACCAAAGCTAGGTGAAATCCATGGAAAATCATAACCTTAGGCACTTTGTCCATTCTCTATAGAGGAGTAATCCATATGTCTCTAGGATATCAACCACATGAATATCAATGACATCTTGAATTTGTGGGTCAACCATTAATTGTATCCACACATCCTTTAGTATGCCTATGACTTTCACCTCTATTTTGTCCAATTGTATCACTATTCAGTTGGTAGGTTGAGGGCTAACTCCTAACTTTTGCACTATGGAGAATGGCATGACATTACATGAAGCTCCTAAATCAATAAGGAAATTATGAAGATCCTTTCCATATATTTTGATGCTAAGAAAAAATAGGGACACCTCTACCTTGTCTTTAAACATAGTAGGCAATGCCTTCGCAAAATTAACTTGTTGCGATACCATCTTTTGAGGGCTAGTATTCACATTGCAAGAGTTCTTTGTATGATCTAGAGTCTTCATGAGTGCTTCTCATTGTTGTGGATAGTTTTGCAATATGTCAAACATGGACATGTTGGCCTTTTTTCATTTTAGGTCTTCTACAGCACTATACTATTTAGTAGACCAAGTAGGGTTTTTCAATATTGTCGGTAAACTTCCTTGGTTCTAATTTTGTTGTCCTCTAAATGGTGGTTTAACTGGTGTTGGATTGTTACTTGCTCTTGGATCAAGAGGAGTTGGTTGTAGTGCTGGGGGAATTCCATTTGTCAGAGGTTCCTTCCTACTTCTCAAGTTATACATATTCTAATTGTCATTTCAAAAAGCAAACATCTCTTGATGCTGAAGGTTAGGTTCTTGGCTAAATGGAAATAAAAATTCTTCATTGATTGGTCACTCTACCTTTGTACTTTGTGCAAAATCATACGATTCTAATAACATAGCATTAAACTGCACAGGAGGAATATTTTTGTTTACCTACAAATTTTGATTAATTTCCTAATTTTCATCTTAGTATGAACCATTATTATTACATGCATTTTGACCATTGTCATATTGATTGATATCTATGTACTGAACATTACTGTTGTTATTATTTGTAGGAATGCTTCCATTATTTTTAGACGGGTATTCCATTGCTAGTTCTACCTTTGGAAGCCATTATTGCAATTAGGAGGATTGAAGTTGTTCCCTCCATTATTTTTTGTTGTATTGTTGTTCCCACTATTATTTCTCCCACTAAAGTTCCTATTATAATTTTGACCATAATTATTATTGTAGGGGCCAATGTTATTCCTTTGAAAACTATTATTCTATTCCTATGAAAATCGTAGACAAGTTAGCTCATTATTCATATGTGACATAGTCTTTTTCATCTGACTAAATTTGGAAATAAAACTATTGTCTACTTCAGTGGGTACTACTTCCTTTTGCTCAAAGAAGGCAACTTTTGGAGGTTCATACCCTGGATATGTTAGAGTAGGGTTTTGTAGAATATGTGCCTATTGTTATGGAACTAGATTCATAGGTATGAATTGATATGGCATCATAGGTACTATGATAGGGTAGGTTGGTATTGTTGTGATGGCTTGGGCTAGAAGCATCAATCCACCTCTGTTAGGATTGGCTTGCTTAGTAAAATTTATTGCTTCTGTAAAGATTTTTTCCAATGTATTGATATTTTTTGGAGCAAGCCTCCTTAGAAAGATAGTAGTAAGAGGGTCCATAGAATTTAGGTAAATCTAAATAGGTACTTCAACTAGTATAGTATATGGTGTTTCCAATTTGTGATACACCATATGAAAGTGATGATTGGAGTGTGAAACTGCCTCAACTGGATCTCTTTTGATCAATATGAATTGTTGATGTATCACTGTTGGGTTGATTAAAGTTTTAAATTGTTTGAAGAATAATTTTTTGAAGGTATCCCAATCTCTAATACATCAAGGTAGAAAATTGACATAAAAATTGTAGGAAACTTCCCCCAAAGAGTATGGGAATAAACAAAGGACCACATCCTTATTGGCAATCTATTTTTGATTGCAAATTTCTTTGAATACTTTAATGTGGTGTTTGGTAGTTCATGTTTCTTTATAAATAAACCTTGGGCATAACTTCTTGAGATGTTTAGGGAGGTCATGGAATGCACCTCTCAAATTGATTAATGAATCTATAGTGTTTGCAAAAAAGGCCATTGGAGGGTTTGATAGACCTAAGGTTGGTGGTTGTGGAGGTGGAACTGTTGGAATATGTGATGGTCCACTAGGTGGTTGGAGTGGAGGCAAAGTTGAAGAAGATGACACAATGTTGAAGTGATTGAATTTGAGATGTTCCTTTGTTACTACATGTTTTGTGAAAGTGGGTAAGCTAAAGAAACTCATGTGCACTTGGTGAAGATCTTAATGCTTGCTAAAATGGGGATTTTGGATCAAAACCCTCTAGTTTGCATCAACTCTAGAAAAAGAGCACCTTTGCAAAAGTACACTTTCTCATAAAATGAGGTGCACCACAAAATTTATCGTAGCAATGCACCTACGCACTAGCTCACCAATGCACCTGAATTTCTGAAAAACTCAGAAATTTTTTCTAAACTTGCAAAAATCATAGAATTTTGAAACTTTGGCAGATTTTTCTTCTATTCTAAAAATCAAAATATGGCCCTCCTTCTACCACTACTTCTTTTGAGCTATCATTATGCATGATGCTAAATGGTAGGAATTCTTTCAAACTCTTCTCTTGAAAAGTCAATCTTGTGAATCAACTCCAAGGTTCTAGGTGATCTTGTGGCCTACTAGAATCTACTCAATTGAAGATAAATGATTTTTTTCACAAGGAGGCCTTTGTGAGTTTGAATGATTTCAAATGAGATGTAGAATCTATTCACTGCTTCAAAATAAAACATACAAAAAAGAAATGAATGCAATATAATGATGCAACTAATATGAATTCCTAATTTAACAAGGGGTTAGTAAAGAAAATAACAAGAAATTTTAAAGAAAATAACATAAAAGTAAAATCCTAATGGACATAATCAATAGAAAAGTATATGTATGCAAGTTAAGCTTTCAAAGAAATTGGTAGGTAACCAATAAAAATAGGAGCACCACTTTCTAGATTCCACTGATGCAATCGTCGGTGGAAAACTTAATAACCATATGATGTTTCACTCTCAATCAAATTGCAAGGCCACATAAAGTGTACTCATGTGAGATAAAGAGTTATGCAAGTATAGTTTGATGATTCTTCTCAAGCTAGATACATTAGCAAAATTCATAAAACCATAGCAAACACCAGAATTAAAAGATAACACAACCAGAAATAATGTAAATTTTTTTTTGGCTTAATCACAATTCCATGAACATAAATTCACGAAAATATGACACATTTAGGCAAGAATCACTACACTCCAAATGTGAGTATCAAAAACATAATACTATTGCAAAATAATTGTAGCCCCAATTACATATTACAATGGAGTATTTACAAGAAATCATCTCCTCAATTTGTGTTGAGAGTGAGAGATATTTTTATGCAATAATATGCTTTTAAATTAATAAAACAAATTAATTATGTACAAACTAACAATCTTGTTAGATTGTGGTGACTGATCAGGAAAGTATTGTACATACTTCATAAATAGTGGGGTTTGCTTGATTTTTTTTTTTTTGGGCAGTAGCCAACATATTATGGCCAACATATGGCTGACATGTTATAACCCTAAAATAGTTTAATACTTATATACAAGGGCTTAGGGTTGGATATTTTTCATAATGTTGTGATGCGAAATTGGTTCTTGCAGCGGTATTGAGCTGTAAGGGATCACAGATTGTACTCAGGTTGTAATCACTAGATTGTACTAAGATTGAACTTTCTATTTAGTGGACGTAGCCCAGGGATTGGGTGAACCACGTTAAATCTTGGTGCCTTGTGTTCATTTATGTGTGTTCTATTATTTTTTTGTTATTGGTTATATTTGCATGTAGTTTTTTTCTTTTTTTTTTTTTTTTCTGTCTGTGGTTTATCCTAACAAGTGGTATCGGAGTGAGGGTTTTTTTCAGTTATCCTCTGTAGGAAAGTCTCACAATTAAGTGGGAGTCTCACAGTTGAGTGGGAGTGATAGCAGATGAGGGTAAGCTGAGGGTTGATAGGTTTAATGGACAGAACTTCCAGTTATGGAAGATGCAAATGGAAGACTGTCTATATCAAAAGGATTTATGGAAGCAGTTGGAAGGCAAAGCCAAGAATCAAGAAACTATGTCAGAGGCTGAATGGGATCTTTTGGATAGAAAGGCACTCGGAAGCATTCGGTTATGCTTGGCACCATCAGTGGCATTTAATATTACAAAAGAAAAGATGATAAAATATTTGATGAAAACCCTAGTGACACTATATGAAAAGCCCTCCGCTTCAAACAAGGTATTTCTCATGAAGCATTTATTTAATATGAAAATGGAAAAAGGTGGATTTGTTGAAAATAATTTAAATGAGTTTAATACTATTACTAGTCAGTTATCTTCTGTGGGTATCAATTTTGATGAAGAAATTAGGGCTCTCTTGATTTTGTGTTCTTTTCCTGAAAGCTGGAATGGCTTGGTAATGGCGGTGAGTAATTCTGTTCCTGGATCTAGTACCCTAAAATATGATGATGTGATCGGTGTTGTTTTGAGTGAGGAAACTCATAGGAAATCCTCAGGTGGATCTACATCAGGAAGTGCTTTGAATGCACAAAGCAGGGGTAGAACGACTGAAAGAGGAAGTAACTCTGGAAATCATGGGAAATCAAGAGGAAAGTCAAAGGGTAGGAGGTCTCAATCAAGAGGACCAAATGATTGCTGGTACTGTGGGAAACCAGGGCACAAAAAGAAAGATTGTTGGAATCGAAAGAAAAATGAAGGAGATAAATCATATGGAGACAAGGAGGCAAATGTGGTAAGTAAAAAATCTAAAGAGGATGCTTTGCTTCTATCTTTAGAGAGAGTTGATGATTCATGGGTTTTAGATTCTGGTGCTTCATTTCATTCTACACCTCATAGAGGTTATTTCATTGATTATGTCCAAGGGGATTTTGGGCTTGTTTATTTGGAGGATAATGAACCCTGTCAAATTGTTGGAAAGGGAAAAATTAAGATTAAGTTGCAGAATGGGAATCATTGGCTACTACATGAGGTAAGACATGTTCCGAAGCTGAGTAGGAATTTAATTTCAGCAGGGCAACTCGGTGATGAGGGTTGTGTAGTTACTTTTAATGATAAAAATTGGAAGGTTTCAAAAGGTTCCCTTGTAGTAGCAAAAGGTGTGAAAGTAGGCACCTTATATCTTTGTACAGGTCATATTGTTCCTTTTACTTTGATTGTTTCAGAGAAAAATGAATGTTCAGGAACAATTGCTACAGTTGAGCAAGGGGAACAAATAGTTGCTGTAGATTTTGATACAACGCTATGGCACAATACGCTGGGGCACATGAGTGAGAAAGGTATGAAAGTACTTCATTCAAAGAAAGTTTTACCAGGTCTAAAATGTGTGAATATGGATTTCTGTGAAAGTTGTGTGTATGGAAAACAAAAGAGAGTGAGTTTTGTAAAGACAGGGAAGGAAAAAAAAAAGGAGAAATTAGAGCTTGTGCATACAGATGTATGGGGACCGGCTCAAGTATCTTCCCTTGGTGGCTCTCATTATTATGTTTCATTTTTGATGATGCAACTAGAAAAGTATGGGTTTATTTCCTTAGACAAAAATCTGATGTATTTCAAAATTTTAAAAAATGGAAATGCTTGGTTGAAAATGAGACTGGTAAGAAATTAAAATGTCTCAAATCTGATAATGGTGGTGAGTATTGTAGTCATGAATTTGAAGATTATTGCTCCACTAATGGTATTCGTGGACAGAAAATTGTTCCAAGGACTCCACAGGAAAATGGAGTGGCTGAACACATGAACAAGACTATAATGGAGCGTGCAAGGAGCATGAGGTTGCATGCTGGGTTGCCCTTACACATGTGGGCGGAGGCTATCAATACTGCAGTATATTTGATTAATAGAGGTTCCTCTACTCCTTTGGGCTGTGGTATTCTAGAGGAAGCATGGACTAGGAAGAAGGTGAGTTATTCTTTTCTCAAGACCTTTGGTTGTGAAGTTTTTGCTCATATAGACTCTGAAAATAGAACCAAGCTCGAAGCTAAATCAAAGAAATATGGCTTTGTTGGATATGGCATTAATGAATTTGGTTATAGGCTTTGGGATTTTGAAAATCATAAAATTATAAGAAGTCAGGATGTCATATTCAATGAAAAAGTGTTGTACAATGATCTGTTGCAGCAACATGAGAAGAAAGAAGATGATAATGTAGTGTTGGATGATACTCCAAAAGTTGATGTTCCAGCCATTCCTCATGATGTGCAACAACTACAACAACAAATACCACACACACCAATGGATGTTAGATGGTCAACAAGGCAAATTAGACCTCCACAAAGGTTTTCTCCCTCTTTGTATTCTATTTTACTTACTGATGCTGGTGAACCTGAAAGTTATGATGAAGCTGTGCAGGTGGATACTAAGATTTAGTGAGAGTCTGCAATGAAAGATGAAATGGACTCTTTGCTAAAAAATAAGACATGAGATTTGTGCAAGTTGCTTGTAGATAAAAAGGCTTTACAGAATAAATGGGTTTACAGGTTGAAAGAAGAGGAAGGAGGTAAGAAAATATTTAAGGCTAAGTTAGTTGTAAAAGGATTTGCACAGAAAAAAGGAATTTATTTTGATGAGATATTTTCTCCTGTTGTTAAAATGACTTCTATTCGTACTGTTTTAAGTCTTGTGGCTACTAAAGATTTGCATTTAGAGCAGATGGATGTTAAAACAACCTTTCTTCATGGTGATTTGGATGAAGAAATATATATGGCTCAGCCACAGGGTTTTGAGGTCAAAGGTAAGGAGAACTTAGTGTGCAAATTGAAGAAAAGTTTATATGGCTTGAAGCAAGCACCTCGGCAATGGTATCTGAAATTTGACAATTTTATGCATGAGCATGGATATAACAGGTGTCATTTAGATTATTGTGTTTATTCTAAGAGGTTGGATGATGATAGCTACATTATTTTATGTCTATATGTTGATGATATGCTTATAGCTGGGTCTAACATGCATCATATTAAGGGGCTAAAATGCCAGTTAGCACATGCATTTGCTATGAAGGATTTGGGGGCAGAAAAACAAATCCTTGGTATGAAGATTTGCAGAGATAGGAAAAACATAACCTTGACGCTATCTCAGGCTGATTATGTTGAGAAGGTGTTGCAACATTTTTGTATGGAGAATGCTAAATCTGTCAACACACCTTTACCTGGTCATTTGAAATTGACTAAGGAGATGTGTCCCAAGACACAGGAAGAGGAGGATAAGATGTCCAAGGTACCCTATGCTTTAGCTGTAGGAAGTTTGATGTATGGTATGGTATGCACTAGGCCAGATATTACACATGTAGTGGGAGTCATTAGTAGGTATATGAGTCATCCAAGATTTGAGCATTGGAATGTTGTCAAGTGGATTCTCAGATATTTGGCTGGGGATATTGATACCAGGCAGAGTACTATAGGTTATGTCTGTACTGTTGGTGGGGCAGCCATGAGCTGGGTTTCTAGGTTACAGAAGATTAATGCTTTATCCACTACAGAGGCAGAGTATGTTGCTGCTACAGAGGCAACCAAGGAGATGATATGGCTTCAGTTCTTCTTGGAAGAATTGGGACATCCTCAGAAGGATAATTATTTGTTTACAGATAGTCAAAGTGCCATTCATCTTGCTAAGAATTCAGCTCTGCATTCTAAGACCAAACACATACAGTTGTAGTACCATTTCATTCGGTCAGTTTTGGAGGAAGGACAGTTAAAGCTGGAGAAGATACATACTAATGACAATCCAACAAATATGTTGACAAAGGTTGTAACAAGGGAGAAGCTGAACCCCTCTTCAGCTTCAGTTGGTCTTTTAGACTAAAAGTGAATAAAAGAACAACAGAGTCCAGGGTGGTTTGATCCAGTGGGAGCCCCATGTGCTAGTTGTATTGCTACAAGATCAGTCTCCAAGTGGGAGATTGTTGTTTTTTGTGGAGCCTGATCAGTCCCCAAGTGGGAGATTGTTAGATTGTGGTGACTAATCAGGAAAGTATTGTACATACTTCATAAATAGTGGGGTTCGGGGCATCGCCCCAAAAAATTTTTTTTGGGCAGTAGCCGACATATTATGGCCGACATATGGCCGACATGTTATAACCCTAAAGCGGTTTAATACTTGTATAAAATGGCTTAGGGTTAGGTATTTTTCATAATGTTGTGATGCCAAATTGGTTCTTGCAGTGGTATTGAGCTGTAAGGGATTACGGATTGTAATCAAGTTGTAATCATTGGATTGTAATAACATCGAACTTGTTGTTTGGTGGAAGTAGCCTAGGGATTGGGTGAACCACATTAAATCTTGGTGCCTTGTGTTCATTTTTGTGTGTTCTATTATTTTTTTGTTATTGGTTATATTTGCATGTAGTTTTTTTTTTTTTTTTCTGTCCACTATATATACATCTACCAAACTCCTATACCTCTACCCATTTATAGCCTATAATACCTATAAATCTTTACTCCAAGCACATATTTCATACATAATATTGAAATGTTGCTTCAAAATTGCTACCATCTTGTCTACATTTTCCTATGTAGCATGTAGTACCTTAAGATTTCCTCAGATGATTAGGACACCATTTTCCTCAAAACTTTCCCACTACTACTGACAGACTTTAAAAAATGGATCCAATTGAAATATTCCCCCATCTCTTTTGTTGAGCGCAACATTTAGAGTCTCCTCAAGGTGTTTTGGATTCAAGGGAACAAAAAATTTGACTAAATATCCTTTTAGGATTTAATTTTTCTTATGAAGCATCATCATTTTTGTCTCTTCTTGTTCTAGACTCCTAACCACCTCTTTTATCCCCATCATGACCATCAACCTAGCGATATCCAATGTAGGCTTGCTGAGCATAACCTTTCTAATCTTATAGTTTTGTGGGCCAAGATCTTCTACATTTACATCAGGAGGTGGAATAGCTACTTTTGCAAATAAATCTTTATTCCACTCACTGTTGATAAATGTCAATGCTCTTGCTTCTCTTGAAGAGACTTGGGTTTGGTTAGAACTCACTAGGTCAAAAATGTCCTCTTCATTGGTGGTGAATTGTGGATTTTTACTTCTTATCAATTTCTTCCGCAAATGCCTCAAGACTTGTTCCACCGAGGGCCCACCTCTTGAGGATGAAGGAGTTTTTTATGCCACTGCTTTCTCCTTATCACTCCTCTCTGGGGTTGTTTCCATCTGTGAAGGCTCTCCTTTTGTGGTTTCCATCTCAATGGAGCCCACAGTTTGTACCTTAGTGTCTTGGGAGGTTTGCTGAGGATATTCAACCATACATCTCTCTTCAGACACTTCATCGATTGTTATTTGTTATTGCACTTCATCCTACTCCTTTTGAATATGTTCTTCTTTGGTATTTGGAGGTAAAGGAGTAACCAAGCCTTTGTCCACCACTATGACTTGTAATGGGGATGGAGGAGTAAGATTAGGACCTTGTGATTCTAGTGGCATTTGTGTCCAGTTCTCTTGTTGAGGCTCATTTGTCAGGGTATCCCAGATCTTATCCCCAGTAAACTCTATTCCTACAGGCATGAAGTCAAAATTTGACATCTTGAATACATCATCAATCTCTACATCCTAATCATCAACCCATTGTTGTACTTCATCCTCTAAAGTAGTTATTTTTGGAGGTTCTTCTGGGACTAATGGTAGTGTCACAATGCAACTTCTCCTCTTTTCCTGCTCTCTGGCCCTAGCTAGGTAGTTCCTTATTTACAAAAAGGCACATCTTGGTCCTCATCTTCCTCTTCAAGAATGGGGTCTAGGTCATATGGAAAAGGAACCATCGTTCTAATCAACCTTTTCCTTTTCTTGATAGGAGTCTTAATCTTTCTTTATTTCTTAGGGGTAGAAGGGGATGCTTGTTCCACCTGCAAAGGAGGAGAGACCTCTTGTACTTAAACTTCTATCTTTGTTTGGATGGATGTAGTGGCTAGTGCCAATAGTGGGTCATCTTGAACCTATGGTGCCCTAGTATGCTCGGCCCCTTGTATATTTTCTCCTTGTTGTTGAGGAGGTGCTAGAATTTCAACCTCCTCTAGTTCAACTCTTTGAGAACTCCTCTTTCTTTTTCCCTTTCCTTTTTTCTTTTGAGGGTGATAGTATCCAATTGGTTTGTCCAATTGGTATACCATTTTATGCCTAATGGGTGACTGAGTTACAAAGGTAGGGATGGTGACCTTCTTCCCTCTACCTTTGGCTAGGTAGGCTTTTGCATGAAAACCACAGTCTTAGTTATTGGATCAAGTTTAAATGGTTTCTTGATCCAATGATACATCATCTTGATAACATACCTCACTCAATGATTAATATCATCATTCTCTTCCCTGTCAACCTTAGTGTTCATTATGGGCCTTTCTCCAATTTTATCTATGCTAAATAGAAGGCTGGAGCTAAGTCTTGTTGTATTATTTGCAATGAAATCATTACCTTTAGAACCTTTTGTGCCAAATACAAAGGCATCCTACAATAATCCCTAATATGGACATTGTAGTCATTTGTCACATTCATCCAATGGTTTTCAATGGCTTCTTTATGCTAGAATTCCTTGCCTGCTAGACATTGGACTCTCCCGATATTATCAAAGCATGACCTTGGGGAATTGTACTCTTCTAGGGGATATTGAAACTATTCACACTCAAAAGAGGGAATATCCTACTTTCACTTTACTTGAAATGGTCCTATGACAAGGGGCCATGCCCAACATGGTCTACACTATTTCCTAACTCTATCATATGCAAACCCAACTTGTCGAGCAATTTCCAAAAGAACAAATCTATCACTAGGATATCTTGGGAGCTTGTTTGGGTTGATAGTGGTACTAGCTACCCTTAGATATGTAAATGTTTCAAACTGAATGTAATAAACCCAAAGTGCTATTATCTGTGCCACTGCATCATCAGATAGTCTTTTTTCCTTATCTCCCTCTATGAATTAGATGATAGCAAATATGAATAAATCATTCATGATTCTATATTCTTTACTCTACTTTTAGAATTTCTTCCTTACCAATTGAGGGTAGATGATATATGGAAAATCATTAGGTAATTGCATGCTACCTCTCTTGTAAAATTTAGGATAGTTCATCACCCTTACAACTAACAGATACACAAAATATGAAGTCATATAGGACATCCTTTTATCCTTTACTACTCCCAATTGCTCAAATAGATTTTCACTCAAAGTAGTGGCCCAATCTAGTAGTAGCTTCACCATCTTAATAGTCTCAATGAAATGTATCATGAAGACATTTAGGTGTCTGGCTACAGGTAGACCCATCACCCTACTCAAAAGTATGATTGAGTACCCAATATCTTCTTTGTTATATCCTCTTACCATGTCCACTTTGCTAGCTATCTTTCCTAGAGGAGTCCTCTTCATGAGGTAAGAAGATTAGATGATCTCAATAGCCTCTTTTAGGTGTTCTCTATACCATCTCTCTGTTGCCTCATAGGTTAGCTTGATGAATTGATTAGTCCTCAGGAGATGGAATACCCTCTCAATGTTGTTGGGTCATAGATCAAGAATGATCTCTCCAGTCACACTCTTAACCACCCTTTCTTCTAAAACAAAGTTTTGTGCAAGTGTCATTATGAGCTCTGAGGATTGCACTAACATCAAGTGTGAAGTTGTGTTTACTATCCCTGACTGAATTAATGCAAAAACTATAGCTAACCTCTTAGTGGGTTTGTTGCACATCCTTAGAGACTCCCCCAGATCAGTGTCATTAATCTCTGTCTAATCATCTTGGAACCTTGATTTTGATGGAACACCTTGGAATTTGAACATAATAGGTTTTGGTGCCATTTTCTTCCCTGATGAAGATGCCATTATATCTACACACGAAGGAAACCCATTAGTTTAGAATTGAAAAAAATGAACTTTTTAACATGTGAAACTAATATGTAGAAAATCTAGAAAATTTTGACTCTATAAAAATACCCGAAAAGCCCCTATTTTGAATTAAATTCAATAAAATATGGTGCACACCTATGCATCTTATGGGGTACATTGGAGAAAAAATCTCTTTTAGAGTTTAATTACTTTATTTAAATGTATTGGTGCACACTTACACACCATGTTAGGTGCACAAATGCGCACCAAAATTTTGGGCATTTTCTCTTTTCTAATTTTCAATTTTTTGAAATATGGGTATGCACTAGTGTACCAAGGTAGGTGCACCAATGTGCACCCATGCCTTGTTTTATATTCTTGGGTGTCTTCACATTTTAAGTTTGATATTTTACATTCTTGGGGGTGTGGAGCAGCATACCTAATTGGGTGTGCTACTACGCACCCCTCCTTGGGGTTTGTGTTTTTATTAGTGTAGGTCTAAGAAAATGGAATCACACCTAGACAGGTGCATAGGTACAATTGGAATCTAAAAGCAGAGATCGTATTTGTAGTAGCTACTACACAAGAGTTTGGAAATGCAGAGGAAAAATGAAAATAAAGTGAGAAAGGAGGAGAGGATGGGGGCTTATATAGCCTCACCCACCTTTGGTTCTGTGCCAGTACGTAGCTACACAATGACGCATCACCAAAGGTATGTGCTCTCCTTTTAATATGGCACACTAGCACACTAGATTAGGTGTGCTGGTGTACCTTTTTAAATTTTGCACTATTTCTAAAACCATCTCCTTTGATAATTGGATTTACCTGGTCAGGACTTGGGATGCAAACTAAGGGGCTAGGTAAGACCTCAAAATGACTAAGACATTAGACTAGGGCCTCAAAGAAAGCCAAAAAGTAGGGGGGCCCTATTTCTGACTAAAATGAGGCATGTGTTGTGGGACCACACCAATAACTTGGCACTATTGTACACAAGATAAAGGATGAAGGCTTGGATTTTAATGTCAAAATATTAGAATGGTCAAAAAGAAAGTTTCAGAAAAAGGTTTTAGAGAAGATATCTAGTGCTATTGCACTAAAATAGGTTGATTTATCAACCAAAATGGAAAATTAAGATGTTAGAGAATATTCTCACTCTCTCCATAGAGCTATGCAAAATTGATCTATTCAAAAAGGTAAATGAAAAAGCTATTGACCAACTGCAAGGAGATCTGTAACTCATAGGTAATACTTTAAAAATATATCCTAGTAATATCAGATACACTTTTAGAGGTTAATGATGACTCAGAGTAGGCTTGCCAAGCGGCAAGCATCATATGCTAATATTAGATCTACTCTAATAAATATACAATTAATATCAACACCTCACATGAAAGTTTTATACAAGGTTCTAGCCTTTGCAAATACTTTGATGAAAAAGGACTCACAAATTTCTACTCATGAAGGCTTAGTTGACTAATTGCTAATCTTGAAACAATTTCATTCATTAGATGTAGCATGTGATAACTGGGATGCAATATTGAAGATTATCATGCAAATCCACAAACCATTCCTAGAAAAACACAGTATCAATGTACAACCCAAAAGAGATAAGTGTCAAGAAAGGAGGATTATGAAGTTTTTGGGATATGAAGAAGTTTTGGATATCTAATTAGTAGGAATAATGAATATGGAAACAAAAATGAAGCATTTACTCAAGGATAGTAATGGAGCAATAAGGTATAAATGATATACAAGAATTTTGGAAATTTTGAAACTTTGAAGTGATGTATTGAAGTCAAGTAATGAAGAAACATTATCTAACTTATGCATTAGATAAGAATGTATATTCCATTAAAAGTGTTTTTGCCACTCATGTCAAAGGGGGAGATTGTTAATCTTAGATTGGTTTTGATAAGGTAGTAACAAAACACTTTGTCAATATTCAACAAAGATCAAAGATTGTCGAGCATAATTGTTTAGATAGTACACGCCAAGTAATATGATAGTTAGTGTCAAGCACTAGTAGGTACTGAGTAGTTAGTGCATGTCAAGTCATTTAGGTGTTGAGTCAATAGAAGAAGCCAAGTAAATAGTGTGTGCTGAGTAATTTTGGTGCTGAGAAAATAAAGTATTCCAAGCTATTCAAAAGATGAATTACAACATTAAGAGCATAGCGAAGGTCAACTATCAGAGCCTTTGGATGTTGAGTGAATAGTTTATGACATAGTTGTTTCTATTGGCACAAACTTCTATGTAAACCATTTTTGGGCTGACATAATCATATTTTATTATTATGAGAGATAAGTATGGATTTATATTATGAATTCCCATGCATTTCATGCAACCAATCAAATTGAGGGAAGCATTAGGTGGCAATAAGGATCAATCATATCTATTGATTCCTACCTCATCCATCACCACCAATGTTTATAGTAGAAGGCCAAACCCTAAGAAGTTTTAAATGTGTTTGCAAGGAGATGAATGCTAGGAGTTCAAAGGGCATTCATGGTGGCTAAGATGGCTTTAACAGAGCTAAGAATTGCAAAATTAGTTTGAGAAGAATAAAGTAAAGAAGTGAAAGGGTAGAGGAGACATATCTGATCAATAGGATCAAGGTTTAAATAGTAAGGAGGAGATCTAACATCAAGTAGAAAGGTGTTGACTAAAGAATCACAGTACTGAATCATTCTAACATGTGATATAGAGAAAATGTCCTAATTAAGTAGTCCTTATAGGCTATTGTAAATCTCTTAGCCAAGTGCTTTCTCTATTGTAAGTTTAAATCCTCTTAAAAGGTGAGACCTAACAATCTTTGTAATCCTTTAACAGGGAATATCTCTCATAGGATAGATCATAGATTATGATCAAACATTTTGTAGCCATAATAGTCCACACTTTACAACTGCAATAGTGAAGATTTGTGGATGTCATCCCCACCCTAGTTTTACCTTCTCATTGGAGGGTTTCTAGGTAAAAAATATTGTTGTGTTATTGTGTTATTTACTTTATGCTATGAATGTGATTAATGTTATGTTATTTTTGTTTAAATGTTAATTTATGAGATGGATGTTGGTGATATATTCGAGGCAAAAGTTTTAAGTGTTGATTCACCTCTCCCCCCACTCCCCCCTAGAACTTCCTTTCTAATTTCTATTTCCAACATGTCTTATCTTGAATCAAATCACATGCAAACATATTTTTTGTATGTGTTCCTTTGATATATATCCTCATTATTTAATCACTCTAATAAGGGATTAACCTAGGATAACATGTTCCCTATTGTAAAAATTCTAGATGATCCTATAAAATAGAGTGCAAATATTGCTAGAAAAGAGGAAAAACTTGTAGATAAAATAATAAAGAAAATATAAAATTTATAATTACAAAAGAAAGATTTATACAAAGAGAACCAACACATGACTATAATTAATGTTGGAATGGAACTAGAAGAGAGACTAAACACTATTTTTTTTCCTCAAATGAAAACTACCATAATTTATATGTGATTAATTTAATCACCATAAATAATTGATAGTCATACCATAACTAATTCTAATAATTTTTCCAAGGTAGAAAAATAAAATGTTGATATATAGAAGCTCAAGTGATAACCCAAGAGAGATAGAAAAAATGATGATCAATTAATTGATTCAATAATGATCAATAATACATGATAAAATTCCCATTAAATATTCATATATGTGCAATATAGATATGCTTGAATATATAGGCAAGGTATGATAACTATGAGTGATGCAAGAGATGTCCTAAAAAATAGACAAGGTGACATCACATCTCCAGCAAAGGTGGATCATCATCCCTTATACTATAAAGTATGTGCAAGAATGAGATGATGATAATGTGATGGAGTACCAAAGGTGGATTTCACACACAAAGATGTATGAGGTGACAACTAAATCCACCTAAAGTAGATTTCTCCAACACCATGTACTAAAATAAAATGTGAACTCCTATGTGTCTACATGAAAACTAATATTTAAAATAATTTATCCTAATTAAACTTAAGTAAATTATAATTAGAGAATATTTAGTTACACCAACACCCCTCATAAGTACAACTTAGAGGAATACAATTAAGCTCACAAGGATATATGAGAACACATGATGGATCTTGGTTACTAGGTTATATTAAGTACACATGTATAATATGCAAAATAAAAAAATATGCAATGCAATCTTGTATAAAGTGAAGAAAGTGGGAAAACCTAATGGGGAAAACCTTTCCCCCAAAATATAGGTGAAAATAAAGATGCATATAGATGGATGGAGCAATCAATTCCCCCACATTATGGAATTCATAATGTATATACAATCAAGTATCCCTGATAGGAGGAACATAAGAAAATATTATGACATATCACCCTATAATGAATGATCTCTACAAGAATGGTGAGTGATTGAAGGAAAAACATAGTCCAATGCCTACAAATTAAATTTGTTCCCTCGAAAAGATGATAGACCAAGTATAGATGCAAGAATTCTTCCCATTGTGGAAAGGAAGAAGAAAGGAGAATCCAAAAGAAGTATGATGTTTCTAAAGTCTTCTCACATGTCTCCATGTCCTTGGTTGACGAAGATGTCACTACATAATTAGGATCATACCCAATCTAAAAGGTGTCAAGGAAGGAACCAATGGTAACTAATCCATGTATTAAGTTGGATCAAAATTGAAAGAAAAACAAGTCTACACAAAAGATGAAGTATGAAGAGAGGAAAAATAGTCTCCCATCAATGTAGATGTACACCAATCGTAAATGCTCTATTAATGTAGAATTTTCACCAATAAAGCTTAATAATGTTCTTTCCTTTAGGAAGAAATGGTTCCACATGTATATTAATGAATCATTTGCAATCCTAGGAATAATCCTCAAGATCTATAATCTCTAAGTAAATTGAATTAAATATTCAACATATAAGTATGAACAACCATGCAATATGACATCTCAAGTGAAGATTGAGACTCATGAATGCTAATCTCCAAGGACTCAAATTTATTCTCTAAAGATAAAGAGATGATCTTGAATTGATGTATCAAAATCTATAATTATTTCAAACTTGAAAGAATGATCAAGTGAAGAGTCATGGCCATTAGAGTGTTCCCTCACAAAAATTAAAGAATGATCATCCTTAGAAAAATATAATATGCATGTCATCAATGAAGTCTTCCAAATCCTTAATTTGTGACTCCAAAACAAAGGCTACAATTTCTATCAATAAGTCATCATAAGGAAATACAGCTAGAAGAAAATAAATATTATGTTCCATTGAATCATAAGGAGTACTCTATTATATTGAATCCTAAAAAGAATATCTACTACATTAAATATTAAGAAACTCTAGCTGAAAAGGTCCATAGAACTATTAGATAAGTAGGATTGAGGTGTGGGGGGGGGGGGGTGTGGTGAATTAGTTATATCCATCTATCCCACAATCCTTAAAATAAATTCAACACCAAAATAATCTTCATAGACTATCACAACACTAACTTGGTAACCACATCAACATATCATCTTTCACTTATAATCATTTTACTTCAAACTATTAACTCACTTCTTATGACTATACCAAGTATAAAAATAATAGTTTAGCTTATAACAACTTGTAGTATAAAACATAAAACATGAAATAAATTGTGCAACACATAATAAATCACACCATTGAACACATAATTTTAACATGGAAACCCTGCAATGGGAAAAACCACCTAGGACCAACAACCTAAATAATTCACTCTTCAAAACTGAGCTCTTCTAGGAGTCAACCTTGTAAAAATTTTACATGCACATTTTTAGTACAACATGGTTACAGGATTTTAACCAAAGATCATGCATATATTATTGCTCCTTGACATGTCTAAGTAGTGGCCTACTCTAAAAGGCGTACAAATATTACTAATCAATGTTAACTTATAGGATTTCATAGACTTGTTAGGTCCACTTAGATAAGATATTTGTCTCATAAAATGGCCACAAAGTAATAGTCAAATGACCTATTTAGGTTTAGCTCTAGCTTTCTTTATTATATTTCTACTTCTCTCAATCTTTTTTCTTTTGATATCGATTTGGCTGATTCACACTCTTTCTCTTTCACCTTGCACTTTCTCTACTTGACATTTCTTCCACTATTCTACTCAGTTCACCTTGTTCTCCTTCCTTAATCAACTTAAACTATAATTCAAACTTAATCAACATTCACTTAGAAACAAAAAAAGATCTCAATCATTTCCTTAAATAGTTAACTTTGGCCTTCTAGATCCTTCTAGATTTGGTTGATTAAACACATCTATAGATCTCAAATTCATTGTAATTAGGCACTCATAAAATAGAACTTCCTTGAATTTTTTTCTATTATTCATCATGCTTGAATATCCTTGATTAGATCTACATTACATTTTTCTTGTTGTAGATCTTGTAATTTTTTTTGACTTTAGCCTTTGAACTTCTTGAATATTCTTTATTTTTATCATAAGTTGATCTCAGATATCACCTTTCTTAACTTGTTCACCTAGCTTACACTCAATGAATATTAAAACTTTACTTGGGTAACACTACACTTAGTTAACACTAGAATCACTTAGTTAACAGTAAAATTTATCTTACTATACTAGGTGCTCAGTTAATACTTTAGTAGCTTGGGAAACAATGTGTTCCATCTTTCACTTGGTGTAACTAGTGTAGCTTAGTGAATACATAAAATTCATTACAACCTTACTTGATTAGAAAATAATCAAACCAAAATTACAATTTTAGGGTCCAATTCATTCAAGTACCCATTAAATACCAATACTTATCAACTATGTCATTATCATACTTTCTTCATATCCTCTTTATCAGTCAAATGATATGACACTCTATTGAATTACCATAATGTCTAACCAACTAAGGCTTGACATCAATGACAACATAATAACTAATATGTCTCTTTTACATAGAACAATAGCATTCTTGATTACATCATTAGTTGGGGTTAACAATATCCCCCATTGGCATTGATGGAAACACATTATAGAATATTTTACATTACAAAACATTACACATAAGATAACCAAATTTATGCATTTACAATAGTACAACTTTTTAGTTCTCTAACATTATTATGGTTTTCTACAACAAATTTAGTATTAGAATCACTCGATGTGTATCTTTACAACTTCATCTTCAAAATTTATCCCCCTTTGCCTATACTTTACTTTTTTAATTCACTCCCTTTTCTTACTTAGATTCTCTCCTCCTTTAATTCATCTTCTCTCTTTGCATACTTCCATTCTTACAGATTCTGTCATTGTCTACCCCTTCAATCATTGTCTCCCTCTTTGACAACAATGGGAAAGTTATCTATGAGTTCCATTGTGAAACATATAAAAAACTTGTACCTTAAATGTATTGTTTACATTAGTTTCATTACAAACATTTTAATAACTTTATAATTGCTCCTATAGTGTTAACTCTTGCATCAAATCCAAAAAGATATATCTGGTTATCCATGAATTATTGCAACATGCATATTTTCTTAGTGAATCTTATATAGGGGAAGCACCCCTAAATTACCTCTTAGATAATCAAAAGCATTCTTAGATAATGACTTGGTAAATATATATATGCAATTTATTCTTTAGATTTCACATATTCAAGTCTTAGTTTCTTCTCTTTTACTTTCTTTCTCAAGTAATGATACTTAATAGATATATGGTTAGCTATTGCATATAGCACTAGATTCCTTTTTGTACATTTATTGCACTGGTATTGTCACAATCAATAGTACTAGGATTGATAACTTCTTGTTGCATTCCTTCTAAGAATTTCTTAACTTACACAGTATTAGAATTAATTGTAGTAGAAAAATACTCAGCTTTAATAGTAGATTTTGAAATGTAGCTATGTTTCTTGCTTAACCTTATTATCGATATTTCTCCTAAGAAAAAAGCTTCACTAGTTGTACTCTTTCTATCATCCACATTACCAAGGCAATCAACATTAGTATAAACCTTTAGTTCAAAAGCACCATCTTATTTGTACCATAGTCCAAAATCTTCAATCCCCTTAAGATATCTGAATATCCTCTTAACAAGAATCATTTATGTTTCCTTAGGATTAGAGGAAAACCTTGCAACAATTCCAACTACATGGGTTTTATTAGGTCTACTATGCACAACATACTGTAGCTTTCCAATCATTGATTTATACTATCTCATTTTCCTTAGCTAAAATATCCTCCTGTAATAATTTGCATCTAGTCAGCATAGGTGTAATGACTAGCCTTGAGTCATCCACGAAAAAAAATTTCAAGATATCTTTTATGTACTTAGATTGAGTCAAAAATATACCATTCTTTATTTGATGAACTTGTAAGCCAATGAAAAATTTAATCTCACCAAAAATAGAAATTTTAAACTCTTTTCTCATTTGATCAACAAATTATTTACTTAGAAAATCATTACCACCAAATATAATATCATCCACAAAAATTTTAGCAATCAAAACCATATTTTCAGCTTCACTCTTCAAGTACAAATTACTATTTTCATTAGTTCTAGAAAATCCAATTTTAATCAAGTATGAATGTAATCTTTCATACCAAGCTCTCGATGCTTGCTTTAGTCCATACAATACTTTTCTCAATTTGCAAACCATGTGCTTTTGAACATGTTCAACAAATCCTTTTGGTTGTTCTATGTAGATTTCACCTTGAAGTATTCCATTCAAGAATACAGACTTAACATTCATGTAATACACTTAGAATGTCTTGTAAGTAGAAAAAGTATCACTATGATCGATTCCCTCTTCTTGAGCATATCCTTTGAGAACTAGTCTTTCCTTGTTCATCACAACTTCACCATTTTCATTCAACTTGTTTTTGAAAATCCATTTTGTTCCAATCATATTCTTATTAGTAGATATTGGTACAAGTGTCCATGTGTTATTTTTCTCAATTTGATCAATCTCTTCATTCATAACATTTATCATTATCAAGTGTAGTGTTCACAGTCCTTGGATCAAATTTAACACTTAAACATGTAGGGTTCTCCAACTTACTTCT
Organism: Cupressus sempervirens; assembly: GCA_028749045.1. Classification (NCBI taxonomy): domain Eukaryota; kingdom Viridiplantae; phylum Streptophyta; class Pinopsida; order Cupressales; family Cupressaceae; genus Cupressus; species Cupressus sempervirens. Next base: position 760,367,337 of record CM053786.1, on the reverse strand, counting down.
TATCATGACTCCAACACTTTTATCTCCAATGATTTGTTTACGCAAATTGTTCTTTCTCACATACTTGGTTAGGATAGGTTCATTTCTTTGGGGCTCTTTGTTTTTCTATGGTTGTTTCATCTATAGCTTGGGTAGAATAGATTGATACAAGTGGTAGTATTTTGTTGATGCTTTGTAGCAATATACTATTATCTAGGTATTACATATTTTCACTTAGGTACTACATCAAGTGTATCATCATATACATAGATAAACATAATGTAATCATTAGGTTCCTTTTTTCTATCCACATCATTCTTTTCTGCAAACTTGTCAATTCTCACATTCACACTTTCAATAATTTTTTTAGTAGTTTTTCAACATTTCTAAACTTTTCTCTTAGAGGAATAAACAAGGAAAATACCTTCATCACCTTTAGAATGGAATTTACCATTTCTTTCATCTTTGTAAATGTAGAATCTACTTTCAAATAATTTTAAATATCTTACATTAGGTGAATGACCATAGAAAAGTTCATAAAGTGCCTTGTTTGTTCCTTTCTTTAGTTGAACTTGGTTGAGAGTATAGATTGCATTACTAACAAATTCTCTCCAAAATAATTCAAAAATCTCTTCTTTAATCATTAGTATCCTTACACAATTAATAATAGACCTATTTCTTCTTTCAAAAACTCCATTCTATTGTGGTTTCCTCGGTGTAGACAATTGTCTCTTAATTGCACTCTCAATATAGAAGTTAGTAAAAATAACAAGCATAAACACACCACCTATATCAAATCTCAAACATTTTAGTTATTTAAAATTATCCTTCTCAACTCTAGCTTTTTACCATTTGAATATATTAAAAGCATGTGATTTGACTTTCATGAACATGATAGTCATCATCCTAGCATAGTCATAAAAAAATAGTATGAAATATCTATCACCATAATAACTTCTCACTCTCATTGGTTCACATGGATCAGTATGTACAAGTCCCAAGATTTCCTTACAATTATGTGTTTTACTTGCAAAATTTGACTTTTTCATCTTATCAAGTTGACATTCATTGTGCATAGCAGTCTTAGAGTTTTGCACATTCGATAAGCCTCTAACTCTTTTCTTTATGTTGACCTTAACTATATTCTCAAAGTTAATATGAGACAATTGTTTTTTCTACAACCATGCATCTTCAACTTTTTCAAACAAGTAAGCATCAACTAAAGGATCAAGGTAGAAAAATTACCTTTATTTTGTTCACTAGTACCAACAAGATTTCCATCATCATCAATTTTTTTCACTTTCTTGTTCTAAAATTGAAGCTTATGACATGTATTATTCAACTCTACAACACTCAACATATTATATCTTAGCTCTTTCACCCAATATACACCATCACATTTTATTTAAACATTAAGAATCAATGATCTTCTAGCTTTCACTAGACATGGAATATCATTCCCTACCTTAGTAGCTCCAACTTCACATTCTTCAAATTTCTTAAATTTACTAAGATCACCTATCATATCATGTGAGAAACCACTATCAATGATCCAAGCATAATTATTGCTAACATGTGAAATAATTTCTTTATCTCCTTCATACCTTCCCTCATTAGGGTCTTATTTAACAAAAACATACACAACTTTTGCTCCATCTTTTCTCATCTTAAATATCTAACTCAGAATACTATTTCTCAACAATGCAACAAGATTTCTTCCCTTTTTCTTTCTAGTCTTTTTTCTTCCCATACTTGTGATCTTTCCTATCTTTTTAGTCTTTCCTATCATTCATGTACTTGTTAGGGCATCTAGAAATAAATATCCTACTTCATTACATTTGAAACATATTAGAGTTAATTTACCCTTACCTCTAGGTAATCTCCTTGCAAATTTGCTTCAATCTTAACTATATCATCATCTGATTTTGACTCACTTCCATCTTTACTTTTATTGTCTTTCTTTAAGCTACCTATGGTTAGTGAAGAATTGAAAAAAATCACAAGTGTAGGCATACTATTATCATAATTTCTCAATTCAAATGTAGTTAATCAACCAACTAAACCATCAAGTGTAAGAGCCTTACTAGACATAACTCTAACTTCTTGATATGTAGACTATTTTATAACATAAATAGGTAAGAGAGTTTGAAGAAATTTACTTAAAATTTCACAGTCACTAATAATACCTCTAGAAGCTTTGACTACACTTGCATCTTCCTTGATTTGATACACATATTGTGCAATATTCTCACCTTCCTTTATTCTCATGCCATCATATTTTCCTCTTAAAATTCTTGACTTAGGTCTCAATACATTCTCATCTCCACCATGTACAAGTGCCAATTTGTCCCACATCTCTTTAGGATTACTGTAGTTCTTGATATCACCAAATTCTAGATTATTTAGGGCACATGAAAATACAATCATCATGATGTTGTGTTCTCTTTTTTGATTCATTTCATCTATAGTAATAGGACCATCAGAAGAAACACATGCATTGTCTAGCCAATTTAAAGCATGATCTCTAGCTCTAGATAACTGCAACCTCATTCTATTTTTCCATGATGATAATTTCTCCTTGTTCATCTTAGGTGCCTCTCTCTTGTATGACATTTTTTAGATCTTTAGCTCAAGTCCCTTTTAAATTATTATCTTTAAGTACTCAACTTTGATACCAATTGTTAGACAATTGAGAGGGGAGTGAATCAATTTTATCCAATTATCCTACAAGCCTTAGAAATAATTTAACACCAAAATAAAATTCATAAACTATCACAACATTAAGTTGATAACCACATTCAACATGTCATCTTTCATTAATAATAATTTTACTTCAAATTATTAACTCTTTATCTATGACTACAAATGTTAGTTTGTGGTGACTAATCAAGGATTGGTACAATGTTAAAATAGTAATAATAAAATAATCTATTTAAGTTTAACAATACATTCCTTTATCAAATCTCTTCTTCTATTTTTCTTCTTTCTTCTAATCTATGTCTAGCTGATTCATGCTCTTTTTCTTTCACCTTTCACTTTTTCTACTTGATCTTTCATCTATTATTCTTCTCAATTCACCTTGTTCTCCTTCCTTATTTAGCTTCAACTAAAATTCACACTTAATCAATATTCAACCATTAACCAAAAATGGTCTCTATCATCTCCTTAAATAGTTAACTTCATCCTTCCAACTCCTTCTTGATTTTGCCTCTTAAACACTTCCATAGATCTCAAATTCAATGTATTTAGATAGTCATAAAATTGAACTTCCTTGAACTTTGTGCTAATATTCATCTTTCTTAAATCTCCTTCATCAGATCTTCATTACATTTTCCCATCTGTAGATCTTTTAAAAAACATTAACTTTAGCATTTAAACTTCCTGAACATTCTTTATTCTCTTCATAAGTTTGCAGTAGATCTCATCTTTCTTAAACTATTCTTCTAGCTCATACTTGTTGAATATTACAACTTCAATCAAGTAACATTATGCTCAATTAACAATAGAATCACTTGATTAACACTAAACTTCATCTTTACTTTGACATGTGCTCAATTAATACTTTAGTATCTCAGGTGATATTGGGCTCCTTCTTTCACTTGGTGTAATTGGTGTAGCTCAGTGAATATATGAACTTCATTAAAAATTTACATGATTGCAAAAAATCAAACCAACAATATAGTATCAGGGTCCAATTCATTCAAGTGCACATTGAATAACAACACTTATCAACTCTGTCATTATCATACTTTCTTCAAATCCTCTTTGTCAATAAAATGATATGACACTTTATTGAAATATCATAATGTCTAGCCAACTAAGGTTTGACATCAATGACAACATAATAACTTATATGACTCTTTATCATAACATAATAACATTCTCAGTTACATTATCAGTTGGGGATAACAAAAAATTAGGAGAAACAATGTGAGTAGAATGAGAAATAATTTTGGAAACCCTAGCATCTATTTATTGAGCCTTCCTCTTCACAAAATTCAAGCATTGAAATATATTTTAGTAACCATAAGGTATTCTTATCATAAATAATATTATATGTATTATCAAGTTGAATGAGGGAATTTATAAATAGATCTTTTGTGAATGGAGGAAAATGAGGATATCCAAAATGGTTCTAAACAATGGTAAAACATGTTTGTGGGCACTTAATATCCCCAAGCTTAGATTTGACTACATAAAAGGAAGTGATGATTTAGTATATCAATCCCATGACATCTCTATTATTTTCATTACAACAGATTTTTTGTGTTGAGAATTGGGCATAGGAATGATTCAAAAAGGATGATCCAAAATGTTCAATCATATATATAATATGATGGTACCTTTTGTACACAACTCATAATTATCCATAATTAAATGGAGAATTAAAAGATGTATTTGTATTCCTTGACTTTGGCCATGATGCAATTCTCTCATGAAATAAAATGAGATTAATAAATCATTGCAAAAAATGCAAGCAATTAAAGAACCTCCCAACATAGATGGTTTTGGCATTTTATATGTAGTGTGTGTTCAATTTCCACTTGCTACAATTGACCAAAGTGGAATTACAACCTTGATTAGTACAATAGTAAATATAAAGCAATAATAACCTGAAACAATTAGGACACAAGATAATTAATAGATATAGTTAATTGCAAGTACCAAAATTGGCGAAATGGGACCAAATGCTAAAAATAAAATATTCATCCAAATAAGTCTATAATTTGATATTAAAAATTGGATTTTTCTCAAAAAGTTAAATTATTTCAAAGAAATTGTACCTAACATTGTGTCTGTATTAGCCCAAATAAAGCATTTGAAGTTGCAAAATTAAGGATTGGCATAGTCACAAAAAGATTCACTTTCTAAGCAATTGTGCGGTTGTAAGGGTGCATAGTAATCTTTAGGGCTTATGTGTATATTAATGTCGAGCAAGATCTTAGAAGGCCATTATCTATGCCTGTGTGCCAAGTTCTAGATCATATGTCTTGTGGATCTATGAGATGTTTGATGATCTCTAAGCTTGATATAAATGATCCTATAGCAAGCCTGGAAATTTTACACTACAATTTGAATTGCTAAGCTAATAGATCCAACCTTGACATGTCTACGTAGGATGAGTTAGACTAGAAGTTGGTGAGTTGGTTTAGCCTAGAAAGTATGATTGGGATGAGAGAGATTTTTGTTAGATAGCTGGGAGGGGGTGAATCAATTATTCTTAGGCCCTTTTAAATATTTCACCACAATTATAAAAACTTCAACTTATTGGTAATTCAAAAATTGATAATCACAATAAACTTATTCAACTTGATCAATCAAACAAACTTTACTTCCTTTATTAAATATCAAATTCATTAATTGAATTAAAATAATAATAAAAATTTTAGTAGGTAAAAGAAAATACCATGTAAAATATCCACACACATATGAACACCAAGAATTTTAATGTGGAAACCTAATTAGGACTATTTTAGATACATACTCTACTTCATTTGTTGACTACAATATGAAATTCTTCTTTTTACTGGTCCATGTAGCCAACCTTCCTTCAAGAAAGAATGCACCACTAGATGTGCTCTTTATGCCATATATATTCATCACCCAATCAGAAACAATAGAGACACTAAGATTAGAGTTAAATTTTCCTAGATACCACATGCCATATTCTTTAGTACCCTTTAGTACATGAAGATCCTCTTCATAGCTAGAGTATTATTCTTTTTGGTTGGTAGAAAATCTAGCTACTATTCTAACTACTTGTGCTATACTTAGTCTATTGTGCACAACATACTAGATTTTACCAATCATGGATGGGTAAATTGTCTCATTCAATTCAAGGCTTTCATCTTCCCTTGATAACTTGCTATTGGTCACCATTAGAGTGTGTACTAGATTTTATTCCTCTATATCAAATGTTTTTAATATATCATATCTTCATACCTTTCGTTTATACCTACTAGATTTTATTCCTACTAGATTTTATTCCTCTAACTTTCCTTTATACTATATATTCATAATAATTCCTTGAGTTTTCCTTGAGGCTTTCTCAATTAATTATAATAAGATAATTAAATAATTAGGATTACAATAGCATTGTCAACTCATAGTCTATACAAAACTTCACACATGTGATGCTAGGACTTGCGCACTTTTTGATATCACCACCTAACTATCCTATGTCACTACTTGATTGTTCATCTTCTCATTGCATCTTAGATGTAAGATAGCAAAAAAACATTAGGAACTTCTTTTTTCTATAATCTATCTCTAAACTACTCTCTATAAATTAGGTACAACTTCTATATATCTTCAACTCAAACTCTATGTACTTAACCATGTCATCAGGACACTATGTCGAACATGTCTATAGTGTGCATTACCAGACAATCAAACCATTCTCCATACCATTAAGATCTGTGTCTACTACTCAGCTAGTCTTAATAGAAACCATGATAAGTTGACATTAATGTCAAACATAGTCATGAATGCAACATGTCAATACTCTCCAATTCTTAGGATACTCCCCCAATGTATTATCATAAGCATTCATGCTAACACTAATTCAGTAGATTACCATATCATTTGATTGACGAGGATACTTTTATTGATGAAGATTATTTGAAGAAAGTAGAAGAATGTAAGTGATGATAAATGTATGGTATTCAATGGGAACTTGAATGAATTGGAATGTGATAGTATAATTTTGATTTGGTTAAGTTATAATCAATGTAAAAAAGTTTCATCAAGAAACCATGTTACACCAATTTATTAGAAGAAAATATTCTCAATATTAACTGAGCTACTACATTGGTTACTAAGCACTTGATAAAATGAGAATGAAGTGTAGTGTTAACTAAGAAAAGTTAGTATTAACCAAGCTTAGTATTGACTGAGCAAGACATAATATTAACTAAGAATGGAAAGAAAGAACATAAAAGAGAAATTGTAATCTAAGCCCAATATTAGATCATAATTATGAATTCTTGAGAAGTCTAAAGGATAAGGAAAATTTTATTTATGAGATCAATGACTAGAAAAATTCAAGAGAAATTTAATGAAAAATATTTAATATTTTTGGAGTGAGCACAAACTTTAAGATGGAAGCATATTAATAGAGTGACTAGATTGAATGAACCTAAATTAAATGAAGATCTAACTGATGTGTTTAAGTAGAAAAAAAGATGGATTAGATGAAGAGATGAAGCTAGAAGATTACTATTTAAGGGATGAACATGAGGTTCATTATTGCTAATCAAGTTGAAGAAGGGCAAGAACTTGATAGCCAAAGGATAACTGAGCGAGCTGCATTGTGAAGATCAAGAAAGAGAAGTGCTAAGTGGATGAATAGTTGAGTGGACCAACTAGAGAAAGGTTAAGAAGGATTGAAATAAGGAAGATATAGAGAAGAAAAAAAATTTGAACAAGCAAGGTATTACTAAAACTAACCGATCATTTCATTGTTACATTTTAACCTTTGTAGAAGAAAAATATCTTAACCTAGTAGAGCTAAAAGTCTTGTGAAATACTATCTGGTAACGTTCAATAGTAACATTTCAAAGTGTTTTAGAGTAGGAGACTCTATAGAAATATCAAGGAGTAATAAAGTCTAGATGATCTTTGGTGAGAATTCTCTAACAAGGTCATATGCAATGATGTGTATGTAACCTTTAACTTGGTAGGCTACTAACAAAGCTAACTTTAGAAGAGTTAATTTTTTTAGTTGTTAGTTCCTAGGTGGTTTTTCCATTTACAAGGTTTCCACATTAAATACTTGTGTTAAATTGTGTGGATGTTTAGTGTGTTACATGCTATTTTCATATTTACTACTTGTTACTGTAAGTTAGTAGAAACTAGTGTATATTGAAATTTTACTCTGATACTTTATATGTTAAGTAACATAAAGTTGATAGTTTGAAGTAACATTTTTATCACTTAAAATTATGATGTTAGATCTATTTATCGAGTAAATGATCTAAAATTTTATGAGTTTGAACTGATCCAAAAGTGTTTTTAAGGCCTACATGATAATTGATTGTAACTGATTCACCCCCCTCTCAGTTTCCTAACAATTGGTATTAGAGTCAAGTGTTTGAAGGAGGATTTTTAAAGGGACATAAGATAAAGATCCAAAGATGTATAAGAGAGAGGCACCCAAGATGAACAAGGAGAACTTCACACTATGGAAGATCATGATGAGAGTGTACCTATAAGGGATTAAAGATAATGCATTGCACTATTTGGATAACCAATGCAAACCTTTGAACCAACCTATTAGAATAGACGAGATGAAAAAAATAAAGAACACAACAATCTATTCATAGAGATTTTCTTTACACTTACTGATGTTGATTTTGACGATATCACAAATTGTTATATTGCTAAATATATGTGGGATAAACTTGCATTTGTACATGGTGGAGATCAAAATTATTAAGAGAAAAGATTGAAAGCCTAAGAGGAAAGAATGATGAGATAATGATGAACGAAGTAGAAAAAAATGTTCAATACAATAATTAATTCAAAGAAGTTGCAAATTTGATCAAAGATGAAAGAGGATATATCAATGATGATGAAGTTGTAAGTAAAGTTCTTAGAACTTTATTTCCTATTTATGCTATCAGAATATCTGCTATTCAAGAATTCAAAGCTATGCCTGGTAATGCTCTTAATCTTGATGGATTGGTTTGTAGATTAACTACATTTGAGCTAAGTAACTTTTAAAAATAGTGTACCTAAGATTGATAATTCTTTCAAGATGTCATTTACTATTGAAAGTTCACTGAAAGAAAAGTGTAGAAAATTTGAGAGTGATGTGAATTATAATGATAGAGAAGAAGAGTTTGAAGAACGAATTGCAAGAAGGTTAAAGAGAGGTAAAAGAAGGTATAAAGGTAAATTTATCCTATTATGTATCAAATGTAATGAATGTGATCAATTTGTTACTAAATGTCCTAACAAGACTATAAATGATAAAGATTAAAAGAGGGAGAACAAATGTAGAAGGAACAAGAACTAAAAGGACAAAGGTAAGAAATCATGTTACATTGTTGAGGAAGAGAACACTAAGTTAGACACTGCAGATGAAAAGGAAGGAGTAGAAGTTGTATATGCCATTATTAAAGAAGATCCTAATAAAGAGAGGTATGAGAATAAAAACTCCCTTATTCCACATTCTAATAAGAATGAAACTTGGATTATTGATAGTAGTTGTACACATCACATGACTAGTGATATAGATAAGTTTGATAAATTGGAAGAATATGATGGTGGAACTGTTAAACTTGGAAATGGTGTTCCATGTCTAGTGAAAAGTAAAGCATCATTGATGTTGAATGAAAATATAAGATGTGATAATTATTATTGGGTTCAAGGACTAAAGTATAACCTATTGAGTTTTTCACATCTAAATAATTTAGGTCATTAATTGAATTTCATAATAGGAAGGTTAAGATCTATGATGGTGCAAGAAGCTTGATTGAAACTAGTGGACCAAAAAAAAGATAACTTATTTTGCCTAGACCTTACTATGGATACATACCTATTTTCTAAAATTGAAGATGTTTGGTAGTGGCATAAGATACTTTGTCCTATAAAATTTGATCATATTTCCAAGATTAGTAGAAGGAAGAAAGCTAGAGGCTTTTTGAAACTTGTACAAATCTGGCAATGCAATGTGTAAACAATGTCAACTTAGTAAGATGACTAAGTCCACTTTTACTAGTAAAGCATATTCATCAAATTATATTTTGAAATTGGTAAATAATGATTTTTATGGTTTTGTGAAAGAGAGATACTATGAAGATAAATATTTCATATTATTCATTAATGATTATTCTAAAATGTAAAAGCCATGTTTCTGAAGTTGAAATTTTATGCATTTGATATGTTCTGTGGTATAAAGCTAGAGTTGAAAAAGAAACATGTAGTAACTAATTGAAATTCTTGATATTTGATAGTGGTGTGAGTTTATGTCTGGTGAATTCACTAACTTTTGTATTGAGCATGGAATCAAGAGGTAGTTGTTTGCACCTAGAACACAGTAATAGAAAGATGCTAAGCAATAACCTGAGAAAATTTTTGAGCCCCAACTAAGTGATGATAGTTATAGAGATCATAGAGTTGAGCATGTATTAGAAAAGTATCTGAGAAGATATTATTCACAAGATCAAATAATTGGAGATAATAGTGATGGAGCTATGACAAGAAGTAAGTTGAAGGGTAATAGAGGTTTGATTGCTGAATTTGAGCCAAGAACTTTGAAAGCTATAATTGATAGTGATTATTTGATCAATGCAATGAATGAGGAGGTAGATCAGATTGAAAAGAATAACACATGGATACTAGTACTAAGACCTAAATAAAAGAGAAGTTGTGAGGAACAATTTTAGCATATTTTGTAAAGGTTATGTCCAAGAAGAAGAAATTGACTATGGAGATACCTTTGCACCTATTGCTAGATTGAAATGATTTGAGAGTCTACTTGCATATGATGCTTACAAGAAATTCAAAGTATATCAAATGGATACTTAAGTCAACTTTTCTAAATGAAATACTATAAGGAGTCTACGTCTACATTGAAAAACCCAAAGTATTTGTGGAGATAAATTAGAGGAACCTAGTATGTAAACTGAAAAAATAAATGCATGGAATGAAGCAAGCACTTAGAGCATGGTATCTAAGATTACATTCATATTTGATCAAACATACATTTGTTAGAACAAGTGAAAATAATAACTTGCATTTGATAAGTGAGACCGATGAGAAGATCCTAATTGCTGAAATATTTTTTGATGATATAATATTTGGTGGGAATGATTTGTTGTAAAAATTATTTGCTAATCAAATGAGTAAAGAATTTGAGATGTCAATATTTGGTGAGATTAAGTTTTTCATTGACTTAAAAGTTTATCAAACAAAAGGAGGAATATATGTGACTTATTCTAAGGAGATATTGGAGACTTTTGGCATAGATGAGTCAAAGTCAATTGGTACACCTATGGTTACTAGATGAAAACCATCTAAAGAAGATGACACTATTGAGGTGAAAGAGACATCACATTGTACATGTTGTTGGAATAGTTACAATATTTTTACCTAATCCTAAATACATATACATGACTACATTATAGAGGATATTTAGATATCTAAAAGGAATTGAAGACTATGGACTATGGTATAAGAATGAAGGTGATTTTGAGTTGAGAGTTTATACTAATACAAATTGAGCTAGAAATGTTGATGATGAGAAGAGAACTAGTGGTGGATCATTCTCTTTAGGATAAATATTAATTACATGGTTGAGAAACAATCAAATTTGTATTTTCCATTCTACTACTGAAGTTGAATATGTTGTTGTTTCTATTAACTGCTCAAATATCATTTGGATCAAGCAATTATTGGAAAGTCACTAAACCAATAACTATGTATTGTGACAACACATGTACCATAAATATTTCAAGTAATCCTATGATGCATACAAAAACAAAGAACATATCTATAAAGCATCACTACTTGAGGGAGCAAGAACAAGAGAAACAAGTCTGATTGGAGTATGTAAAGTCTAAGGACAAAATTGAAGACACATTTACTAAGATATTTCCTAAGGATGCTTTTGAGTATCTAAGAGATAAGTTAGGGGTCCTTCCCCTATCCAAGATTCACTAAGAAAAGATGCATGTTGCATCAATTCATGGATGAATTATAATATCTTTGTGGAGTTGATGTATGAGTTCACACTTTAGGAAGTTATTTATAGAGTTACGAAAGAAAGACTATAGTGAAGATATTGTTATTAGTACATACAAAGTATAAGGTATAACTACATGGTTTTATGAGTTTCTACTTGAAACTAATATTTACCATTGGAATTTTTGTCAAATGGGGGGTTATTTATTATAAGAATGTCAAGTGAAAAATGATGAAAATTTTACAATAGAGAAAATTAATAAGAGGATAATCTGAAATGATGAGAATACACTCATAGGGGAGAAGTGTTACAAAAGTATGGAGCATAATCAAATGGGGAGCATATATATGAAGATATTGAAGAATATTTCAGTTAGATAGAGAACTTGATGTAGAGATCAAGAAGATTGTTGAGAAGCTAACAAGTCAAAGAGAAAAAAAGATTTATAGATTGATGGTTTATTTTTTTCATAAAATAATGTTATGAAATCATTTGTTAATAATGTTTGACATATGTAAAATATTTTTTCATCAATGCCAAAGGAGGATATTGTTAGTCTCAATTGATAATGTTGTTAACGTACATGAAAGAGTCATATCAGTTTTTATGTTGTCATTGATGTCAAGCCTTAATTGGTGAGACATTATACTAATTTAATATAGTACCATATAATTTGATTGATAGATAGCATTTTGATTGATGAAGAGGATTTAAAGAAAGTATAAGGATATAAGTGATGATAAATGTATGATATTCAATGGGCACTTGAATGAGTTGGACTATGATGCTATAATACTAATTTGATTAAGTTGGAATCATGTGCAAACAAGTTGCACTAAGCTAGCCAAGTTACACTGATTTGCTAGGTGAAAGAAGAATCCCAAAATTAACCAAGCTACTATAGTTCTTATTGAGCACATGAAAAAATGAAAAGGAAGTGTAGTTTTAACTGAGAAAAGTTAGTATTAACCAAGCCTAGTATTGATCAAGCAAGACATAGTGTTAACTAAGCATGGAAAGAAAGAACAAAAAAAGAAAAGTTGGAATCTAAGGTTAAAATTTGGTAAAAATTATAATGTTTGAAAAGTCTAAATGATAAGGACAAAGCTATTTATGAGTTCAATGGATAGAGAAGTTTAAGATAGATCTAATGAAGAGATTTACTATTTTTAGAGTGAGTACAAACTTCAAGGTGGAAGCATATTAACTAGGTGACTAGATTCAATGAATCTGAGTTAAATCAAGATCTAATAGATGTGTTTAACTAGAAAAATTGAAGGATCAGATGGATAGATGAAGCTAGAAGATTACTTTCTAGGAGATGCATGTGAAGTTAATTACTATTGATCAAGTTGAAGAAGTGAAAGAAGTTGATAGAAGGATAGATATCAAGTGAGTTGCATTATGAATATCAAGGAAGAGAAGTCTAAGTGGATGGATAGTTGAATGGATTATTGAGGGAAAGGTTAAGATAGATTGAAAGAAGCAAGATATAGAGAAGAATATAGATCTAAATAATTAAGGTAGTGCTAAACCTAAGAGATCATTTCACTATTACATTTTAACCATTGTTGTAGAAAAATATCTTGACCCAATGGACCTAACAATATTCTAAAATTCTATATGGTAACATTCTATAGTAGTGTTTTAAAGTCATTTAGAGTAGGTCACTCTTTAGAAATTTCAAGGAGCAGTAATAAGGTATATATGATCTTTGGTGAAAATCCTCTAACAAGGTCACATGTAATGATGAGTATGTAACCTTTAACAAGGTAGGCTCCTAACAAGTCTCACTTCAAAAGTCTACAATTTTTGGGTTGCCAATTCCTAGGTGGTTTTTCCCTTTACATGGTTTCCACCATTAAATAGTCATGTCAATTTGTGTGGATGTTTATTTTGTTACATGGTATTTCCATATTTACTGCTTATTGTTGTAAGCCAATAGAAATTGGTATAAATTTAAATTTTTCATTGATACTTAGTATTTTTGTTGTGGTCTCAGAACACACACCCTATTTAGAGTCACAAAATGTGGACCCCCTAATTTTAAGATCCCCTCAAAGTACCCAGTCAAGTGCCTTGGTTAATTAGGACTCTCCTCTAGGTCTAGGTCAGTCCTAATCCTTAGACAGGAAATGTCAAGCAATAAGGAGAGGTCAAAACTCAATTTTTGAGTTTCTAAGTGTAGGTAGTGCACACATGCGCATGTCCACTAAGTATGCATGGTGCATAGTCACCTCTTGTCGAGGATGTGCACATGTGTACCCTTAGAGGTGTGCACGTTAAGAGTGCACACATTTTGAGGTGTGCACCTTCAAAGGTGTGTACTAGGTTACCCGAACCTATAAATACCCCTTCCCTCCATGCATGTGCAAAGTCATGGTGGGCCAAAAAGTGGCAATAAAAAAATCACTTTTCATCTGAATTTGATGAAATAAAAAGGGTTTCTTGATGAGATTATCATCTTTCCATCAATGTAATTACTGTCAAATTATGAGTCCAATAAGTAATTATCACTTATTTTCTAATGGAGTTACCTATAAAGCGTTGATTTACATATTGGTTGAAAAATAGTTATAATTTTCAAATAGTATGACCTTTTCCAAATTTAAAAGATGTGTCACATTCTATGCTTTTCCAAATATGAGGAACACAAAAATAAAAAATTAATTTTATATAGTTTTGGATGTGTTAAGGTGGTCAAACAAGAATTTTTTTTCAAAAAAATATTTACAAAAGAAATCAAAATTAAATATTTACTTTGAATAAGATTATGAAAAAAATGCATCACATCAAGGTATGAGTCTACTTGTTATATCTAGAATTTTAAAAAGTAATATTATCATTTGCTTGTGACTAAGGTAGTTAGACATACATCCATTGCTTATTTTTTCATAATTTGTTTGTACTTTTTCATTGAATTTCAAAATTTTAACCAATTAAAGTATTTTAGAAGCTAAATTCAATTTACTACATATTTTACTTTTACAAATTTTTTATATAAGGTTCATAACTAGTTAAAGATTTCACATCATGTTGACTAACAATGATGTCCTAAATTTTATTGCCACTTAAAGCCATAGTTTGGATCACCATGATCTTGCACATACCCCTCTCCTACTTCTCACTTATTTGCATTTGTTCCTCCACCTTCACCGCATACTCAAACCATCTGCTCCTCCATAGTTGCACATGTTCAAAGGCCCACATGCAAGCTTCTACATATTAGAGGTATAAACCTCAAGAATTGAGGATGTGCAAGTGCACATATGTGCACCCTTAATAGGTTTCCATGTGTGCATAAACACTCAAACCAAGTCCCCCCCTAAAAAAAAGTACTCTTTGCATTAGCATGTGCATAATTTCCCACATGTGCACCTTTCACACATGTATGATTAGTAGTGCACATGTGCACCATGTGCACCTTTGCAGGTGTGCTCGGTGTGCATGTGCACATTTTAGGCACAAGAGGGGGGATTTAGTCAATTTTCTCCTATTTTTGGTTAGGTTTTTGTCAATATAAGTAATGTCTTAGCATCGTCATCAGTTTACAACATTAATGGTACTAACATTTCTCTCTTTTGTGAAAATATAATGGCATCATGCTTATCCTCAATGGATGCAAAGATAACACCAAAGCTGATCTTTTTCAAGTGTCAAGGAGCATTGAAGAAATTGTGGTTTCAAGATAAATATTTTGAGATTAGACATACTAAATTAGGGCACATTGGCTGGAACATTTTTATGAGCCTATGCAACAAACCCAAAGAGAGCTTAGTCATTGTGTTAGTGCTAATCCAAAGTGGGTTGGTGAACATTTCTTCTCACCCAATATTAGTTCAATCATCTAAACTAATCATGACCTTTTCTTGTCACTATGTATTTGAAGAGAAAGTGGTCAAGAGTGTGATTGGAGAGATAGTTTTGGACCTTAGACCTCAAAAAATTGAAAACGTATTTCACCTTCTATGAGTAGATCAATACCTACAAATAAGATATGATAGCATAGAAAGTTGGTATAGGGAGAACAAAATAGAGGCCAAAGAGTTGGTACAAGAAAAGTAACTAATTGATAGGACACCCTTGGGAAGAAGAACTAGAAAGATTGACATGACACATGGATACATGATAGATGGCATTGGGTACTTGATAGTTCTCCTAAGTAGAGACATGGGTCTTCCTACATTAATTAGTCATCTAGAGACATGGATAGTATATTTCATAGAAACCATTAGGACAGACAAGATTCCTATTGATTGGGCTAGAATACTAAGTGATAATCTGGATGAGTAGTTGATTTCAATGAAGAACAACCCGCTCTTCTACATGACCTCCTATATGGTATATCTTTTGGTGAGAACCATAGATTATCCTAGATTATACAAAAGTGGAAGGATTAAAGATCCAAATTCTTGGCCTTATGTAGTATACCCATAGTTGGTAAAGAAGAAACTCTCACTATAAAGTGTTGAATATAGGGTGGTCAATGATGGGTTTATCTTTTCCATTAAGTTCATTGAGGGAGACTATTCCAAGAGAATATTAGTGGAAGCTATAGCATGGATAATATAAGTTGGTACATATTACATCTAGTTCAAGAAATTCACCTATATCCGATTAGCTGGTACCCTCTTATGCCTAAAGAAGCTCTTATGATATCCATCAAATAGGCTTATATTGTTGGAAATGGAAAAGACAACTAGCCTCTACATATGATAGGGTTAGGAAGCAACATAAGAAGACTTGGGTATGGCCAATCTCCATCAAGACCTTTGAGGTAAAGAAAAAAAAAGATATTACCATATTTGATTTAGAATGGGATCAATATCCTCTTGAGGATTATAATTCACCTTGCCCATATTTTAGTAATATCAAGATTGTACAACATTTGGCAGGAAATAAGTGTGTACACAAAGAGCCATTGGAGGATTATTGGATGTGTATGATAGATGACTACAACATTCACATTAGGGACTATTATAGAATGAGTCTATAGTTGGCTAAGAAGGTTCTCAATATGGAGATACCTCTCAAAGAATGGGATAATATACCTTGTACAATAGGGATAATATTTATGAGAGGACCATAATGAATATAAAGATTGGTTGGGAAGAGAAAAATAATACCAATCACCAGGGATTACATTTAATTGAGCTAATAATAAAATGCATCAAGAATTCTTTCTGTATGGATCTAATTCCTCAAGTCCAACCTCTTCAAGATACAACTTGACCTAAGAGAGGTAAAGGAGTGAAAGTCACTATTCTAACCTACCCTAGTAAATCATTAGTGAGACCAAAAATGGTGCACCAACATGAGTGGGAGGTCAAATACTTTGAGACACAAAAAGGTAAGGGAAAGAAGATAAAGAGAACCCTTTACGTAAGGGAGCAAGAGGAAGAGGTTCAATAAGAGCTGACTAGTCAAGAAGAAGAAGCCCAACCTACACAAGAACAAGCTCAACCTAAGAAAGAACATGTTTAGTTAGCACAAGTAGGAGCTCCAACACCTCATGCCCATGTAGAAGAAGACTCCGCATTGGTACCCAAAAGAGCTAGAATAGAGATGACAATGGTAGGTGTAAAGAGGAGGAGACTAAAGAAAAAGAGCACTCCATCACCACAATTATCGAAACCATCTCCAAGGTGGAAGATCTGGAGGAAGAGGAACAAATCAAAATTTTCCCTTTGAATAAGAGGAATTGATTAGCTAATGTCACAAAAATGATAGGAAAGTAGTTTGACTCAAACACTACCTTCTACATCTCAAGAGCCTATCCAGGTTGAGAGCTTGAAAGAGGAAAAAAAAAAAGTGGACCAAAGAAATGGAAGGTTATGGAGAAGATGTTTATGACATATCAAATTTTGATTTCATGTTATTAGGAACTGAGATGGTAGGAGAGAGAATATGGGATACTCCTTAAAATGAGCCATTGGGAGAAGATTGGAATCAACTACCTCCCTTACCACAAGAACCTCTTGGTGTTCTTCCTCCACTAGCATGAGATAAACCATCAATAATCAATCAAGGATTAGTGGCCATACCTCCTTTGATGGTTGAACTTGAGATTCAAACTTTAGAGGAAAGAGAATATGTGAAATTACATGCCAATGAAGTATTAGAGGAAGGGAAGATTATGGAAGAAAGGCAAAAAGATCCTCCTTATATAGAGGCTAGGTCCCTATCCCAACATGACATAAAAGCTCACTTTGAATTTATTCCTCAACATAAGAAGCCTCCAAATAGAAGTGATAAGTGAAAGGAACTTGTATCAAAACTTACCTCTTCATCTTAGTATATGTCACTGATGGGGACAATACCATCATGGCTAAAAAGGAAGTCTTGTTTAGGTAGAAAAGATAGATGGAGTTGATGGAAAAAGAGGGGATGGCAGTTGATAAAAGAAATCAACAAGCCTGAGCCACCCAAGGGTGTTGCAAAAACATTGTCTTTCATAATGAAGAATCAGGATCAAGACTTTCTAGCACATATCACCATTCTTCCTCCTCATGTAGATACAAAGGAATTGAATCCTAAAGAATACCAAATAAAAGAGGTAGTACTAGGGAATCCCACAATGGATACAACAAAGCTTATGATGACCACAGGTCTTAGGAAGGTGTACACACTTCTTGACATAGATGAATTGGAGCTTTTGATGTCAAGGAAATAGAATGAGCTATTGAGAGGGTATCTAAATGAGGTAGTGGGACCTATACACCCATATAATTTTAAGCTTTCTTTGGGAGTTGCATTAGAGATAAAGTAGATAGGGTACCCTATGGATTCATTTTTGGATGCTTTCTAGAGATGGCATCAGAGTTTTGAGGAAAGAGGAGTGCAAATAATACAAGGTAATTTTAACCTTCTACACAACATCCAAAGTAATGGCAACAAATTGGTTACCATTATAAAACAAGATTTTGGGAAAATGGATGAAGTGTACTTGGGAAATGATTTACAAGTGCTGAAATCTATAATAGGGAAAAGATACTAGATATTAAAGGAGATTTATTTGGAAAAGGAGTTAGATAAGTCAAATGATTATATAGAAACTATAACTTCAAGAAATAAATTCATGGAAGGACTATGCAAAGATATTCAACAGATAAAGGAAAAAGATAGAGGACAACTTTTGGAAGTAGACAAATACTACAATGTCACCAGCCTTGAGATTTTTGAAGATGGATCAAGAACCAAACTATCCTTGGTACATATAATAGTTCAATAGTTTAGGATTTCATTTGAAATGGCTTCGTCAAAATATGATGTCAAACAAGCACTCAAAACAAAAAAAATCATTATTGGAACTAGATTCTAACTTAGAGGACTTTGTTGATATAACGATAGAAGTAAGTAACTACTAGAAAATAGTTCAAAATAAGTATGAGTCATTAGATTTACCAAAGGCTAATGAAGTAGTGGAGATAATTGAGAAATTCAAAAGTAACCATCTAGACATCAATTGTTGCAAACAAAAAAGATTGTTACAAGTATGAAGATGTATTTCAATTATTGTTTTGTCACTGATGTCAAACCTACTACTTTATAGTAAGAAAATTGCTTAGTTGATTTGAGTACTATAATTTGTTTGATTAATGAAGAGAATTTGATCAAATGAGATAACAAGACCACCTAGAGGAAAGGTTGAGTTATAATATGAAAAAGGAATACAAAGATCAATTAAGACAATGATGATATAGGGTATTATTTATCTTCTTAAGATTGCAAAGGTTGGATACATTGATTAAGCCTAGAAGAACAAGTAAGAAGAATTGTATTTTCCTAGCTTGACCAAGTGCATAGTAGGTACCAAGAAAAGTTAGTGTAGGCCAAGTAGAAAATCAGTTAGAGCCAGTCAAAGTGAAGATTTAGTGTATGCCAAGTAAAGCTAATGTAGCCAAGTAAATTTTAGTTGGTGTTGACCATTAGTAAACTTTAGTGTTCACCAAGTGAACTAGTGTTGACTGAGTGGAAGAATAGTATGGAAGCTAAATGAAAACATACCGAAGTCGAGTGCTAGTATTCATGTTAAATTGAAGTGATGAATCTAAGCTAACTATTTTATTTTCTTGAATTTTGTCAAGTGTGTGGAAGATAAATATGATGATTTCATGGCATATAATTCAAGGTGTTCACTGATAGTGGGTGTTCACATCATATGACTAGAGGTAAAAGTAAGTTCACTACCCTTAATTATTATGATGGAAATAGTGTAAGGTTTGGTAATGATGTACCTTATCTAATAAAATGAAAAGGATCTAAAGAAATCACATAAAATATTATGCATGAAAATGCTTATTATGTTGAAGGACTTAACTATAATCTTTTGAGTGTGTCACAACTAAATAGTTCAGGTTACAAAGTTGAGTTTGAGAACAAGATGGCTAAGATCTATGATACTGATGGGAAACTAATTAGGAGAGGTGATCAAAATAGAGGTAATCTATTTTATCTTTATATGAATGATGCTACTTGTCTTGTTGTAGAATTTGATGATGTTTAGTTATGAAACAAGAGCTTATGTCATGTTAACTTTGATAACTTGGTTAGTATCAATAACATGAAAAGAGTGAGAGGTTTGCCAAAATTGAAGAAAGATTAATGTTATCACCAAGTGTAATGTGTTCTTAATGTGGTCCTATAATAATTAATTAAGCAGGTGTGACAACTGACTTAGGGAATTTTTTTTATGGATTTGGTATAAAGGAAGGACATTTTCTTTTACCTTAGAAGGGACATATGAGATTATTGTAAGTAGTACAAAGGGCTGGATGTGAAGTTGAGTAAAGTACGTTAGAAGTGAAGGAAACTTCATTGCCAGAGTTTTATTGTGTGATTTTAAGTTGGATACTTGGATATGAGGTTTGTGACCTAGTCTACAAGGTCTACTAGTGATTGGTCTAGTTGAATGGATAGAGGAAATAAGTTAGTGCATTACACACAATTATTCTACAAGGAATAGCTAAGAGATTAGTTGGATTGTGAGTTCAGTGGTCTTGCCCTAGAAGATATTTTAATAGTGGGTCCTTCTATCTTCTACAACTCCTAATAGGGTTGGAACAACTCCTAACATGGTTGGAATCTCCTAACATGGAGTCTTATTTACTAAATGTTGTACTAGATTCCTATCAAGGTCCATCCTCTAACAAGGAATATTTATATTAGTACATCATTTTATGGGCATCATTCCACTGGGGTTTTCCCTTTGATGAAGGGCCTCCCTAGTTAACATATCTGGTGTAATTGTCTATGTGCATCTTGTTATGGTTGTTTACTTTAGTTGAATGGATAAAATTTCTTAAATTTAATAAATATTTTAATTATTAGATAACTAATTTACCCCTCTTCCCCCCCTCCCCACCTAGTTATCATTGTGGACAATTGTCTAACAATAGGTAACATAGCATTAGGTCCTTGAAGATAAAGTTTAACAAACTTTGGGAGATCCATGGAAAGCATGTTTAGGAAAGATAGTCCTAAATCTGGCAAAGGAAATTTTGAAACCCGGATGGTGGAAAGTCTTGGTGAGTTATTAGATTTTTGTAAAGAATAGAGCATTGAGTTTTTAAATCTAGAATCCTTTTGTTGCATTCAAAAGATTAGAAGCACAAGAAAAGATAAGTCTAGATCCAAAGAAGACATAAAAATAAAGGAAGGTATTAATCTACTTACAAAAAGAGAACTAGAAGGTATGCAAATTTTTGTTTGTTGGACATGTAAAGAGTTTGGTCATTTTTTCTTCTAGATGTCCTAAGAGATAAAGGAAAAATAGAAAGAGTTTACTTTTTGAACAAGTTAAAGAATTTAAATTAAATATGGAAATATTCTTGAATGACTATGATAAAGAGTTTAGATTGATTAATGAGGATGAAGTAATAGAAGAGACAACTTTGGTGACTATTATGGAAAGTGAAAATGTGAGAATTGATGAGAAATTTAGGATATAAGAAAGAATATTTGATTAAAATTTAGATGATGATGGTGTTACTAAACCAAGGAATGATGAAATATTCCTTGAGACCAACAATGATTTGCAGAATGAAGGAGAGCCAAGGTAGGAACATATCTTCGAACCTTCAATAGAGCCAAGAGTTAAGATAACAACTACTTCGGGTAATAATATGAAAAACAATCATCCACTTGAGCAGATCATTAGAAGATTAGATAAAGGTGTAATGAAAAGAAGCTAAATCAATGAAGGACAATGTTTGATATCTTAAGTTGAACCTAAGAATGCAGATAAAGCATGCAAATATGACTATTGGAAGAAAGATATGAAAGAGGAATTGGTTCCCAAACTAGCATACAAGAATGTGATTGGAACTAAATGGGTATTTAGGAACAAGATGAATGAACAAGGTGAATTTGTAAAAAAAAAAGCAAGATTGGTATGTAAAAGTTACTCACAATAAGAAGGAATAGACTATGCTGAGACTTATGTGCCTCTGGAATGAATAGAAGTAGTGAGATTATTCTTAACATATGCAACATATAAGAAATTCAAAGTATATTAGATGGATGTCAAGTCAACATTTCTCAATGGAGAACTTAAAGAAGAGTTATACATTAAACAACTTGAAGGTTGTCCTTTAACAAATGACAAGGACATAGTATGTAGATTGAAGAAAGCATTATATGGTTTGAAGAAGACACCTAGAACCTAGTATGCAAGGTTAGACAAGCATTTGACAAAGCTTAGATATAGCAAAGGTATGGTTGATAACAATCTCTATTAGAAAGAAATTGATGATAGATTAATGATTTTGGTAATATTTGTTGATGATATCATATTTGGAGGAAATGATGTGGAAAGTGAAAAGTTTTCATAAGAAATGAAGAAGGAATTTGAAATGAGTATGATAGGAGAAATGAAATATTTCTAGGATTACAGATTGTATAGGATAAAAAAGGAATCTTTATTTCTCAAACTAAGTATTCAAAAGATTTACTAAAAAGGTTTGGTTTGGAAACATGTAAACCTATTGGAACACCTATGGTAACTGGACATAAGTTATCTACAAAGGATGAGACACCTACTATTGAGCAGAAGAAGTATATATCTATGATTAGAGGTTTACACTATTTGACTCACACAAGGCTGGATATAGAAAATGCAGTTGGAATTATTGCAAGATTCCAAGTTGATCCCAAAGAAGCACATTATGTAGTAGTCAAAAGGATATTTAGATACATAAAAGGAACACTAGAGTTTAGATTGTTGTATGATAAGTCTAATGATTTCACTCTATGTGCTTATACTAATGCTAATTGGGTAGGTAGTATGGATGACAAAAAGAGCACTAGTGGTGGAGCCTTCTTTCTTGGAGGAAGATTGGTTTCTTGGCTAAGAAAGAAGCAAGATTTTACCTTATAAAGTAAAATAGAAGTAGAATATGTTGCAGCAAAAAAATTGTAATTAAGTTGTTTGGCTGAAGTAGATGTTGAAGGATATAAAGATATAATTTAGTGAACATGTTGTCATACATTGTGACAATACAAGCACAGTAAATTTGTCTAAGAATCTAATGTTGCATCCTAAGACCAAACACATTTGTATCAAGTATCACATGTTGAGACAGAAAGTTGTAGAAAAGAATTTAGATTGGAGTATGTGAGCACTAAAGATTAGATTGTAGATATTTTCACTAAGATTTTTCCCAAATAGACTTTTGAATATTTTTGAGGTATGATAGGGGTTATACCCCTTCCTACATCATAGTAGAAGATGCAAGGATGCATCAATCTAGTATAACAGAGAACCATTTTTTGTTTGGATTAAATGTTGATGCTTCCTATATGGGGGAGTATCTATGATGGATAGAGTCATCTAGGACTCTTGTTGCATGCTATTTTTAAATAGTGTCTTTACAAACTTGAGCTAGTAAGAATCAGTTGTTGCATAGTTTTGATGGTTGTTAAAACATTTGACATTGATGTCAACGGAGGAGAAGTAGAGCATGAAAGAAAAAATGAGTACATTGAAGGGAGAATAAAATAGTTTAGGAGAATGATTGATGAAGAGGATTTGAAAAGAAAGGATAATAGTCTTTTGCAATTGGTATTCTTGGAACTAGATGTTTTTAATCTATGTTGCCATCAATGCCAAAGGGGGAGATTATTGAAAGAATGAATGTTGATGATATTCCTATGGGGGATTATTGTAGATACATGATTAGATCATTATCATAATGATATATTACATTCATGTTTGTGCTTGTCATTGATGTCAACATAGTAGTTTTCTGTAGTATCTGATAGAAGAATAACAAAAAGATAAAGTTGGTAAAGACAAATTGTTAAGTACTTTCAGTATCAAGATTAAAGGAATATTATATTATGTGTCTAGTATACATAGATAACCTTGAAAGAATATGATATTAAGTCTAGAAGAATTTATGCAAGTTTTGGTGAAGACAGTTATGAGATAGAGTTTATAGAGGCATGTTCTAGTAAACTTGTTATATCTCTTAGTAGAGTTATTATTCTACAAACCTAAAGTTATAGATGTAAAGAAGACATGTTGGTGATGATGTGGCTAAGCTTACTCATCATAATATTGCATTTCAGAAAGTTATTCAAGTTGGAAGGTGAAAGATTAATGTTATTTCTAAGTGTAACATTTTCTTAATGTGGTCCTATAATAATTAATCAAGAAGGTGTAACAACCAATTTGGGGAATTTTTTTTATGGATTTAGTATAAAGGAAGGAAATTTTCCTTTATCTTAGAAGAGACACATGAGATAACTGTAAGCAACACAAAGAGAGGAATGCAAAGTTGAGATAAGTAGAGCAAAAGTGAAGGAAACTTAATTGCTAAGGTTTTATTGTGTGACCTGAAGTTGGATACTTGGATTTGAGGTTCGTGACTTGGTATAAAAGGCTTGCAATGATTTATTTGGTTGACAAGATAGAGGAAAGAAGTTATAGTGTAGTTCACACAATTATTCTGCAAGTAACAATTGAGAGATTAGTTGGACAATGAGTTTAGTAGTCTTGCCCTAGAAGCTATTTGGAGAGTGGGTCCTTATATCTTTTACAACTACTAACAGGGTCGGTACAACTCCTAAAAAAGTTGGAATCTTGTAACAAGGATTCAAAGTCTCCTAGTAGTGACTCTTATATACAAAATATTGTAATAGACTCCTAATAGGGTCTATCCTCTAACAAGGAATATTTATATTAGTACATCATCTTATGGGCATCATTCCCACCAGGGTTTTCCCTCTGATCAAGGGTTTCCCTAGTTAACATATTTGGTGTAATTATCTATGTGAATCTTGTTATGGTTGTTTTTTACTTTGGTTAAATTGATAAGATTTCTTAAGGTTAATAAATGTTTTAATTATTGGATAACTGATTCACCCCCCTCCCCACCGCTCTCAATTATCTTGGTAGACTATTGTTTCTAACATTGAGTACTATCATTTGTTTGATTAATGAAGAAAATTTAATAAAATGAGATAAGAAGAGTGCCTAGAGGAAAGGTTGAGTTATGGTATGAAAAATGAGTACAAAGATTAGTTAAGATAGTGATGATATAGTGTATTGTTTATCTACTTAAGGCTGAAAAAGTTGGATACATTGATTAAGTCTAGAAGAACAAGTAAGAAGAATTGTATTTTCCAAGCTTGACTAAGTGTAGAGTAGGTGCTGAAAAAAGTTAGTGCAAGCCAAGTGTAAAATCAATTACAGTCAAGTAAAGTTTAGTTGGTACTGAGCATCAGTAAACTTTAGAGTTTGTCAATTGTACTAGTGTTGACTGAGTGGAAGAATAGTATGGAAGTTGAGTGACAAAATATTGATGTTGAGTTTGAGTATTCATGTTAAATCAAGATTTGACTAATCTGAGTCAACTATTTTGTTTTCTTTAATTGTATGAAGCGTGTGGGAGATAGAAATGTTGAGCTGGTGGCAGAGAATTTAATGTAAAGCATTTTGTGGTGAATTGAAGGAAGATTGAGGAAGAAGTTTCTAAAGGAACCAAATGGAAAAGTAGGTAGATTCATTTTATCCTACCTAATCATACCTAACCCTAAAATGGATGATTGTGGTTAAGAAGAAAAAGATCTTAAATCTCTGTTTATAGAGAGAGATGGTTAGAAGAAAAGGTTTTCATGTGTGAGAACCTAAGGAAGACAACAAGTCTAGGGTATCACTTCATTTAGTGGCCAAATAAAAGATACTACAATTTGCATGCAAAGTAAGAAGGCTTAAGAGTATAAATATTTGAAAGGTGAACAAGTTATCAAAGTTGAAGTGTGTGAAAACCAAGTAGAATGGAGGATTAAGACAAAGGTCTGTAATATGCAAGTGAGTTGTAATTTGTTATTAGATCAAGCCTTACCATTACTTTCTAATTATTGTATCAATCTAGGGTAAATCCTTTGGATTAAGTTTGACCTAATAGTCATTTGTAAATCCTTTAACAAGGTGACATTCTGAGTGAATGATCTAAATTCCTCTAACAAGGCTCACTCCTAATAGGGAAATTGAAATTCTCTAACCAGATCACCTTTAACAATGTGTATTGTAATCTTTAATAGGGTTTTCCTTTTAGAGGGCATCACTTTAGAAGAGTGAGAATTAGTAGCATGTTATCAGTGGTTTTTCCTAAAGTGGGTTTCCATGTAAAATCCTTATGTCAAATGTGTTACTAAATCTATTACATTTCAAGTTTACATTTCTGCAAAGTTGTTTTAACCTAGGATAGTAACCTAAAATGTTTAAGTTTTGTATGATCTAATGGATGCATGCATAATAAGGTTTTATGGATATGGGTCTACTAATAATTGAAATTTTTTATTTGTACATCTAGACCTTGGATAACTAATTCACCCTCACTCTTAGTAATTAGAAAGAATTCAAACATCAATTTGGTATAAAGGGGAAGAAAACCAAGATGTTGGAAATCAAGTTTTGACACTTAGAAGATTTTTTGGATTTTTGGGTGTTATTACCAATGTGCACATTTTGCAAGGTGCGCCAAATCAGCATGTGTGTAGACAATTTTGAAGAAGAAGTAGTGCACTGATAGTTTCCTCCCAATTGTTATTTTAGAGCATTTCATCCATCAAAAACACATTTTGACAATAGTTTAACCCCCACAAACACCTAAAGAAGGTTGAGCTTTCATTTTTAGAGCTCCCAATGACTCCTATATCATCTCATTGCTTCTCTCTTCTTATCTTCTTCTTCTTTTATTATTGTAAGCCATATAAAGGCTCATGCACCCATTAATTTATATAAATAAGGGTGGAGACCTACTTAGCACCATTTAGGGAGTTAGATTATATGTAAAATACTTTATTTTATTATTTTTTAGCATGAGTTGCATTAGAAGAGATCTCACTCCTAATACAAAAGGAGGAGATGATTTATTTTCAATACATGGATGTAATATGTATTCAAGGCCAATATTTTGATGCAATAGTTTATCATATCTGATGTAGGAGCATCCTGGGTGTAAGAGCAATCTTGTATCACCCAAAACAAAATTCATTTCAGTATTTTCTATTTTAATCAGGACTAGTAGACAGGATGGTTACTATTTAATGGGAACTTGCTATTTTTAGTAAGTTCTTCATACAAGCTTAGAATGTTCTCATTTTCTACATGAAGATTCATTTTAGAGTTATAAGCCTACCATAAAAGTCTTATTGCTCCAACTTAAGTATTAGAGAAGTTATTGTGGATTTTCAATGGAAAAATTTGTAGAAAAATCTTCAGACTTACCATTGGAGGCCTTAGAGTTACCAAATGAGGTCTGAATACTTGATAGAAGGGTGCTTACATAATTTCCAGCCTATAGATTAGAAGCTAACATTTTTGAAAAGTAGTTATAATAGCTAATTAGAGCAATAGTTCGAAAGTTGTGTCCTTTCAGAGCTGGGCTACACAAAATTCCTAAAATAATTGTTAAAGATGTATTTGGTTGACTCTATATGTATTGTTAGGGTCCATTGGCCCTAGGTATTAAGTTTCAATGTATAGAACTTTCTTGGGCAGCATAAAATTGCCTATTTAAGAAAGGCTAGAACATTTTCTAGAACAACTTTGGGTGATAGTTCGTAGCTTTTCTTGCAGATTATTGTAATGAAGACACCCATGTGTGTTAGCATATTGTACTTGTGAATTCTATAATTCTAAATTTATGATGCAAATAAGTAGTCCATATTTTATTCTCTCATTTTTTGTTGTTTCTTTGTTTTTTGTTATGTTTTATCATATTAAGGGGAGCACCCTTCATCACTATTGGTGCTCTCCTTCTAAGTGTAGTAAATCTTGTTAGAGTGTGTTATTTTTGTAGCTTTATTATATTGTAATAATTGTGTGATCTTTTAACTCTAGTGTTTGCTTTATGTTAACAAATTTCATTATTATGAGAAATTGGAGAAAGGATCACTGTTGTTCTTGCATAGCATTTTGTCTCATGTGAGCATAGTTTTAGTGGCCTTGCGATTTGATAAAACGTGAAACATCTATTATTTTTTATTGAATTTTTCATCAACAATTGCATCAATGGAGATGAGGAAGAGATGCTTCTAATTTCATTGGTTTCATACCAGATCCTTTTGATAATTTAATTCATATATGTGTTGTTACTTTGGCTTATGTCTATTAGGAATTTCCTTTTTAGTAATTTCCTTGAAATCTCTCATTACTATATCTTTGTCATTTTATTTTTAAAATAATTGGTTAAAATTAGAATTTATATAGTTATATTGGTTAGAAATTGCAGTCATCATAAAATAGAAACTATAAAAATATATCTTTCTTTATGGTTACATTTCAGCAAAGTTGTGCAAATTGGTGGGTACTAGAAAAGGCCTCCTTGTGAACATTCACATTTATCTTCAATTAAGTTACCTAGTTGGTTGAAAAAACAATCATCTGGAACCTTGGAGTTGGTCATTGATAAGCTTTTCAAGACTGAGATTCAAAAGGATTTCTATCATTAAGCATTGTGCAAAATGATTGCTCAACAATATTAAGGAATAGAAAGTTGATAGTTTAAAGTAAAGTTTATATTAGTTAAGAATATGATGTTAGATTTTATTACTGAGTTAATGATCTAAAATTTTATGAGTTTGAACTAGTACAATATTAGTTTTAAGGCATGTATGATAGCTAGTTATATTTGATTCACCCCATCTTAGTTCTCTAATTGGTACAACTTCTTGTATAGGTTCCACTTCTATCGGTAGTCTCTCCACTATATCATTTAGTGAGATGTACTCAAATTTCTTGTAAAATTCCATTCTTTCTTGTTGCCTTCTTTATTATTCTCCAAGAATTCATCCACTCTTACATTACCAGATTCTACAATCTTGTTCTTTTAGAGGTTTAGACATTGGTAAGCTCTGCTCTTGGTAGAGTATCCCAGAAAAATACCATCATCACTTTTAGGCTCAATCTTTCACTAGAACTAATCCCTCTTGATGTCACATTTGATTCAAATACCTTGAAGTAACTAACAAATGGTGTGTGACCAAATAATATTTCATAGGGAGTATTCTTTATTCCCTTCTTCATTTATACCTTATTCAAGGTGTACACATCTATTCTTACAACCTATCTCCAATATATTTGTACAACATTATTTTGGATCATCAATGTTCTAGAACAATCTATGATGGTTTTTTCTCTTCTCTCTACAACACTATTATGCTCTGGTGTCCTAAGAGTTGACATTTATCTTTTGATTTCATGCTCCTCATAGTAGATTTCAAATTCTTATGAGGTGAACTCACCTCCTTGGTCTAATCACAAGCACCTCAATGCCCTACTAGGATCCCTTTCCACTTTTTATTTGTAGACTTTGAAAATGTGGAGGGCTTCTAACTTTCTTTCAAGTAAATAGTCCACATTATTCTAGAAAATTTATCCATAAAAAACTTAAATTATTTATCACCAAATACACTCTTTGTCCTCATGGTACCACACAAGTTAGTATAAACTAGATCTAGTATATGTTTTTAAAAGAGTGTGGCTTGCTAGAGACACTTGAACTTGCCAACTTTGCTATTTGATAATGTTTACACATAACATTGCCAAGTTTAGTAATAAGGGTTAAATTCCTTACACATCTCTTCCCTCCTACTTTTACAATGCTTTAAAAATCCACACAATGTAGCCTTCTAAACCAAAACCAACTATTATCATTTTAGCTACCATAAAATTATTACCTAAAATATTGAGGTATAAAAGATTATATTTTCTTTTCTCTCTTGCAACTATGAGTTTGCATGTCTTTTCAAATATTTTGCAAGACCCTTTATTAAACTCAAACTTATAGCCTTTGTCCATCAACTAGGCCACACTCAAAAAGTTATATTTCAATCCTTCCACTAGATATACATCTTCATAAGAAATGAGTTCATTTAGGGCTATAGTGTAAGAAAACTTAGGTGTGGAAACAACTTCCTACACTAATCTCTTAAGGAAAGTATTGTACAAATTCCTATTAAATCCTTACAATTTTAGATTTGATATTATGTAAAAAATAATATTGCAATCAACCATGGATACAAAAAATGGATAGAGAAAGAAAATACATAAACACGAAGATATGCTACTAGGGAAAAACCTTTCGATTAAAAAACCCCACCCCTCCAAAATTTGCACAATGTATTATCTTCAACACAGAAGGTTACAACACACTTGCAATGCAAGTTCTTTTAGGGCACAAAAGATCAATCTAGTAGCAACATACCATACCAACAATACACTTTCTCACTCTGCAAACTGCAACCCTAAAAGATGCTTATATCATGCACTTTCCCTTTTAGGGAAACTTCCAAAGAATAACCATGTTAGGGTTTTACCATTCTCTCTTTGACTTCTTGTTGCCATATTCATCTATATTCCATCAAAAGTGGTGAAGCAGTCACCTTCAACATTCAAGATTGGTTCATACTCCCAAAAAAAATTTCCATAGTTGCCAAGGGGAGAAGAATCATCTTCACTTTCATGATATTCAATTGTTATCTCATTACTAGTACTAAGCTATCCTTATCTATTCATCTCTGGGAAAGAATCACTATTGTGATCTTCTCTTAGGTAAAATATATATGTGTTTTTCTTTTTGGGAGCCACCTAAATGGTAAGCTTTTGTTGAGCAAATGGTAATTGCAATAGTTTGCCTTCATGTTACCTTTTAGGAATATCTTGATAAGGTTGTTGGAAGGAGGGAACCATCTTCCCCATTTGACTTTTCATGGAAATCATCTCATTTGATAGCTTCTAAAGAATTTATTTAGTGTTATTATATGTACCAGTAGTAGAGCTTGTCGAAGCTTGACTTAAAATCTCTCTTTTCTATTTCCCAGCTACTATTAGCTCATCCTCCAATTCTATGGCCAAGGTTTGAGTAACTTGAAGATTAGCCACATGCACTCATCTAATCTAAAAATTGATCTTAGGAGTCATGGATCTAATGTAAAACATTTTTTGATTATCTATTGTTGATCTTCTCATAGTAGGAATCTAATTGACCAATCTAGTGAACTTTGTAATAAAATCTCTCATAGGAACATTGGGTTCCTTCTTTATTTGGGTGAGTTGAGTCAATAATGTGTGTTCATCTTTTGTACTCTTGTAGCATGATTTGAATTGATTCTTCATGTCATCCTAGGTCATGATACATCCCACCAAAAGATGTTCAAGCTAGTCAGCTACATTCTCAACCAAGGTTTCCACAAACATCCTGTTGTGATCTCCACAACACACACCCCATTCCTTACTAGGAATGGGGACCCCCTACTTTTTTTTGACTCTCAAACTCATAGTTTGAGAGTCAGGAGAAGAAAACTCAGTTAAATAAGTTAGAATTTTAAAGTCAAAAGGTCAAAAAATCAAAAGAGATAAAAGATTGAAAAAAATAACAAAAAATTAAATAATTGAAAATGAAAAAAAAACCTCGTGCACGTGCGCACATCGAGGCACACACACATGCAAAGGAAAAGAAGGAAGAGAGGTTATAAAACCCCCCTTCTCCTTCTTGCTACTTCATTTTGTAGAGAAGAGCATTTTGTTTGGAAGAGCTAAGAGGAAAAAGTTGGAAACTCTTCCCCCCTTACCTCCATGCAACCCTCACGCGTGAGCGCATGCCCTTTGGGCCAAAAGTAGCCACTGTCATGACGCCCTTTTCGGCATGCAACATGTCTCTATGCATGCCCTCTAGGCCATGTGCAACACCCTTTTGGGCGTGCATGCACGACCGCCGCCGCCACGCCCTTTTGGGCATGCACACGCGGTGCTATGCCTGCCCTCTGGGCCACACACCCTTTTGGACACAGGTGCATGGCCGCTGTCGCACCCTCTTGAGCATGTGCATGCAGCCGCCATGGCCGTGCCCTTTCGAGCCACCACCGTGCCTTAAACCCCCCTTTGGTTTTTTTTTTTTGAAAATTTAATTTAATTTAAATTTTTTTTAGTAAAGTCAAAAACCCAAAAATTAAAAATAAATAAATAATAAAAACAACATATTAAATAAGTTTTCTAGGAGCACTTTTCTTACGTTTTATATATATCCAATAATTAATCATTATTTTTCTCTTTTCGGATGTGCAGGTAATATAATCAGATGGTGTCCACATCTAGACCAATAACAAAACCAATTGTATACAAGTTCCAAGGTGTAACCCTGAAGTCACGGTTGCATGATGAATACTCTGAGATCAAAGACATAGAACTTGGACACACGAACTTGGGAGAGTTTTTGAGGGTTTGTAACAACCCAACTAAAAGATCTTCTTTGAAATCCACCTTAATCCATTCTAGATTGGTAAATGCAACATCACATCCTGGAACTGTTCAGTTAGCTGAATTGATTATAACCCTATCTTGACATTTTTTTCTTGAGGAAAGGGTGGTAAAGAGCATCACTGGGGAAGTGGTCTTAGATCTATGACCTAATAATATTGAGAGAGTTTTTCACCTACCTAGAGCTGATTAGTTTATTAGGCTTTCATATGAAGTAGCTGAGAGGTGGCATAAGGATCATTACTAGGAGGCCATTGACATCATATATTCCTCATACTTCATTGAGAAGCCATCTCAGGGGAAGATAATTAGTAAAGTAGATATGACTCAAGGATACATGAAGGATGACATTGGATATTCAATCATTCTCCTAAGTAGAGTTATGGGATTGCCTGTAGTGGGTCATCTTGCTCCATTCATGGTTAACTTCATTGAGACCATTAGACACAAAAAGATGCCATTGTATTGGGCCACCACACTTAGTGATAACTTGTGTGACCAATTGCAGATAGTAAAGGACAAAAAGAAGTTCTCTATGACTTCTTATGTGGTATATCTACTTGCAGTGAGAGCCACCGACTATCCTGGGTTGTACAAGAAGGGTAGTATGTCAGATCCTAATGCATGGCTATATATAGTCTATCCTCAGCTAGTTAAGAAGAAGCTCTCACCATAGAGCAAGGAGTATAGAATTGTGAATGATGCCTTCATCTTTTCCATCATTCGATTCATCAAAGGGGATTATGGAAAGAGATTATTTGATGAGGCCAAGGCACAGATCATAGCTCTTGGTGCATATTTCATCCAGTTTTGAACATTCACATACATTTAGCTTGGTGGTGCATCCATCCATCCAAAGAAGCTCCCAAGATACCCAAGTGACAAGTTGGTTCTAATGGAAATTTCTCAGTAGATTAAGTCAGCTATGAGAGGATCACGAAACAACGAAGGCCTTGTTGGGATTGGCCTTTTGTAATAGGAGCATACTAGGTAAAGAAAAAGTAGGATATCCTAACTTTTGAGTGGGAATGGGAGAATTATCCTCTCAAAGAATATAACTCTCCCTGGCCATTCTTTGACAATGTTGGTAAAGTGGAAAATCTGGCAGGAAAAGAGTTCTACCATGAGGATGCCATTGAAGATCATTGGATGAATGCCACAAATGACTATGATGTTCATATCAGGGACTATTGTAGAATGATTTTGTATTTAGGAAAGAAGGCTCTCCATTTGACCATCTCAGATGAGATAAGGCTATAGGATTCACAAGAGCTATTGGATCCCTTATTCAATATAGATAAAGTTGGTGAAAGGCCCATCATAAATATAGAAATTGATAGAGAGGAAGGAAATTATATTAATCATCAAGTGAGACATGTCATCAGAATGACAAAGAGTTGGATCAAGAAACCCTTTCCACTTGATCCAATTCTAGATACAGTGATATTCCATGCACATGCTCACCTAGAAAGGGTAAAGGGGAGGAAAGTCACAATCCCTATCTTTGCACTCTAGTCTCCTATCAAGCTAGCAATAGTCTACCAACTTGATCATTTAGTGGGATACTACCATCCTTCAGAGAAGAAGAAAGAAAAGAGGAAGAGAGCCTCTCCTCAGAGGATCCAGACAGAGCATGTTGAAGAATAGGCCCCTTTGCAACAACACAAATCTACTCTCCAGGACCCCTGAGACTCTGGAATTTCTCATATTTAGGTTGATTTTCCATTACCTCCTATTTTTGTTAAGCCAAAAAGAAGAGGGAGAGATTCTAAACACATCCATTCATCTGATGCATGAAGAGCCCACTTCTCCTATGGTTCCACAGAAGCAAAAGAGGGTCAAGGTTAGAATGAACAAGAGGCAAAGAGTGCATAAAAGATTAGTGCCTAATCCATCTATTCCTAAAACCATTCTCGAGGAAGAATCAGATGAGGATAAAACATAGTCAGATGAGGAGGAAGAGAAAATGCCTCTACAAAGGAAAACTCAACTGACCAAAGCCACATAATTGGAAAGAAATAAGAATGTCACAAATACCCCACCACCCACCCAAGCTGAAATAGTAGAACTCTTTTCTTTAGAAGATGAAGTACAATGATGAGTGAATGAGAAAAGGGAGCTAGGTGATGATATTCTCTCCATTCCAAATTTTGATTTCATGCCAGTGGGTATAGAATTGGTTGGAGATAAGATTAGAGATACTCCTACAGATGAATTTCAACAGTAAGATTGGATGCAGATGCCACTTGAGACACAAGGTCCTCATCCAACTCCCCCATCTTCACCTTAGGTTATGATGGTAGATAAGGTTTTAGTGACACCTCCATCTCCGAGTTTAGAAGAGCATGTTTAGAAGGAATTTCCATTACAAGGAGAACCAAAACCAAGGGTTATTGATGAGCCATCAAAAGAGGCACATGTAGTAGAATGTATACAACAGCCTCCCCAAGAAGTTGAGGATCAAACTATGGGATCTACAAAAAGTGAGACTATAGAAGAAGAACCCTCACAACAGGAGACTCTGAGAAAAAGTGACAAAGGGAAGGAGGTAGTTGAACACATCCCTTCATCATCTAGAGCCAAGGTTACAAAAAGACATATCCCAAGATGGTTTCGGAGGGAAATAATGAGAAGTGCTAAGCATCAATTCCTTGCTTGAAAGGATGATATTTGTGACATTGTAGAGATTTTGAACAAGCCTGACTCTCCATTACATGATGCAACACCATTTGCATTCATTACTACTACTCAAAACTAGGACCTAATTGCATAGGTAGCTCACTCTCCAAAAG
Organism: Cupressus sempervirens; assembly: GCA_028749045.1. Taxonomy (NCBI): domain Eukaryota; kingdom Viridiplantae; phylum Streptophyta; class Pinopsida; order Cupressales; family Cupressaceae; genus Cupressus; species Cupressus sempervirens. The sequence goes on along the minus strand of CM053786.1, from coordinate 760,332,110 downwards.
GTGCAGATGAAGAAGTTGTTAGCCTTCAGGACTATGAAGTGAAGGATATCATGTTAGGAAAGCCTACATGGGATACTTCTTGATAGATGATGACTATGGGAGTCAAGGAGGTCCTTAACCATATGGAATAGGATGAGATTGAAATTAGGACACTTTGAAGGCAAGTTGAGATCTTGAAAGGATATTTAGCTGAAGTTATTTGTCCTCTTGATTTTGAATGCCCTAAGGAGACTATGACTACCATTCTTAAAGAAGGGGAAGGTGTACGACTCAGTCCATTTTTGAGAGCTTGTCAGGATTGGCAAGACAACCTTGAGGATAGGGGTGTCACTATAATTATAGGAAGTCTAAAGTTATTACATGCTACACAAGAGAATATTGATAAGATCATGGAAATTTTGAGGCAAGACTTCAGTATTATGGATGAGGTACGGGTTTGGAGCAAGGATTTACAAACTCTATAGGCCATAAAAGGACAGAGGTACCACATTCTGATTGATTCATATACTAGAGAAGAGTTAGACATGATAGATGATTGGATAGAAAAGATTGTAGAGGGAAATAAAGTGATGGAAACATTGCATGATGAGATACATAGGCTCAAGGACCAAGCCCGAGAGCAAATTTTGGAAGTAGAAAAGTTGTACAGTGATGCATGCTTGGATATTTTTGAAGATGAAGAATGAGAGAAGCTTTTACCAGTTGAGGTAGTTGTGGAGAATTTTAGAAAGACTTTAGAGGAAGCATCCAATGATGAAGACATCAAACAAGCCTTCAGGATAGAAGAAGCATTGTTAGAGTTGGACACCAAACTCGAAGATTTTGCAGAAACTCAAATTGAGGTGGACAACTATAGATAGAAGGTCAAAGATAACTATGAGGCTTTGGATCTTCCCGATGCTACTAAGATTACTGAGATTTTAGAGAAATTCAAGGGCAAACATCTAAACATATCTTTAGGATAAAGATGAGCTAAACCCAGATGCTAGAATTTCAATTTTAACACTTAGTAAAATTTTAAGATTTTGACCCAGTCAAGGTCTGCAGCTCCGTAGGTCTCCAACTCCACAGATCCGCAAGTCTGCAACTCTGCAATTCAGAGGTGCATCGATAGTTGACTGCCAGTTCCAAAAATAGCACTTTCCATGCATTGGGAGCACATTTTGATGGCAAGTTAACTCTGACACACATCAACTGAAGGGCTAGCTCCTATTTTTGGTGTCTCCATGCACCTACTTTGACTGATGGCTTCCTCCTACTTTCTCTCTGATGCTTTCATTGTTTTTTCCATGTAAAGGGCTCACGCATCCAATTAATGAATAAAATATGGATGGAGTCCCTCTAGGCACTAGTTAGACTACCAGTTTTTATATATTTAGTTTGTTTTAATATTTTAAAAGAATTTTATTGCATTAAGATATCTCTCACTCTCAACACAAATTGAGGAGATGATTTATTATAAATACCCCATTGTAAAATGTAACAAGGGCCACCATTATTATGCAATAAAGTTATGATTTTGGTGCTAGCATTCAGAGTGTAGTTATTCTTGCCTAAATGTGTCATTGTTTTGTGGATTTTATTCATGAGATTGTGATTGATCCAAAGGTTTATTGCATTGTTTCTAGTTGTGTGATCTTTTAGTTCTACTGTTTGCTACAGATATATGAATTCTGTTGATGTAACAAGCTTGAGAAGAGATCACATGATTGTGTCTAAATAACATTTTGTCTCACATGAGCACACTTTTTGTGGCCTTGCGATTTGATGAAGAGTGAAACATCATTCGATTTGTTAAAGATTCTCATCAAAAATTGCATTAGTGGATTCTAGGAAGCGTTGCTCCTATTTTCATTGGTTTCCTACCAATTTCTTTGAAGGTTTAACTTGTAGCATGTTGTGTTCTATAGCTTATGTCTGTTTAGGAATTTCAATTTCAAGTTATTTGATTTCATGTTATTTTCTTTCAATTTTGTTATTTACTTTGCTATCCCCCTATTAAGATATGACTTCATAGTAGTTGCATTGTTAGGATTGCATTCATTAAAAAAATAGAAAATACAAAAATATTGTTCTTTTGGTGTGATATTTTGAGATAGCAAACAGATTTTAATTTGATTCCAAGAAAAAAGAGTTTTTTTAGAACTAGAAAAGGCCTCCTCATGAACATTCCAAGAAAAAAGAGTTTTTTTAGAACTAGCAAAGGCCTCCTCATGAACATTCACATTTATCTTCTACTGAGCAGATTTTGGTACGTTGCAAGACAAACACTAAACCTTGGAGTGGATCCTTAAAAAGATTTTCTTTTCAAGAGAGGAATTACACTATGGATTCCTACCATTGACCTCATGTAAAATGAACACCCAACACATCCTTACTACTACATCTCCATGCTGAGAAAAAATAATACTCCATGTAGCAAAGAAAGTCACAATGTGATCATCAATAGAGAACATTGCAATAAAGTCTCTCATAAAAATATTGGGTTCCATATTTATTTGGGTGAATTGAGTCAACAATGTGTATGCATCTTCTATACTCTTTTAGCATGCTTCGAATTGATTCTGCATGTCATCCTGAGTCATGATACATCCCAGTAGAAGATGTTGAAACTAGTGTGCTACATTCTCAACCATGGTTTCAACAAACATCCTTACTACTACATCTTCATGTTGAGGAAAAATAATACTACATGCAACAAAGAAATTTGCAATGTGCTCACCAATAAAGACCTTTCAATCATTTTTAAATTTGGGAAATTGTTTTAAAGAAGCTCTAGGTAGGTCATTATTGGTAGCAAGAAAAAGAAGGCCAATAAAGTTATTTGAAGGAAACACCATTGAAGTAGGAAGAATTACTACCATGGGATGAAAAGTGATAGTAGTAGGGGAAACTACTTTGTGAAGAGTGAGTGTGTTGCACAATGATATGATCTGAGTGTGAAAAAATAGGAGGAGAAGAGGAATGGTTTCATATTTGGGAGATAGGCTAGGGTGGTAGAAATAGAGCTCCAGAAATACCTTGAAAAATTAGATCCTATTAGTAGGATCATTCTCTTCTTAGAGGATCTTACAACATAGGAAACTCAACTTTCTTTAGTTCTTTGAACACTGCATTAATTTTCCCTTTTCCATGAGAACTTTGGGAATACTTAAGATCCAAGATGAACTTTCTTGATTCACAATGGGCATTCTTCTCTCAATCTTCTTTCCTGTAATACACTTTCCCATATCTCAACATTGGCCTCTTTTCTTTCTAGGTGAATCTAACTCTTCAATATTGGTCAAGTGAATTTCAACTTTTCTAGCCAATGGTATTCAACTAATTTATTATGTCTTCTTTTTCATCTTGGAAGTTGAGTTAGGTTGCACTACTGAGATTTGTGCTTCATGAGGCATACCATTTCTTCTTATGAGATAATATGCATGAGTCAATGTGTTGAGTGCCATAGAGATAAACTCTAAGTTATCCAATAAAGCCACATATAGACTTACTAAGAAAAATTAGGACATATGAGTTCTTCCCCAATAGAGTCACCAAAAATTGTTGGTTAATAGTTTGTCTCCCTTAATTCTTTGGTTTATACCTTGACTGTTAAAATACCCAATAGATAATGGAGAACAAAGAATTTAACAATAGTATAGCTTAGTGTATTAATCTATTAAAGATCCTTGAATTGAAAAGTACAACCCCCTTTTAGATGTAAGATTTGCAATGAATTTTTTTTTTTCATGTTTTAGGGGTATACTCTAAACTAGAGAGTAGAAGAGGCCAATAACTAGATTGTTCAACACCTTAAATAACCTAGGAAGTTTGAAAATAGGGAGTAACTCTTTAAATTCAAATTATTATAACTTAAATACAAATATGGAAACATGAAATACTAGGTACAACAACAAGAGAGTAGGAAGGAAGAAAATCCCGAATTTCTATGATAACTGATATTTGACAATACCCAAATTTTCTACTTTCCAACTACTCCATTAATAATTTTTTGACACTCTCATACATTGAACTAAACTACACATATGAACTATGGAGTATAGCACAAAGAATGAAATAATTCTTATGCTAAAGAAAGTAAAGCTTACAATCTACTGAATGAAGGAAATAAAACCAAGTTCACTTAAATTCACTCAATTTTCAATGATAGCATACTTATTCCAAATATTATACCATAACCAAATGAAAAACAAAATTAAAAGTAGACTCAAAGTCACAAAAAATAGTGCCAACTATAGGGGTTTTCCCATAATTAATTTTCTACCCTTATTACTTCCCAAAAAATTACATATATTGGCCTTCTCAAAATGGCCAGTTTCATTAGACGATTGATTTATAGAGAATCTCTTAACAAAATAAACTAAAAATAAGACATGATCAAATAATTATATATTATAGAGACTAGGCTAACTGACATAATTCCATGATTGGAGACAAAGGAAAGAGCAAGAGAGAATTATAGATGTCTAGAAGAATGTCAAAGCATCACACCTTCTTAGGAGTAACTACCTTAGCTCTATAAGATTTCATTGCATTAGTTACTTTGTATAACTCCTTGACATGTATGATGATGATATTGTTAGCTCAAATCATCTAGTAATTGTACATTTATGTTAGCTCATCTACTCTAGAAACATTTGATCGAACTTCTCTAGTGCCCTCCTTATTATCAAGTCTATTCATGAGATCTCTTGAATCTTTGACATCTGGAAATTAAGTGGATCAACAATGTCATCAATAAATGCTAAGAAATTTGATTTCATCCTCTCAATATCCACTATTTTTCCATTGGCAAATACATATGACTTTTTATGCAACAATTTTAGATATTCAATTAACTTTTCTATGACTTTTTGCACTAGGTCATGCATGTCCTTTAGCTCATTTTCAGACCTCACAAATCTTTCTACTATGAATTCCAAAGATTATTTCCAAAGAAACAATGATGCTTTTCCTATTTTGGGGACCTGTGAGAGATGGAAACATTAGTCTTCATGTCGATGACCTCTTGCAATAGGGCCATCTTCTCTATCAAGCTATCTAATATTTTCTACATGATGATTTGATAGCTGGAATTGTAAGGAAACTCAGGTGTAGAAATGACTTCCTACACTAATCCCTTATGAAAAGTATTGTGAAAATTCCTATTAAATCCTTAAAATTTCAGATTCAATATTATGTAAAAAATAATAGTGCAATAAATCATGGATACATAAAACATATAGAGAAGGAAACACATAAACACAAAGATATGCTAGTGGGGAAAAACCTTTTGGTAAAACAACCCCACCTCTTCAAAACCTGCACAATGTATTATCTTCAACACAAAAGGTTACAAATTCAAGAGAATAATGACAAAGAAGACCAATTCAATAGCAACATACCATAACAACAATACACTTTCTTTGTCTAATCTACAACCCTAAAAACACATATTTCACATGCCTTCCCTTTTAGGGAAACTTCTAAAGAAAAACCGTATTAGGGTTTTACTAGTGTACGATACTCAGTGATCAATTGCCACATGTCTTCACATCTTCACCCATCATCGAATCTTCTAGAGATATCTCTTACACATCATATGAATCTATCGTAACCATTTCAGCCATGATCTCCTTACACAAAATTCAAGATGTCGACACATACAAGTGGAGTGACACATCAACATGCCAACTAGACATGTACAGACACTTAATTATATTATTTTAAAAAATAATAATAAGAATAGGGATTATCTAAGGTTGAGACACCTTATTCCTAATATTTTCCCACTTGTCAAACACCTTGTAAGAGCAACATGAATATAATAGAAACTAACTGCTATAGGCAAAAAGGTCCATAGACTTTGAACACCATCTAAAATTCTCTGTGTGCATTAGTTTCATCAATACATCTATAACATTCTTTATAGTATCTACCTTCTCCAAATTTACCTTTCCATCTTCCACCATATCTCTCACAAAGTGAAACTGCACATCAATATGCTTCATTTTGGCATGGGAAGTTGGATTCTTTGTAAGGCAAATGGTAATCTAACTATTGCACCAAATAGTAATCTATCCTCCATCAACCCCAACATTAGAACACAATATTCTAAGAAAAATAGATTCCTTACAAGCATGAGTATCAACCTTGTACTTAGCTTCTATAGTGGACAAAGAAACTACAAGTTGTCACTTAATAATCCAACATATGGCACCACCAAACATAGTGAAGACATAAGCATTGGTGGATCTCCTACTGTCAATATCACTTGCTGAATTTGAATCAAAAAACCCATGAATATAAACTAAATATGGATCTCTAGAAGAGTTACCATGAAAAAAAATGGAGTAATCTGATGTACCCCTCAAATATCTGAATACTTGCTTAACTACGCCCTAATGTACTCATCTAGGATTAGCCATAAACTAGCTCAAAAATCCCATTGCTTGGGAAATATTTGGTCTAGCACAGACCATGGCATACATAAGACTACCAACTGTACTGGCATAAGATACTCTATTCATGCCCTCCACCTCACTAGGATATTTTGGATAATTATCTATAGATAAATTTGTTTCCATAGATATAGGAACACACAATGGTCTACAATCTACCATGCTGAACTTGTCCAACACAAACTTCACATACTTACTCTAACTCAATCAAAGTTTTCTATTAGACCTATCTCTACTAATTTCCATACCCAAGATGTACCTTTATGCCCCAAGATCTTTAATCTCAAAATATGTTGCCAACTAAGATTTAAATTCAGAAATCATACCCTTACCCTTCCCAAACAACAACATATCATCAACATATAATGCAACAATAAGAAGGTGATCATTTTCAACTATAAAATAAATACAATGATCTCATTTCAATCTTACAAATCCAATTGACAAAAAAAAGGCACCAAAGTTAAGGTACCACATCCTAGGAGATTGTTTCAAACCATACAGAGACTTCCTTCATCTAAAAACCAAAGATTCTTTACTTTTAACAATGTAGTACTAAGGGGTGATCACCATTCAACATGGAGTATAAAGAATATTATTAAGGAAACAAAAAATATTTTTTTCCTTCGATAAGGTTTTCTTTATCTCATGTGTATTGTGAAGGTAATGTGGCAGCTAACTAGATGGTGAATGAGGTGGTAAGGAGGGACATGTCACATAGATGGACAAGTGGAGAGGTTTTTCTGGTGGATGCAAAAAGTATTATGGATCTAGAAAGGACTTGGGGGAAAATGGGTATCATTAAGGGTAATTATGGTAGTTAATGTAGCTAATATGTCGTCTAATGCACTAAGAAACTAACATGAGCCAATCCAAAGGGTTCATTATTGGATAATTATTGGCACATTTTATGGGAAATCTTGGGGGTTTTTGGTAATTAATATTACTATTTCTTTTCTAAGGAAGGAATCAAGTATAGGCTAGAGGAGGAAAACCAGGTCTCAGCTCAAGCCATCTAGAAATCTCAAAGGTGTTACTATCCTAGTTTTGATAGTATGGTTGTAGAGAGGCATAGAAGGGAACCAAAGGGAGAACTTAAGAAGTGGAAGAGGTGGTCAAAGATGTGGGAGAAACTTGAGGAAGGACGCATTTTGACCTTCATTAAAAAGCTTCATGCCTAGGACCCAAAGATCACAGACCTAATGGTGAAGACTTGGAGGGAGAAGAAGGTAAAGATTGATGGAGTGGACTTTCAAATCAATGCAGAGGTGATCACTAAGATGATTCATTCCCAAAACTAGGGCATTAATTAATATAGGGACAAGAAGATCTCTCTGAATGTGGTTAAGGATTTCACAAGGGATTCAAAGAAAATGAAGGAGCTTGTGAAAAAATGAGCCTATTATGAACCTATGTCTATTAAGAAGCTATGGAGGTTTTTCCTAAGGGAAATTATATCCTATATCACACTCAATACCAGGTTTGATAAGATTTGAACCGACCATTTCATCATCCTTAATCATTTCAGGTAAAAAATCAAGATTTACATACCTTACTATCTATTTTTCGTAGCTAATAAGAGTATAATAGACTATAAGAAGAAAGTTTAATCTAACCCTTCCTTCCATGAGGGTTTGTTACTCCTTTTATATAAGCATTTGAAAGCTCAAACTCATGGAAGGGATTTCTCCTAGAAGGTAGTTTCTTTCTAGGAAATTGAGAGTTCTTACCTCCTGTCAAACACAGAAGATAGTGCAAGTATGCACTCAAAAGAAGAAGAGGAGGTGGTGAAAATCATAAAGGATATGGGGAAGAAGAATAAAAAGAAGCTAGGGAGAGGGTAAGAGAAAAGGATAACATAGAAGGATGAGTCAGAGGAAGAGTATAATGAGGAGGAAGAAGGGATGGACTTAGATAAGGGAGGTAATGTGCTAGTTCTTGGTCCTAGCAAGGCTTAGGCTAGTAGGAAGGAGGAAAGTTTGATCAAAAGGAAAAGAAGGGGAGATAAAGATATTGAGAAGACTCAGGGAAATGGGAATGAGAGGTTCTCAGAGGCTCGAGAAGAAAGTAAGGAGGGAGAGGGTTTGGTTAAAACTATGGTTTCTCTAGAAAAGTAGGGGAGAAAAATTATTTGTAGGAATTTCCATGTAGGTACAACCAAGATGGGGCTGGTTAGAGAATACATTAACCTAGAGGTGATCGAGGGAAGGGATGGGTCTATCAAACTAGAAGAGCTTATTGATCTTGGTCTAGTTATTCTTAGTGACAATGCAAGGGAGATGGGTATGAATTTCCTAAACAATGCCAAAAAATAGCCTCATGGATAATTTTAGGTCTGTCAAATGGATATTTCATGAAATTGAGAGTTTAAAGTATTGGATGCAGGGTCAAGATAGGCCAAAAGGGGTGGGAGAGAATGTTAATTATGGCAGTCTCGAAGCAAGAGTTTCAAAGATTGAGAAGAGGGTGGAAAACATGGAGACTACACTTCATAGTTTAGCTAATAAGAGCCTTAATATTATAAAATGCCTAAATGATAATGTCATTCAACTTCACAGAGGAGAATAAAAAGGATAAGGAGGAAAAACAAATTGATGAAACTAGGGAGACTGGGGAGGATGATTCCTTACAGGAGGAGAGATTGAGCAGAAAGAGCAGAGCGGAAAAGAGAAAGAGAGTTGAGTTGGCTTCTCAAGATGATAGACACTCAAAGACTAACAAGGTAGAAGCCCAAGAAGAGATGGAGTTAAAGAATAAGGAGCTAGCTGAAGATCTCATTCCCTCATTGATTGTCCTAGTTTTATCTACTTCCCTTGCCTTTGGCCTTTTGGTTTTTGATATTGATTGTTGGTCAGGCCTGGCCTATCATTTTTTTTGATATTTTTTTAGTTAGACCTAAAATTCTTAGTTTATTTTTGTTGATAACTAGTGGGTTTTAGGAAACCTTGTAGAAAACCTATTTTACTTAATAAAAAATAATGTAGTACTCAGGCTATGACATATAAAATTCTTCCTCCAAATAACCAAGAAAGAAATTTGTCTTCACATCCATCTGTTCTATCTCTAAATAATATGATGTAACAAGAGATAAAAAAAAACTAATATATTTCAACTTTGTAAAAGGAGGAAATATTTCACCATAATCTATTCCCTCTACCTACGAGTACCCCTTCGCAACCAATCTAGCATTGTACCTTTCAACACTAACATCTTCACAAAATTTCTTCTTGAACATCCATTTTCTACCAATGGGAAAAGGTAGAAGGTCCCAATTTTTTTTTTTATCCAATAAATCCATCTCATCATCCATGGCCTCAATCCAAGAACTTGCATCTTCCATATCCAAAGCCTCTTCCATAGATCTAGGCTTATTAATGCTAGTAATCAAAGCAAAACCACAACTAGAATCTAGCATAGAACAACCAAGTACTTTCTTTCTCTCATGCATCTCCTCAAGGGATAAAGTTGAGGTTGTTCTTCCTCTTCTTTTGAACTGTAAAAGCTACTACATCTCTCCTCATCATTAGACCCAACATGGTCATTTTGTTAAGTCTTCTCAGGGGTAGGAGGAAACTAAACAATATCTTCTTTCTTTTCTTTTTCATCTGGTTGTAGTATAATAGGAGAAGATGTTAGCTCTCTAAAAATAACATTACTTCTATACAACACCTTACCAATCATAGGGTCCCAAAGTTTTCATCCTTTCACACTAGCACTATATCTGATGAAAATACATTTGACAACTTTTTTTTCTAACTTAGCTCTTTTCTCCTTTGGAACAAGTGCATAAGCTTCACAACCAAAATCATGAGGATTTCTAATTGAAGGATTCTTACCAAACCACACCTCCATGGATGTCTTACCAAAAAAATCTTATGTTAGAGATCTATTAATTAGATAGTAAGTAGTGGCCACAACTTCAGCCCAATACCTCTATTCAAGACTAGCTCCACTAAGCATACTCCTACCCTTCTCCATTAGTATTCTATTCATTCTTTTTGCAACTCAATTTTTCTATAGGGTATAAAGATTTGTCTTATGCTTCTTGATATCTCATTCTTTATAGAACTATTCAAAATCTATTGAGCAAAACTCACCACCATTGTCAATTCTCACACATTTAATCTTCTTACTAGTCTGATTCTCTACAATGGCTTTAAAATCCTTGAACTGATTAAAGATTTGTGTCTTACTTCTCAAGAAATAAATCCATGTCCTTCTACTATAATCATCTATGAAATATTTAAAAAATACAAAATTGGAGATTGAAGGAACTTTTATAGGACCAAATACACCAAAATGAATAAGATCTAAAAAATCAGAAGATTTATAAGAACTAGAGTAAAACTAAACACAATTTTGTTTACCATAGACATAATGTTTGTAGAAGTCAAACTCAAGATTACAATAATTTAACCCCTCAACAAGGTTCTTTTTTTTCAGGGATTTGAGACCCTTCTCATTAATGTGGCAAAATCTCATATGCCACAATATTGTCTTTTTTGTAGGAAGCTTTCCTTCCAAAGTTTTTGCACCCTTAGGTATACATTCTATACTACTATCAGAACCAATAACCATAGTCTTCTTTAGTACTCATTTAGATGGTAGTGATGAAGTGATAACCACTTTCTTCTTTGAAGTAGAAGAACTATTGCATTGAGAAATGCATGCATCAAGCTAAAAAAAAGTACCTCTCCTAGTACCCTTAGTGAGAACCATAGCTCCTCTCATCATCTTTCATCCATCTTTATAAAAATCAACTTGTACACCTACATCATTTAGCATACGTATAGATAATAGGTTTCATGCCAAACTAGGAATGTGTATTACCCCATTGATCCCCTTTACTCATCCATCAGGAAATCTAATAGTGACCAGTCCTTGTCCAACTATCTTTAGGTGAGAATCATCACCCAAGTACACCTTTCCAGCATTGAAAACTTCATACTTTGAAAACTAGCTTCGATGAGAGGTCATGTGGAAAGAACCACTCGAGTCTATCAACCACACATCATTAGATGCATGTGCTACCAAGGTTGCAATGAAAGCATCATCATCTTCTTGATATTTTTTAAAACTTGAATATAAAGCCTTCTTCTTCTTCATTGGCTAATTTATAGTCTTTATGGAAGTGCCCAGACTTATCACAGTTCCAATGTTTTGCCTTAGAATTTCCAAGAATCTTTGATTTTCCATGAGATTTTGATCTACCCTTTCTAGACTTGTCATTTTTCTTTCCTTTGTCATTGGATCTCCCACAAACACCAAGAGCCTCCTTAGCTAAATCTGAAGACTTTCTCTGTAACTCCTCAAATAATAGTGAACACACCAATCATCCATTATGAAAGTGATTAAAGTACTTCCAAGAGCGATCACAAGATGGTCACATGAATTAGGGAAGGAACATAATAGGGTCATACATCAATCCTCCTCCTCTATCTTGATACCAAAGGATGTCAACTATACAATCAATAAATTAAAAGAACTTAGATGATCTATAATAGATCCTCCTTCCTCCATTCTTAGAGAATACAAATTCTTCCTTAGGAAGAAATTGTTCACTAGAGATTTGGCCTAACACATAGACCCAAGCCATGTCCATAAATTGTTTGTGGTCTTCTCATCAAGGACATTCAAGAGAACTAAATCAGCTAGATAGAGTCTAATGAGACCATTAGCTTTCCAATCCTTGAGATCCCAATCCTCTTGAGATATTACTTTAGGTCTCACATCAAGTGAAGTTGTATCCCATAGATCACGATGTTCAAGAAAGTCTTCCATCCTAAATTTCCACAAGTCAAAATTACTGCCATCAAATTTCTCAACCTCCATTTTTTCGTATATTGAACTTGTCATCTAAATATACAAATAAGATTCAAAATTATTTGCAGAAAACTCCCACACAACTTGAAATTAGCTCAAAAAACCATACCCAACAACTAGGATCAAAAGTTGATCAAGCTAATACCACTTGTGAGGAAACTCAAGTGTAGAAACAACATCCTACATTAATCTCTCAAGGAAGGTATTGTGAAAATTCCTATTAAATCCTTACAATTTCAGATTCAATATTATGTAAATAATAATATTACAATCAACCATGAATACAAAAAATAGATCGAGAAATAAAACACATAAACACAAGTATATGTCAATGGGGAAAAGCCTTTTAATAAAACAATCCCATCCCTCCAAAACATACACAATGTATTATCTTCAACACAAAAGTTTACAACACACTTGCAATGTAAGTTCTTTTAGGATACAAAAGACCAATCCAATAGCAACATACTATACCAATAATACACTTTCTCACTCTCCAAACTACAACCCTAAAAAATGCTTATATCATGCCCTTTCCCTTTTTAGGGTAACTTTCAAAGAACAATCGTATTAGGGTTTTACCATTCTCCAAAAAATGATCAATGGCCACATGTCTTCACATCATTACCCATCATTGAATCTTCCATAGATAGCTCTTATGCATCATAGGAATTTGTCATAACCATTTTGGCCATGATCTCCTTATACACAATTCAAGATGCCAACACATACAAGTAGAGTGACACATCAACATGCCAACTAGACATGCATACTCACACTTAATTATATTATTTGTAAAAAATACATTTACAAAACATAAGAAAAAAATATGAGTTATCCAAGGTTGAGACACCTTATTCCTAACATATAGTACCCTTACCTATCACTATGCATGGTGAGTTATTTATGAACTTAACCATCCCTCCATGGTAGGTCTCGACCTTATTGAGATTTCTCTTGTCACCAGACAAGAAGTTTGTTAATTAATTATTTATTCTATTTACTTAAGCTTACTTAGGCAAATGCATTTATTTGATATTTTTTATTTAATGCATGTAGTGGTTAGTTGTTGACAACACATGAGTTTTTTCCCTTCTAACATGTTCCACCTTTTGTGGATATGTGCTAAGTTGTCATCTTTATCTTCTACCACCTTCTATCTTGTTCTACAAGCTTCCATGAGCTCTTTATAAGTGGGGTCCCTCTTTGTTTTTTCATAACATTATCACTTCTCATTGTAAATACATATTCTTCTTGTGTTTGCAAATGTGGTCTCTCATGTCCATTTAGGGTTTTTCCCTTGCTCCATGCTCTTCCTCTTCTTGGCTTCTCTTTGACAGGTTTTCACATGCAGGTGATCTTGGGCATCTTTAGAGTTGGCTTTCCTCAACTCCAACATGGTATCAGAGCCTTCCTGCGGCAGCTTCGTTGAAGGACTTTTGAAGCTGTGATTTGAAGTGGGGATCAGCAAATTTTTGAAGCACTTTTAGCCCAAATAGACACCATCATTAGATCCAGAAGGCCATTTGCAGTCAGGATTCATATAAAACTTTTTGATTTTGGAGACAGAGCTCTGGGAGGCAAAATTTTTTAGTTGTAGACCCTTGCCGTATGGTTGTACAGATGCAGTGCATTAATTTTCTTTTTAAAAATTGTTTATGGTCATGCCATCATGGCTCAGACAAGAAGCCACCATGGGGCCACCCACACTCTGCCTACACCGATGGATCTGCCTTTGGAATGCCTGAGTGTCTCCCTCGGCAGCGGCGCCAACCTCTTGCTCCTCCTCCGGTAGCGCTTCCTTTGTCACCGTTGGAGCTGCCTAAATTTTGCCACTTGTGCTCAAAAAACACTGATCTACCTCCATTCATCCTCATTAGCACTATTACGTAGAATTTTCTACCACTTGGCACACTGTGCAGGTGACACGTGGCATGTGCGCCATGTGGCACATTGCCACATGGCCACTACCACGTCACTTAACACATCAGCTATGCCACTTGGTTCCCATGTGGACCTGCCATGTGGCTTCCTCTTTTGCTGTGACGGCTTCAAAAATGTAAAAAAATTTCTAGTAAAATGCTGATTTCATCATGACATCAGCATTGCATCAGCCTTGCTTGCACTCTCCTTCTAGGTCCTTTTTGACCTACCTTTGGTTTTTTGGCCATAACTTGAGCATACGGAGGTATTTTTTCAATCTGAAAGAAGCACCAAAAAGCTGGTTCTAAGACAAATATTTTTGTATAGGTATTTTTAGATTTTGATGCACTTTTATTGCTTTTTTTTTGTCCAAGTCTAAAGTTCTATTTTTGACTCCGGCAAGTATATCTTTTGTGTCCCATGTCTATTTTATGGAAACTTTATATTTTTGGAAAGCTGGTTCTGTCATCTTTTCAAAAATGTGGTCCTTTTTCTTAGTTTTTGGCCCACGCTCTTTCTATCATACTTTTCGCATTTTTGCTATATGGTGGATATTTTGAGTGTTTTAGGCCCGAGGATCATTTTTCTAGCATGGTTTCCTTTTTTTTCAGATGTACTTTCTTTTGTATCAGCTTTTTTTTAGTTTTGATCATTGTAGCTATCATTTTGAAGCACTTTTATGTATCACATTGAGATAAAGTGCCAATTTTGCATTCCGGGGATCATGAACATTGTTTTGAGTGAGTTGTACATGCACTATTTTCATAAAGAACCATGGGGAGGATAGTTGTTTGCTATTTTAGGCATTCTCCCTTTGTCAAGCGAGTGTCCCTTCGACAACATTAGCCCCATGTAGAGTCAGTTTGACCATGTCTTTATGGGTGTTTTGTACCTCTTTCCCTCTGTTGTCATTCTTGGTTCGTTTGCAGGAGACTTTGGCCCACCTTCTCAGTTGTCTGTCATCACACCTCATCTGCATTAAGGGGGGGTTATGCAGTTGTTCTAATGCATCCTTGGTTTGATTGTTCAATAGTGTGAACTATGTATTTAGTGGTTGATCCTATGTACAAGGTGATTGCAGTGGCTGGCTACCTATGCATTTTGATGAGATGGATCATCTACCATATAGACATGCTCGGTTCATGCCTTCTTCTTCCATGGAGGTTTTTTAGATCAACAGTTTGGTAGATTTGCGGCTTCTTCATGCTTTAGTGATGCTCTTTCATGATCACTCCCTGTTCCTATTTTAGGGAACATTTCCCTAGTTGGAGACTTCTTCAGTTCTTCACTAGGTTACCTCTTTTTGGGGGAGGGTTCTTCCCATGTGGTTTTCTCCTCTTTCCCTATTTACAGATGTTGTATTTTCTTGCATTGTACTTGGGTACCTAACGTGGGCTCATTGTCAAGACCCATTCTGCATTTCATCTTAGTTTTGTGAGCTGAAGACATTTCCCTAAGTTGCACTTAAGGGGGGGTGTTAGCGTAAATAATTAATTAATTAATTATTATTTATTCTATTTCCTTAAGCTTACTTAGGTAAATTCATTTATTTAATATTTTGTATTTAATGCATGTAGTGGTTAGTTGTTGACAACACGAGAGTTTGTTCCCTTCTAGCATGTTCCACCTTTTGTGGATATGTGCTGATTTGTCATCCTTATCTTCTACCAACTTCTAGCTTGTTCTACAAGCTTCCATGAACTCTTTATAAGCAGGCTCCCTCTTTGTATTTTCATAACATTATCACTTCTCATTGTAAATACATATTCTTCTTGTGTCCGCATATGTGGTCTCTCATGTCCATTTAGGGTTTCTCCCATGCTCCTTGCTCTTCCTCTTCTTGCTTTTCTTTGACAAGTTTTTGCATGTAGGTGATCTTGGGCATCTTCAGAGTTGGCTTTCATCAACTCCAATAGTTTGCGCAACCACTATCTATTATCTAGTTCTTGTGGATACTAGTACTAGTTATCAATGCTCTCTTCACACTTTCTTCTATGATAGAAATAAATGACACTTGATCCTTATCCTCATCATCATCATCATCATCATCATCATCATCATCATAGGTAGACTCTTCATCATTCACAACTTCTTCAACAATGTAGCATCACTTCTTCTCCTTTGTTTTTGAGTTTTACCACCTTTTATTGGTTCCCTTTAGGTTGTCATTCTACTTCCTCATTAGAAATCTAGTAGCACAATGTCCTACATTTTTGTAGTTAAAACATTTGAAAGTAAGCTTATCTTTGTACTTCCCTTTTCCTATAACCATTCTTTTCATGAATAGAACCTCCAACTATTCTTGTTTGGATTCTTCAGCATGTAGGCTTTCCAGTTCTCTCTTGTATCTAGATGTACTTTTCTCTCATCTTTTTCATTTTATTGCAGCTAGTGCAACAAAGGATTTTAATACAATTTCAACCTTTGGTGGTTAATTGTTGTTGAAGTTACTAAGCTTACATGCAGTGATATTTCTTACTAAGGCATTGAGTGATACCTCCACCTTGTCTATTGTACTTAGCTCAAGAATAGATGATAACCTTATGGCATTTTTGATATATAGGGTTCTCAATATATTTATCACACACTCTTCTTTTTATATTACACCTCTACATGCTCTGATGGCTAGTAGACCATCCTTCACCTACTTACCATAGGCTTCAATCTCTTTTCCTTCTTACATCCTTTAGGTTGAGTTAACTAACTCTTTCAATATATTTGGTCTTTATATGGGTCCAATAAGCATATCTAAGAGTCTTAATATACAAAACACATATTTTCCTTAAGTTTCTAAACTCGTGTCTCTAGAGGACCAAGGCTCTAATACTAATTGTTTGTCCTACCATAGGTTAGTATACTAAGAAGTGGGGTGAATTAGTATACTCACTAGTTTTAACTTTTTACTCTTAATCACACTTCACAGTTATCTATGAGTTTTTGGTGCCTATAAATTAACTAGTCAAGATTAAGTAAAAACAAAGGACACAAAAAAATCAACACATAACATAATATTTATCTTATGGAAATGTAATTAGGATCAAAGACCATGGTGTGTGATTTGATCCTCACAAAGTTTGTACTCTTCTAAAGTACACCTACTCAAGAGCTTATCTCTGTTAGAATATTATAAAGATATTGTAAGGTTCCACCTAGTTAAGGAATTTTGGTAAGACTTATTAAAGTCTTTCCTTGTTAGGAGAAACCTAGTTAAAGAAATTTAGAACATAAGTTAATGTGTCACCCTATTAGGGGATTTGTACAAATGACCTTTTAGGGTCCACCCTTGATGGGATTTACTATTGCAAAGGTTAGTTAACATCAGGGAATGATCTAACAAATAGCTGCTACACTTATCTTGAGATATATTCTTCGTCATCTCTATTGACCCATCTTGGACTATGCTCTACCTTCCCTTGGCTCTACAACTTTAGACCTCAACCACTAGTGCACTTGGGTCTCCTTTCCCTTGTGCATGACAACGTTGTGTTCTTTGGGCTTACTTGGTTCTCCTCAAATTGATAACTCTTTGAAGATTAATTCTTTCTTTTTACTCTCGTTCACACCTTGAGATTCCACTTATCTCAACTCTTCTATCTCTTTGGGTAATCACTCGATAATCTAACTTTTTATCTTTCAACTGTGTCTCCTTTTATACTTTTTTTTCAACTTCACTTGATAGCCTTAATTTGTAAATTCAAAATTTGAATTCTCACCCCTACTACTAGCTTGGCTTCTTAATATTGTATTAGTGTGTCATTCTTCTTATATGTAGCACATTTGTATAGGAGTCATGGGTGTCATGTATCCTTGATGATTTTATCATTTTGGAAAGAACTAAAATTTGAATTCTTTCAATTTTTCTTCATTATATTCCCCCATCACCATTAAATATGAATTTGAGTGCACTCCTACCCTCTACATGATTAGGCAATCACAAGTATCTTTCCCCATGCTCACCTTGCTAACTTGGCCAAACCATCTCACTCATCTATCTTCTTCCCCTTCCACTTGGTATCATTTCTACTCATGCAAGCTTTTTTTAACATATTTTGTCTAAGTAGATCACCTCTACAATCACCTTCATTGGTCATGCACTTCTTCTCTTCTGTAGTCACACTTCTAAAATAGAGTCACATATCATTGTACTTGTCAGTTGTTTCTCTTCACCATTCTTAGTTCACTTGTGTGTCTTCACATCAATGAAAATAGTTTTGAAAATTGAGTCTATTGCTCTATCTACTAGTTAGTTATGGAAACAATTATGTTGTCATTTATGTCAAGAAAATTGATAGTAATGATCCATGTCAGTTGTAAATTGTCTGAAGGATGTAATGTTGAATAGAGAATGTATGATGAAAATGGAAGATGAAATAGGAAGTGATGTTTAAGTATGTGAACTTAATTAGGCAACTAATGTATTAGTCTAGCTTAAGATAATATTGATTTTATTGTTTTACATGATTTAATTAAATGTTAAGATGATGTAAAACCAAGTTATTTTGATAGGTAAAGAAATGAAGTGGTAAAGTGAAAAGGTATGTAACTAGCTAGTGAGCTACACCAAGATAGAAATAGTAGTTAGTAAATAAATAGAAAGTAAGGTTAAGAATGTCAATTCTTACCAAGAAGGATATGCAACTAATAAAGGATGGTTACTAAATGAGCTTAGAGTTAATCAAGTTATATGTTAACTAAGTGATTTGTTGGAAATACAATGGGAAAAGTAAACTCTAAGAGGGGGGGTAGGGGGTGAATCAACACTTAAAACTTCAACCTTAAAATCATTCACCACATATCCATCTCACAATCTATGCATGAAAACTAAAATACAAAATTAAGGACATACATCCATAACTTGAAAGTAAATGACTTGAAAGTAAATGGCATTCAATACATGTATGACACAAAATATTTGGTTAACCAAAAACCCTCCAAGGAGAAGGTAAAACTAGGGTGGAGATGACACCTACAAATCTCTACTACTACAGTAATAAAGTGTATCCAATGAAGATTACAACATTTGATCATGAAACATGATCTACCATATGAAAGGTCTACCCTATTAAAGGCTTACAAGACTATTAGATCTTACCCTATTAAAGGATTTCAACACCCTATCCGAAGTGTGCTTGGTAAAAGGACTTTAACTTACAATAAAGTAAACACCTTGTTAAAGGATTTACAATAGCTTGTTAAGATTACTATGTTAAGAGATTTAATTGATTCAACTATTAAAATGTCTTAGAAATGATCTTGTAGTTAGTACTTTGCTGCTATATAATAGATCACCTTTTTCTTGATGTGTACTTGATCCTTACTAATTAGATGCATCTATATTGTCTTACAATTCGTTTCCTCTATTCTCCTCTAACTGATTCCTACAATGTATCATAATTCACAACTCCTTAGTCATGATGAATTCTCTATTTGTACATGCAAAATTCTATCTTTTTCTCCTTCTTCATTCATCAAAACTTTAGTGTTTTTCCTCCTTAAGAAGACCTAGGTGACTTAGGGTTAGGTATGAATCAATGATTGTGATTCCCCCATATTTCCACTTAAACCTTCTCTTTTTTTGATTGGCTGCATGTACTACATAGTGATTCTCAATAAAGACTTATCCTTATCATCTAAGGTCACAAAAAAATCCTTAATTTGGCTCCAAAATGGTTTACATAGTAGTTCATTCCATTACAAATAACTATGTCAAAAACATTTTACTTAGCACTTGAACTCCCTAATGCTTGGCATCAACTGCTGCTCCAATGTTGTAACTCAGGCTCTAAATGACTCAAAATCCATTGATCACTCAACATCTGAATGACTTGACACTTACTATCTACTTGGAACTTGAGTGACTTAGCACTTGCTAGTTACTTAGTACTTACTATATATCTCTTTCTTGGCATATACTATTTGGCAAATTATGCTCAACATGTATTACTTGTTCAACATGAACTAAATAATTGACTTAAGTGTATTGTCACTCATATGTCAAAAATAATATGAGATTAACAATCTCCCCCTTTGACATGACTGACAAAATACTTCATCATGCATGAATAACCTTAGTCTTTCAAGAATAACTTAGATAATATCATACAAAATTTCAAAAGTTCAAAATTTTTTAAAACTTATGATTCATCAGTCACTCCTCAAAATTCAATAACTCACGCTGAGTTGATTATTTTATTTTGAACTAAAACTAAATACTTCTTCTGAGTAGATTATATATATGTTGACTCTATCTCCATTTGAGCTCTACTTATCATGAATTCTTCCCTTTCTTCATTCTCTCCTTTCATTTTTGTTCCCCCTTTTTGACATTTATGTCATGGGTTGTACATGAATAGTGTGTTTGTCTAAGAAATTTTTATGGACCTCAAGTATTATCTTTAGAGCTACATCCAAGTTATCACAAGCTACCTCCAATGATTTGATTTGTATGGCTAAATCAGAAGCAAGATGAACTAATCCTTCAAGTGTAGAAAGATGGGGATATTTTGCATTAATGTCTTTGCAAAGGCTAGCTCCTTGTGAAGTATAACCATGTAAAGGGTTAGCATGGATTAGATGATGATCAGTGTAGCTCAAATATTTGCATCTTGATCATGTAGAGGTACCAACTAACCTTGGGAATTCATCAAATTCCTGAAGTGCTTATGACTTTGAGATTGATAATTTGGTAGAGTAGTACTTGTTATCTTCATATCTCCCTCTAGATTTGCAATATGGTGCTACACTTCTTATGTGAACATATTTGTATCACACAACTTGGTGTAAAGTGAGAAAATATTCTCTAAGCCTTTCTTTACACATTCAATTTTGGTTGCTAACTCAACTTAACTAAGTGAAATAGCACTTGATATTTTTTCATTGACTTTTTCTTGAAATTTTCTCTCAGACCATTCAATTAATTTTATATTGGAATCCAAGTCTACATCATTAATTTGTTCTATAATGTTTACCTACTGCTCCATGATAGGCTTGTCTTCTTTACATTTTGGCAAGCTAAATGTATCAATAAATATGTCCTTGATGTCTTGCAATGCTTGCTTCTACCTATGCTCCCTTCTGAGAAATTCTTGAGGCTTTTTATTTGTAAGTGCATCTTCCAGCATGCTCATTTATTCAATAGTGATTGTTGCAATGTCAAACCTTGGTAAAACAATCTATGACTAGGCCTTAATGACTATAGTGGTGTAGCTTCTACACTTGGCCTGTGAAGTGCTTGACTCAGAGGAGTGGCATTTGCTAGTGTTTGTATTGCTAATTGCTTCTTAGGCGTTGTAGTCAAGTCTAACTCTTTAGTCCTCTCCTCTTCTTCATCTTCCTCTACTCCACCAAATTTTTCTTTAAGCATCTTAACTATTTTGTTCATCTTTCTTATTAATGTTGTTGTCTTCAAGTCCATAGTTATCTTTGATTTTACAACATCATAATTACCAAAGGCAATAGCCTTATTATCTACTTCTTCTGGAAGAAAAGTTTTAATTTTTGCATATGCCTCATCTAAATCAATCTCATATTATAGAAGTCTTAACCATCTTACCCTCAGAATTGTAGCCTATACATATGTGAAATTAGTATCAACTAGAAAGCAAACATCATTAAAATGTTTCTCAACTAGTGACACTAGAATCTTATGTCTTTGTTTCATTGACTTTTTAAAGTCCTCAAAATAAGTAGTTATAATAGATTCAAATTTATCTCCTATTTGCTCAATAAATTCACCTATTTATACTACAATAGATCTATTTGTCTTCCATCCAACTTTACCATGGAAGGAAATGTCTTCTACATATAGAAAAATATACATACAAGTATTGATCCAAATTTGCATAATGCACTCTTGGTTTTCCTCATGGCTCCCAAGTTTTTTGATAATTGTTGCAGCTATAACTCGGCAAGGTCATAAGAATGATCCTTCTTCACTATCTTGTATCCTATGTTAGCATCAATACAAGGTAAAATATTCAACCTACATGATTGAATAAATTTTTGTGAGATAATCGAAATTGCAAAATAAATTAGGGTATCTATGATGGTATCAATTATCATTCCTCTTTTGTTCCACACTACCCCTTTGTTTTTCTCAATGATCTTGTTTGCTTCACTTCTCATGGTTTTGGATCTGTCTAGGGTTGGATACCCTATTACTCTCTGCATAATATTATTAGTAATCTTGATTGGTCCATTTTATAACCATACAAAATTGTCATGAATTCTACTAAGACCAATCTTAATCCATTTTTTCTTAAAACATTTGGAAAATCTAGGGCATGGATTAACCCTTTTTTCTCTATAATCTTATATTCCTCCTTTAGTACACTATTCTCACATAGTTTTCCACATAGATATTTGATTCTATATCACCTGTGCTACCCACCTTGGATATGTAACAAGATCTCACATCTTGAATCATTAAGACTTGTGGTGGTATCATTGATAACACACTAAATGGGTCTTTTTTATAAGGAATGTTGGGAATTGCCTTGATATTTGGTTTTCTAATCTCATTGTTAATTAATTGAACATTTAAAAGTTCCTTTCCCTCTTTGACCTTAGTAGCAAAAGAACTAGATGGCATATTTAATACCTAGGGTTTGTACTAATTCAAATAGTGTAGCTCAACATACAAAAAATACCTTCACAAATCTGATGAATGGTGTCAAACAGTGTTTGAATTCACTTTGTAAACACTTCAAATGATCTCTTCAATTCACTATTATCTCTTTGTTCTCTCTACAGATTTGAATGATGTCAAATGAGTCAAAAATTGATCATATAGACCTTAAAATTTTGTAATTAATGATCAATCCTTACACAGATGTAAACTTGGCTTGAATAGAAATTTCAAGTCACTCAGCTTCCATGTAGTTTTTTTTAAGCTTAGAAACCACTATGAGCTCGGTCAACACTATCACTTACAAGAGCTTGGCATTAACTAGATTTCACTTGACATCTTAAGTGAAAATTTTCATGCTCGATAGTAACATGAAAATTGACAAAACTTAAAGATTTCTTCCAGATTCTAAAAAACACTTTGCATCATTCTTCATGCAAATATAATCTTTCTAGAACTAAATCCTTAGAACTGATGTATAATATACCATAAAAATATCAGCCCCACACATATCTCTTAATTTCTTAATTGGAGGTGGTGTGATCTTCTGACCCATTAGGTGAAGTGATCCCATCTAAACTTGATGTGTTGCAATCTTCCTTTCTCTTCCATGTTTTGTTCATCTCATCTTTGACATTCTCAATATCTGCCTTTCCTTTGCCTTAATTGAATTCACTACTAGGTGCCTTTGACCTTGTTGGATAATTCTTTCTTATTCGACCTATCTTCAAACAACTAAAATATTTAGTTTGACTCAACTATCTTTTGTAGACACTTTTGAAATGTGTTTTTATGCAATTTTCAGAAACATGTCCATACTCTTGACAATAGTGATAACAATACCTAGTGTTATAATCCCAATTATAAGAATTTCTATTGTGCTTCACCTTTTTCTACTTGTTTCATGATCATTTGGGCTTGGATCTGCATTCATATACTCCATGTCCATACTTCTGACAATAACCTTCAAATCATTGTGTTTTTATGGTCTTGCCTCTACAATCATGTGCCTAATGTCTTTGATTGTTGCATTTGTGGTAGTGATTGGTGAACTTCTTCTTTGGATTTTGATTTGTAGTCTTTCTCCTACAAACATTGGAAGTATGACCTATCTTACAACAATTCTACCAAGTAGGTTTTGTGTTCTTACCATTGGCATTCCTTTGTTCACCACTTTTAGATGATTCTCCTTCTTCAATACTAATATAACCTAATCTAGTAGTACCATTGTTGGATCTAGGAGATCTCATCAACTGCTCAATACTTGATGGCTTCATTAGGTTTGTTGAAACTTTTAGCAAATTATATTTCTCTTTTTAGATTATTTCTTAGTTGTTCAATTTGAAACTTCAGTGTTGTGATCTCAATATCTTTTCCATTCAATTCATGATTTGCAATCATAATTTAATTTAATTTTTCCAAGTACATGTGAGCAATCCTATTCACCTCTGATTTCTTTTCTTCTAGTTTTTCGGTCAGTATGTTGTCGTCATCTTCAATCATGACTTTGACTTCTTCATCTTTTTTCTTCTGCTCAGTCACCTCACATAGCAATACTAATTCAACTTCTTGTTCTATCTTAAGATTTCTAACCTCTTCAGTTAGGGCTCCATTATTTTCCATCCAATTTGGAACTGCTACATAAAATTCACTTGTGTTTCCATCTAGAAATAATTCAATAGTGTAAATATCTTGGTAATGTGTGTCATTCTCTTTAATAGCTATCTCTTTCCTTCTTTTCAATGATGTCTTTAACTCATCTCTTGCTTTATTCAGTTGATGTAGGGAAACTTGTATTTCAATCTTCTATTTCTCAATAGTCTTTCCCAACTTGTAGACTTTTATCTTCAAGATCTTTCTTCAAATATTGAAAGCTTGGGGGGGGGGGTGAATAAACCCTTAAAACTTTAACCTTTAAATTATTCACCACACATCCATCTCACAATATATACATGTCAACTAAAATACCAAATTAAGCACATACATCCATAACTTGAAAGTAAATGACATTCAACACATGTATGAAACAAGACATTTGGTTACCTAGAAACCCTCCAAGGAGAAAATAAAATTTGGGTGGGGATGACACCCACAAATCTCCAGTATTGCAATAATAAAGTGTATCCAATAAGGGTCACAATGTTTGATCAAGAAACATGAACTACTCTGTGAAAGGTCTTCCCTATTAAAGGCTTACAAAACTATTAGACCTTACCTTGTTAAAGGATTTCAACACCCTATTAGAAGTGTGCCTAGTAAAAAGACTTTAACTTAAAATAAATTAAGCACCATATTAAAAGATTTAGAAAACATCGTTATGACTAATTTGTTAAGAAATTTAACTGATTCACCTATTAGAATGTCTCAACAATGATCCTACAATCAACACTCTACTGCTAGATAACATATTAAATCTTTTATGATGTGTACTTGATCCTCACTAATCAAATATATCTCTATTTTCTTCTAATTGCTTTCCTCTATTCTCCTCTAACTGATTCTACAATGTATCTTGATTCACAACTCCTTAGTCACCATGAATTCTCTATTTGCACATGTAAACTTCTCTCTTTTTCCCCTTCTTCATTCATCAAAATTTTAGGGGTTTTCCTCCTTAAGAAGACCTAGGTGACATAGGGTTAGGTATGAATCAATGATTGTGATTCACCCATATTGCCACTTAAACCTTCACTTTTTATTATTGGTTGCATGAATTTCATAGGGATTCTCAATAAATATTTTTCCTTATCATATAAGATGGAAAAAAATCCCTAAGTTGGCTCCAAAATGGTTTACATGATAGTTTGTGCCATTACAAACAACTATGTCAAAACTATTTTACTCAACACTTGAAGTCTCTAATGCTCGACATCAATTACAAATTTAATACTATAACTCATCCTCTTAATGACTCAACATCCATTGATCACTCGGCATTTGAATGACTTAGCACTTACTATCTACTCGGCACTTGAGTGACTCAGCACTTACTAGTTATTAGACACTTACTATATATCTCTCATTGGGCATATACTATCTAGAAAATATGATTAGCATGTATTACTTATTCAAACATGGACTAAGTAAATGACTTAAGTATATTGTCTCATATGTCAAAACCAATTTGAGATTAACATGAACAAGGTGTTCAATTAAGTAAGAACACAGTTTGGTAAAGAAGAAAAGTTTTTCGAAGATCAAGTAAAGGATAACATCAAGAAAAGATCTAGAATATTTTAGAAGATTCTAAGAAAAGCACAAAGTTAGGTATGAAGATCAAAAAATTAAACTAACAAGCCAAGATATGATTGGTAAGATTTGAGACATGTTTTGAGATCCAAGAAAAGTTCAAGTTCCTAGTTGGAGATACAGTTCATAGTATTTGAAAAATAGTTTACCTAGTGCCACATTTAATGAATTTGAGTTAATTTATTGATAATGTGGATGAGAGGAATTCATGGAAATCATAATAGATTAACTAAAGAAAAAATATATATTTATAAGTGAGAGGACAAGAATGTAAACACTAATGGTATATTTGCTAGCCAAGTTGGTGTAAAATTCGTCAAAGGAGTTGATATCAAGTAGATCTAAAGTGCTAAGTGAAGAGGATTGATGAATCTAGTGTGATGGCTAGTCAGTAAGGAAATATATGAGTAAAAATGAGATCTCAAGAAGAAAAGGTAGTTGCATATTTTTCATATCATTTCATTATTACCCTCTAACAATTACAACATAAAATATCTTAACATAGTAGACTTAACAATTCTATTTGTAAATCCTTTTGTAAGGTGGCACTCCATTGAATGTTTGTAAGTCCATTAGATAGGCCAATAATTGAAGGGTGATAAGATCTAGATGATCTTTGGCTAAAATCCCTTAATAGGATGACATCTAGAAAATGTGTATGTAAATTTTGAATGGGTTTTCTCTTAACCAAGTTCACTTTAGAAGACTGAATTACTTTGGGTGACAATTCCCTAGTGGTTTTTACCCTAAGTAGGTTTCCACAATCAAAAAATTGGTATCAATGTTTGATTAAATTTTTTCAAGTTATTTCATGTTTATCATATGTATACTATAGTTAATTGTTGATAATTGGAAGTTGAAATCTATTTACAATCATAGAGTTAATTGAAATTATTTTGTTCACTAGTTGGTTTAATTGATAAATTTAAGTTACAAAAAGTTGGTAAAGTTTTTAAAGGGCGCAAGGATAACTAATTCACCCCGAGTTATCTAAAAATTGGTATCAAGGTGAAGGTGGTTGGTTGAGCACATTTGGAAGTCTTGAGATAAAGATCTAAAGATATATAAGAGATGGGTACCAAATTTGAACAAAGAGAACTTTCCATCATGGAAAAGTAGGATGATGTTGTACCTATCTAGAATTGGAGACTCTAAATTTTACTACATGGACAATAAATACACACTAATAATCCCTAGACATATGAAAATTGTACAAATGAGAGGAAAGATAGAACACCACTCCCTAATGATAGAGGTTGCTTCTTTCCTAACTAATGTTAAATTTGGTGATGTCAAAGACTGTACTACTATAAAGGAAATGTGGGAGAATTGATAATTTTTCATGGAGAAGATCAAAATGTGCTAAGAGAAAAGGATAAATGTCTTA
The DNA here is from genome assembly GCA_028749045.1 of Cupressus sempervirens. NCBI lineage: Eukaryota > Viridiplantae > Streptophyta > Pinopsida > Cupressales > Cupressaceae > Cupressus > Cupressus sempervirens. The sequence goes on along the minus strand of CM053786.1, from coordinate 760,304,659 downwards.
GAATTAAATTTGATGGTATGACAATGCAAGATGGTGAGAATATTGTGGAATATAATAAAAAAATCAAGGTAGTGGTTATTGTCATCAAAGGAGCTGGTGTAGTCATAAGTGAACAATTTGTGGTAAGAAAATTTCTTAAAAATATATTGCTTATTTATGCTATTAGAGTTTCTCCTATTCAAGACTTGAGATCCATACTTGGTAATTTTATTACTCTTGATTCTTTGGTTAGTAGGTTGACTTCTTTTGAGATAAACAATTTTGATGATTGTTTACCTAAGATTGAAATAATTTTCAAGTCATTAGTAACCATTGGAAGTTCAAGGAAAATAAAGAACTCACATTTCAAATAAGATGAAAATGATTATAAATCAAAGGATAAAAAATTAGAAGAGCTAGAAGCAATACTGGCAAAGAGGCTACCAAGAGAAAAAATGAAAGTATAGAGGTAAACTACATTTGATTTGTTTTAAATGTAACAAGATTGATCATGTTGCATCTAGATGACTTGAGAGGAACACAAATGAAAGGAATGATAAAAAGGGAGAATATATATAGAATAAATAAGGACTATGAGGAAAAATGAAGTATTGCTTATCACCTAGCATAGGAAGATGACGCCAAGTATGAAGCTCTTGATCAAGAAGAAGGTGATGAAGTTATTTTTGTTGCTATGAAGGATAACTTAGAAGGAGAATAAATGTATGAAGAAGAAAAATCTCTCATTTCACAAGTTAGTAAGAATGATACATGGATTATTGTATAAAAAATTATGATGGAGGATTTGTTAAACTTGGAAATGATTCCCCATGTCTTATGAAAGGAAAAGATTCTATTGTGTTGAATCAAAATATAAGATGTTATAATGCATACTAGGTTCATGGTCTAAAATACAATTTGTTGAGTTTGGAATTATTAAGTAACACAGGTCACCGACTGGAGTTTCAAAACCAATGAGTGAAGATTTATGATGATGCTAAAAATATGATTGGTATTGAAGAAAAAATAAGAGGAAACCTATTCTCTTTCGATTCTACCGAGAACACATGTTTTATTGCGAGGAATGAAGATGTTTGGTTATGGCATACAATGTTGTGTCATGTGAATTTTTATAGAATAATCAAGGTTAGTAGAAAAAAAAGCATGAGAGGTTTATTGAGCTTAAGAAAACTTAATTCAAATTTGTAAAATGACTAAGTCAAGTTTCAAAAGTAAGTCTTACTCATTTGTTTATGCATTGGAATTGGTTCATACCAGTATTTTTTGTCCTTTGAGAGTACAAAGTTATTATAGTGATCAATATTTCATTTTATTTATTGACAATTTATCAAGAATGATGTTTCTAAAAGAAAAATATGATGCATTTCAAATGACCAAATGGTATAAGGCAAGATTGAAAAATAAATGGGAAAGAAATTGAAATGTTTAAGATTTGGTAGAGGAGGTAAATTCATTTCTAATGAGTTTACTACTTTTTTATTTAGAATGGAATTAAAAGGAAAATTTCTACATTAAGGACCCCACAACCAAACATAATAGATGAAAGAAGAAATATATTACTTTTTGATTGTGTTGGAACACTGTTGATTGAAAAATAGGTTGCATGGATATACTGGAGAGAGGCAACCATAACTATTGTCTACATCCTTGCCTAAGTATAGTTGAAGAAAGGTACAAAATAAACACATTATGGACTCTTGTGTGTCATACACTAAATGTTAGGTAATTTAGAATCTTTGGAAGTAGGTACTATATTTTGAAAGATGCTAGGAATGGAAAATTTGATTCTAAAGGAGATGGCTGTATATTCCTAGGTTATTACACTAGAAGAGAAGCATATTAATCTTTGAAAAAGGTCACTAAAAAAATGGTGGAAAGTTAAAATGTGATAATTGATGAGTTTTCATAAAATAATGATGAAGTAAAAAAGATAGAACCTGATGACTATCAAATATTTGTCTCTATATAAGAAGGAGCACTGAGTACCCTACTCAAGAAATAACCAAAATTCACTGAGCTATTCCAAGAAGCATCTGAGCATTATGTTAAGATCCCACTGAGTGGAGAAAGTGTTGATCAATAGATAACTAAGCATGTATTAAAAACTTATGTTATAAGGAATCACTCATCAGATGAGATAATTGGAGAAAATAAAGTTGGTGTAATGACAAGAAGTAGGTTGAGAGATAATGCATGTCTTATTTTTAATCTAGAGCCTAGAACAACTAAATATGCACTAGAAAAATGAAGAATGGATTAATGCTATGAATGAAGAAAATAATCAAATTGAGAAGAACAACACTTGGTCACTAATACCAAGACCCAAGGATAATAATTTTATTAGTACGAAGTGAATGTTCAAAAACAAGATGAATAAAAATGGACAAGTAACAAGAAAAAAAGAAAGACTAATATATAAATGATATGCATAGGAAGAAGGAATTGAATATGGTGAGAAATTTTCCCCTATTTCTATATTAGAAGGTACAAGAATTTTACTTTCTTAAATTTCTTACAAAAAAGTCATTTTTTTTCAAATGGATATGAAGTCTATATTGAGAAACTAGAAGGATTTGTGGACCCAAACTATGGAAAACATAGTATGCAAAATAAACAAGGCATTATATGGATTGAAGAAGGAACATTGAGCATGGGATGAAAAATTATACTCTTATTTGATTAGAATTGGTTTTGTTATAACTAGAGAGAACATTATTCTATAACTAAAAAGTGAATATGAAGATAAGATCTTGATAAATGAAATATTTGTTGTTGATATCATATTTGGAGTTCATGAACTAATGTGTAGAATATTTTCTAATGAAATGAGAAAAGAGTTTGAGATTTCTATATTTGGAGAACCTTTTGGAATGGAAGATTCAAGACTAGTTAATACACTAATGATCATAGGAAGTAAAATATCAAAGATGATACTACTAAGGTAAATGAACAACTTTATAGATCTATTATTGGGAGGATACAATATGATGTTCATACTAGACTAGATATTGCTCATGCTCTAGGTATAGTGCCAAGATTTTCTTCTAATCTTAAGGAAAGACATATAATTGTTGTGAAGAGAATCTATAAATATCTAAAAGGAATAAAGGACTATGGAATATGGTGCAAGAAAGATGGAGATTTTGAGATAGTATTATATACTCATGTTGATTGGATATGCAACATGGGTGACATAAAAATTAGAAGTGAAGGAGCTTTCTTTTTAGGAAAAAGACTAGTGACATGGATAAGAAAGAAAAAAAGTTGTATTTCACAATCTACTCAAGTATGTAGTAGTTGTAACCAAATTTTCTAATATTATATTGATCAAACAATTGTTGGATTCTATGGAAGAGGAAGTGATTGATCTTATAACAATCAACTATGACAAAAAAATTATTATAAATATTTCAAAGACTCTAGTGATGCATGTAAAAACCAATCATATATCTATGAAGTATCAGTATTTTAGAGAACAAGTTCAAGAAAAATAAGTAAGGTTAGAATATGTGAATTCAGAGGAATAAATTATAGATATATTTACAAAGCCATTACCTAATGACACCTTTGAATATGTGAGAAGTAAACTTGGGGTCATTCCCCTATCTAATGTTCACTAGAAGAAGAGGAAGGAGTGCATCAATTCATAATTGATCAACATATCTATTTGTTAGTTGATGTAGGACTTATGTCTTTAGGAGATTCCTAATATTGTGAAAATAATGTAAGGAAACACAAATTATTAGTACATGCAAGATAAAAGGTACAACTATATGGAAAAATAAGTGTTTAGTGAAGGTTTATAAATACCTTTCACATTATTGTCAAAGGGTGAGCGAATGTGTGTATGAGATAAGGAGGAGAATATGGTGAAAGGGGAGATATATTGTTGAAGACTGCAATTGTGAGAATCTAGGAATGAATAGAGATGAAGAAAGAAGAAGGTGGATCATAATCAAAGGGGGGACTTGATGAAGAAGATGTATTGAGATGTATTGCTAAGAAGCTGATAAAGTTTGGTATTGGATTCTATATTTCATAATGTTTTGTCATCAATGCCAAAGGGGGATATTATTTGACACAATTGGTGATAATGAATGAAAGTGATGTTGATGAGGAACACAGGGAAAAATGAGCTATGAGTTGTATGTAGAAGAGTTAGCTTAGTTATTATGTTGTCACTGATGTCAAGTTGATTAATAGTACTAATTCATATAAGTTTCAAATAATTTGAAGGATTTAATGCTAAGTAAAGAATGGATGATAAATATAGAAGATGAAATGTAGAAGTGTTGTTAAGTATGTGAATTTAATTGGTCAACTAATGAATAGTTCTTTTGCCAAATAATATTGGTTTGACTATTTTACATGAGTTGATGAAGTGTTAAGTTGATGTATAAGCAATTAATTTTGATTGGTAAAGAAATTAATTTGTAAAGTGAAAAGGTATCTAATTAGTAAGATACTCCAAACTAGAAATGGTGGTTGGTAAATCAAGGTTAATAAATTCAAGTGTTGTGGAGTAGGAGATGTAACCAAGAAAGGATGGTTGTCAAGTGAGATTAGTATTAACTAAGCATAGTGTTAACCAAGTGATGTAGGTGTTCAACAAAGTAAGAATATAGTTCAGTAAAGAAGAACAATTTGTGGAAGATTGAGAAAAGGATGACATCAAGAAAAGATTTGGACTATTCTAGAATATTCTAATACAAGGAAAAAATTAGTTAGCAAGATCAATAGATGAAATTGATAAGGCAATATGTGATGGTGAAGATTTGAGATGTGTTTTGAGATCCAAGAAAATTTCATGTTCCTAAGTGGAGATATAGCTAGCAAGATTTGAAAAATAGTTTAGCTAGTGCTAGATTCAATGAATCAAAATGGTTATTGATCATTTAGATGAGAGGAATTCATGGAAATCCTAATTAATTCATGATGAAGTAGAAAAAATATGTATTTATAAGGGAGATGACAAGAAGGCAAATACTTCTGTTCTATTTTCTAGTCAATTTGGTGGTAAAGGTTCTAAAGGAGTTGATATTGAGTAGATTTGAAGTTGTAATGCCACCCTAGCAACATGATTTAAGATATGTTTTGGGATACTAGACTCTTATGTATTATGATTATGGTAGGAGGTTATATGATATTTTATATCATTTATTTAACACTTCCTATGATACATTTCATATGTTTTTAAACATGGATTATGAAGTATAGATTTCTACAAATTTCTAACCCCACCAACCCATCTAACACCTATAATACCATTGTTATGTTTCTATATGCATGTTGTGTTGATCAATGATGTAGGCATGTACAAGAACATGTATTAAAAGCCTCAAAATTATCTATTGATTTGGAGGTGGAATCATAGCCCATTTAGACACCCTAAACATAGAATTCCTACTAGTGGGGTTAGTTACCTAGTTTGGGAACTTGGGGATTTTTATTCTCATTTATTTTAATGATGTTTTACTTATACCTTTATTATGATTTTAGTTTTATTGGTAGCCTCTCTCTCTCTCTCTCTCTCTCTCTCTCTCTCGCTCTCGCTCTCTCTCTCTCTCTCTCTCTCTCTCTCTCTCTCTCTCTCTCTCTCTCTCTCTCTCTCTCTCTCTCTCTCTCTCTCTCTCTCTCTCTCTCTCTACACACACACACACACATGTTTACTTGAGTATATATGGTTGCACACATATATGCTTGATTAAATTTATGTGTGTGTGCGGATTTATGTATATGTGTGTATATTTTTGGTTGGATCTATTTTCATGCATGATTATATTGCAATCTCTTTATAACTAAAAGTGAAAGAGTAAACAAAGAAGATGAATAAAAGGAATTAAAACATTTAATAGATATGAACTCTAAGCTATCTACCTTTCAATATCTCTCTCAACCATCCCACCCATGTAGCTCTTCATGAAGAATAAAATAAAAAGTTGATTTTAACCCATGTTTTATTAAAACCACGATATAGAAAAAGGTCTCTAGAATTAAACCCTTGACCTCCTGAGGAAGATCATAGATAGCCATTGTGCCATGAGAATCCTTTGAATAAGAACCCATTTATAATATAAATATCCTAGTAATGGTTAGGAATTTAAATTAAATAAAATTATCAATTAAAGTTTGATTTATTTAATCAAACCTTAGTAAGCCAACTTTAATAGACGCAACCTTTGGCTTCCTATAAATTAAGTTTTCCCAAAAATAGATGGGGGAATGAAGGAATAACTATAATAGAACCAAATGTTACTGTTGATAAATTCTACAAGAAAAAAATAATAACCATTGGAAGGAATGACCGAACCTAGGAATTCTAGAAATTTATTAGAACTAGCAAATAATAGAGATAGCTTGGCCATCCTCAAAATCCAAGGGAAATAAATAGGTTGAAACTATCCATATCTTCCTCTCTCTACCTTTTAAGGATCTCTATTATAATAAATTAAAGAAGAATTTCTTAGAGTATGGAAATATTATGTTTATTATTTGGCTCCTTGTCTCTTTTCCTTATGTTTGTGATGAGGTCATGGTATATCTATGAGTGTTTCTTTCTTCTTTAAGACCATATGTTGGTTTTCTTGAATTGAACTTCTAATATGGGGATGGTAGGGGATTTGTTCTAGGATTTCATCCCATAAATATGATTTGAGCACTCCATTATCCAAACTAGATTTGGATGTTTAATTCAAGAATTCCTATATATAAATTTTCAATCCTTTGGAATTAATGCGGAGGAAGATTGCACATATACATAGTTATAATAACCATATGCATAGCCCTATAAATGTTTAGATGTCAGACCTTTATTAACCTATTGATACAAAGGTGTTGAGCCTCTTGGTATATGTTTCATTCTGATTAATGAATGTGCAAAAGTAATAAAATAATATGTAATTCTACATGATAGATGCACAATTATGCTTTGTACAAGTGCAAATCTAATGAATTTCACATAGGTTTGCCAATATAATGAATATATGTGTTGTTATGTTGAGTGCATGCACATAAAGGCTAAAAGAATAGTTATAATGCATAGACGTGCCTTATTACTTTATGAATGTGCATAACTCATGAAAGCGTAACAATAATAAATAGATGCACATTTATAACGAACATATGCGTAGGTTTATGGATTTCTCTATTCTGTTTGGTAATTTCTTGATAGCTTGTTGTCAATCTCCTTTATTGGTATGATTATGTTGCCTTCTATTATTTGCATGGCTTTTCTAAGAGGCATTAGATTGTGCTTGTTTTGTATGGAATGTTGTATTTGTTTAGTAATAGGGTGGGAAATCCTATGTGAGTGGCTCACAATAGGTGGTAAGGCCGAATAGTGGTTTTTGAAGGACCCTATGCATAGAGACTAGTACCCTACAAATGTTGTCTCTATAATTGAGTTGGATAAAAAGTGATAACATAATAAAATGAATTGGTTGCATATGGGTTTCACACATTAGTCAAGACTAAGATGGAGTATTTTTAAGGTACTCAGAGAGGGGACATTCTATACAAATCATGGTCCCTAACTTAGGGGAATGATCCCAACATTATTAGGCCATGCATATCCCATTGGAGTACTCAAGGAAAGGACATTCTATGTGGTAGAATGGTCCTTGGCTTAGGGAAATGATCCCAACATTATGGGAATATATGATGACACTCACCTAGATTTGGTTGAATATCTCACTCTACTTGTGCCTGTGGTTGTTCAAGTCCTCTATGATTTAATTTTGGACTTTATGTCTTTGTGTGGCCTTATGTTACCTTGTACTTAATTTTGGGTACATAAGCCTTATACTACCTTATAGCCTAGGTGGATTTTGGTTTTGTCTCCTATCTCAAGGGAGTGGTTGCTTATGGTACCACATGGTTGGGTGGAAATTTTTTTGAGGCTTCTACACAATCCAGTATGGGAGTTCTATAGTGCTTTGAAGATGCTAATAATATGCTCAAAGATGATCTAGTTTACTATTCTTGATATATTAAAAAGATATAAAGTGTATATTCTAGAAAGAGACTTATTGATGTTATCAAAAGACAATGTATAAGTAACAGGTATCTCTACAAGAAATAAAGGGAAATGTGGACATATTACATTGTTTCAGAAGATAAATGAAGTTATGATGATGGAATGACATTATATATTTCCTTTTATTAGATGAATGCATGATGAGCAAAAGAGCTATGTTATCAAATGAACAACCTATGACTTGGTTTACATGTATGTTTGGTGGCTTAAATCTATTACATGTATCAAATGACTATTAAGATGGATAATGTATCAAATTGTAAGTAAATGTGAAACTAATAGATGGATTAACCTGATTAGTAGGGATGAATGTTAGTAAGGAAATTAAGTAAGAAATGGATAAATAATATTGGATGAGTTTCTTAAATGTTCAAAGCTAACTCTCGATATTGGGAACTAGATAATGTTGTTGTGAGGCCTCACCCGATCTATCATAGTATAAATGACATATTTGCATTATGATACATCTAATTTGATGTTTTGATATGCTTTCGAGACTATAGGGTTATGTTATTTTAATATCTACATTTTGATGATCCACACTTATGTCTACATATTAAGACCTAAATGATATAATTAATAATTTCCCTCATGTTCTAACCTTTTTCAATTACTTTAATAGAAGCTAAATTATAGAAATGCTTGTAATGTTAAATTGTAATGTTTAAGTGGGGGTATGTCACTTACATTTTGATATTCTAGATTTGGATATTTTCACTTTATTCAAGATCTAGAAGGACAATGGCTTATTTTATCTATTGATTTTAACATTTATAGTAATGTTTTGCATTTATGATATGTACTAAGAACCTAATATTGTGAATGGGATGATCGAACAAATGTGAATGAAACTTTACACATGGCAAGATAGAAATTAGATTATGATGTGATACAGAAGGTTAATTTTCTTATGATGATGATTTAATGTGATATGTCGATATTGATATTGTAACATTTTGAATGATTTATTGGAAATGATTAGAAGAAGAAATTTATTTGAATTATGTTAATATGGATTACATAACATTTGAATTTATATTCATTTATGATATGTATTTTATATGACCTCCTTGGACTACTAATACTCGAGTTTAGTGTGCTAGAAATGGACCCATGGAAATTTTTGAGGGAAACAAGGTCTAAACCTATGTGAACATGGTTTAGCCAAGGAAAATCTTTGGAAGATTCAAAAGCTTTGTTCTGAAGTATTTTATTTCATAAATGAGAGCTTTTGATGCAGGAGCATCCAATGGTGTAAGGGCAATCCTGTGTCACCCAAAAATATGCTTAGAGATAGCTTTTGTTTAATGTGTTTTTATTTCTAGATATACATTTGGGTCAAATAAAGGTTCCAATTCTCATAGTTCCACTATTAGTTTTCTGGGTTAGATTTTTTAAGCACCTTGGGATACGTGTAAATGTAGAATATGGGTTATTTTGTAATAGAGTCAAAATTATGATGAGTTAGAGGGTGCAATTTGGAGGGATGATTATACTTGTAATTTTAAGTGTTTTACAAAAAGAATTAGGTCAAAAGACTTTATGATTAGAAAGTTATTGCAATTTTAAGTTTCCTGGAGACCTCCTAAGAGCACTTCAAAGTCAGATATAGGGTACTAAATGACCTTGTATGGGGCCAAAAAATTGGGCATGAGAAAATATCCTCCATAGAGCTATATAGAACTTCAAGAGATTTTCAAAAATATAAACGGTTCATCAATCAAAGTCCCAGTTCAAAAGTTATGCCTCTCGGAAGTTGGACTACTGTTTCTGGATTCTTCTAATTTTATGCCAACTTGTAGCATGACTTTTGGAACCTTTTTTTTTGGAAATGGATGCCAACTAGAATATTCTAGAATGTATTCCTAACCCTAAATGAATTGGGGTCTATTTAAGAATATTTTTGGCATTGTAAAGGTAGTTCTTATTGGAGTTAGAGAAAAGGTACTGTGTGGAGGATTTCCTTCTCTAGAATCATACTATTGTAAACCCATAGGGAATTTTTAATTGATAATAATATTTCATTTTTATTGCATGTTCATTTTGGTCTTTGGTTGTGTCTCCATCAAGTGGTATTAGAGCAGGTTTTCCTAAGTGTGTAGACAGAGTGCCGACTATGAGGTAGTTTGCACCAGGACTATGTGGTTGTGGGTTTGAGACAAGAAGATGCCTCCATGAAGGGAACGTGGTGGAAGGATCAGAATTGTTACTCCTAAGGTTAGAGCCCTCCAAAGACAAGTTCAAGCATTGTAGGAGGAGATCCATAGAGGACTGAATGTTGCCACAGGAAATGAAAGTGAGGAATAAAATGAAGAAGAAGAAAATATTGGATAGGAAGGGAAAGGTCAAGAGGAAGTCCTAAATTAGGTAGAGGAGAGGCTTTTTAGGGCCATTTATAATCTTGGAAAAAGACCTAAAATTGATGTGGGTATGTTTTCAAGAACTCTAAACCCAGATGAGTTGATCGATTGGATCAATGAAATAGAGGAGTATTTTAAGTATGAGGATATCAAAGACCCTGGGAGGGTTAAATTTTTGAAGGCCAAAATGAAAGGTCATGCCAAAATCTAGTGGCAAGAGTTTTAGCTAGAAAGGAAAAGAAGAGGAAAGGAGAAAATCACAAGGTGGGATCGCATGGTGGACAAACTAAAGAAGCAATTCATTCTAGTTGATTACGAGCTTGATTTGTTCAAGAAAATGCAAGGGTTAAAGAAACCAAGAAAATCTATCTAGGAATATATAGAGGAATTTAATCAACTTCTTATTAGGGTAGGGCATGTGGAAGCTAATAAGAAGAAGGTTTCCCATTACCTTAGTGGGTTATGACCTAGCATTCAGGAGGAGTTTAGTCTAGTTAGAATGACTAGCATTAAAGAGGCATACTAGTTTTCCCTGCAAGTTGAAGAGAAGCTAAAAAAAGGTTAGACAGAAGGAAAAGAGGGCACAATCAAGGAAGAAGGGGCAGTGGTAGGTCATTTGGAGGTTGAAATGAGGCCCAGAAGAAAAATGAAGATGTGGGTCCTAGCAGGAACCAGAAGAATAAGGGTTTCAACTACTCCCATGATCAAAACTTTGGAGATGAAAGAGGAAGAGGCAGAGCACAAGGACAAGGTTCAAGAAAAGGAGGCTTTTGTGGTACCTATTTTCATTGCAATGAAGAAGGTCATCGTGCATTTGAATGCCCTCAATCACAAGGAAGGATAGATAGGAGAATTGATGGTCAAGCAGGGGTTTCTCATGTGGATGAAGATGTGTCGTCCTCTCATTCTAAGGATACAAAAAAAGGATAAGTTATCATAAATGAAAGGCTCTTACTAAGTGGTGAGACTAAACCTAGACAAAGGAGGAGTTTGTTTCATACTCAGTGTAAGTGCGAGGATAAGTGTTGTGATGTGATTATTGATGGTGGCAACACTGACAACTTGGTGTTTGAGGAGATGGTCTCTAAGCTAAAGCTCAAAAGGGAGAAACACCCTCAACCCTATTGAATTGCTTGGGTGAAGGATGATCATAAGCTCCTCATCAATGAACAATGTTTGGTGTAGTTCAAAATTAGGAGTTACCATGATGAAGTTCTCTATGACATTATTCTAATGGATGTCTACCATTTATTGTTGGGAAGATAGTGGCAATTTGCTAGACATGCTATACATGATGGTCATGCAAATACATACTCTCTAACAAAAGATGGCATTTTCCACAAATTGAAGCCTTTGGTAAAGGAAGGTGAAAAGGTATGTAGTAGTGCTAGGATATGTCTTGTTGATGGAAGAAATTTTTTGGATGGTATGAAACATCAACATATGTGTTATGCTTTGATTCCTAGAAGAGATAAGGAAGGTAGTAGTGAACTTTCACTTGAAGTTTTAGGCCTATTAAGTGAGTATGGAGATGTCATCTCTGATAATGTTCTAGAAGTGTTGCCATGAGTAAGGTAGATCAGTCATTAGATAGATCTAATCCCTAGAGCTAGTTTGCCTAACAAGGCTGCTCATAGGATGACTCCCACTAAAACTAATGAGCTAAACAGACGAAGTTTTGAAGCTATTGAGGAAGGGTTTGATTTGAGAGAGCCTGAGTCCATATAAAGTACCTACAATACTAGCAGAAAAGAAGGATGGAGAGTGGAGAAAGTGCACAGACTCTCAAGCTATAAATAGAATAACCATCAAGTATCATTTTCCTTTGCCAAGAATGGATGATATTATGGACTGTTTGAGTGGAGCTTAGTACTTCAAAAAGATAGATCTCAAGAGTGGCTATCATTAGATATGTACATGAGAGGGAGATGAGTGGAAGACTGCATTCAAGACCAAGGAGGGTCTATATGAGTGGTTAGTCATGCCCTTTGGACTAATCAATGCGCCGAGCACCTTCATGCAGCTTATGAATGAGCTACTAAAGAAGTTCTTGGGAAAATTTGTTATTGTCTATTTGGATGATATTTTAATTTTTAGTAAGACTTTGGATGAACATTTATTTCACATTTGTAGTGTCCTTGAAAGGTTGAGGGAAGAGAAGATGTTGATTAATTTGAAGAAATGTAGCTTTGTAAAAAATGAGTTAGTCTACTTGGAGTTTGTTGTATCATCTAAAGGTCTCAAAATGGATCTAGAGAAGGTAAAGGCCATCTTGGAATGGCCTACTCCAAGGTCTGCTACTGAGGTGAGATCATTTCATGGTCTAGTTAGATTTTATAGGAAGTTCATTAAGAATTTTAGTGACATATGTGCACCCCTGATTGAAACAATAAGGGGGGATAGGAAAGAGTTCAAGTGGACTACAATAGCTACAAGGAGTTTTGAACTATTGAAGAAGAAGGTGATAGAACAACCTGTGTTGGCACCTCCTAATTTTAGTAAAGTGTTCTAGGTAGATTGTGATGCTAGTGGCAGTGTTATTGGGGCTATATTGAGCCAAGAAGGTAAATCTATTGCATATTTTACTGAAAAATTGAATGATGCAAAGAAGAAGTATTCTATTTATGATCAGGAGTTCCATGTAATCATTTAGGCCTTAAGGAAATGGAGGCATTATTTATTTCCAAAAGAATTTATCTTGTATACTAATTGCTAGGTATTGCAGTACATAAATAGCCAGGGTAAATTGAACCAGAGACATATGAAGTGGGTAGAGTTCATGCAGAGCTATACATTTATGTTGAAACATAGAAGTGGAAGGTGTAATAGGGTTGCATATGCATTGAGTAGGAGACAATTGTTTCTTACAGTAATGTAGGTTGAAGTGGTTGGGTTTGATGAACTCAAGAATCTGTACCCTGAGGATCCTAATTTTGTTGAAGCATGGAAGGCTTGTAAAGAACCTATTACTGTAGATAGGACTAGGTGGCTAGATCATTTGATTTAGGATGGTATGTTGTTTAAGGATAGTTAATTATGCATTCCAAGGAGTTCCATGAGGAAAAACTTGATCAAAGAGAAACACAATGGGGGAATGGCAGGACACTTTGGTTGAGATAAGACCATTGCCATTCTTAGAGAACATTATTTTTGGCCTCAAATGTCATAAGATGTAAAGAAATTTGTGTAGAGTTGTCAAGTATGTCAAGTAGTCAAAGGATTTAGTCACAATACTGGACTTTATCAACCATTTCCTATTCCACCAAAGCCTTGGGAGGACATAAGCATGGATTTTATTCTTGGATTGCTGAGGACACAAAGAGGTAATGACTTAGTATTTGTGGTGGTTGATAGGTTCTCTAAGATGGAACATTTCATCCCATACCACAAGACTCATGATGCTATACATATTGTAGATTTGTTTTTTAGAGAGGTGGTGAGACTACATGGTCTCCCAAAGAGTATTGTTTCTAACAAAGATACTAAATTTATGGGGTATTTCTAGGGGACTTTATTGAAGAAGGTAAGGATAGAATTGAGGTTCAATTCTACACATCATCCATAGTCTAATGGATAGACCAAAGTGGTAAATAGGAGTTTGGGCAATTTGCTGAGGTGTTTAATCAGAGATAAGCCTAAGGGATTGGATTTGATTCTACCACAAGCAGAATTTTCTTACAATAATTATGTAAATAGGAGTACTAGTAGAACAGCATTCCAAATTGTGTACAGAAGTAGCCCAAGGACTGCACTAGAATTAAGGAAAATGGAGCATGAGGAGAGGACAAGTGCCAAGGGAGAAAAAGTTTCTAAACATATTAAGAGCCTACATGAGGAGGTCCATGCACACATCACCAAGAAGAATCAATAGTATAAAGCTAGGGCATATCAGAGGAGGAGACATAAGGAGTTCCAAGTAGGGGATATGGTGATGGTACACTTATGAAAGGAATAGTTTCTAGTGGGTACTTACAACAAGATGAAGATGAAGAAATTTGACCAATGTAAAATTACAAACCTTAATTTCCATTTTGCAAAGGAATTTCAAGGTTGGTGTTCTTACCATATAGTTAACTTCTTCCATTTTGAAGTTGAATCTTGGTATTGCATTCAAGAGTTTGTACCTATGTATAATGGCATTGTAAGAAAAATTTATAGTGGCATCTTGTATCATGATGTGTTGTGTTTAATGGTGATGAGCATGAAGTTTGGATTTTCATTGTCCTCTTATTTTTGTGAGTTTCCATGATTTTGTGCATGAGTGTTGTTATGAGTGTGAGGGTTTCACTCACCCTTTCGGAAGGGAAGAGAAGTCCATGATGAAGGGCTTAGTTGGGCTTAAAATATAGTTGAGAACCTTGGAGTATGGGCTCCATTTTATGCCATATTGATTAATATCTTGCTTTGGGGCTGATAAGGGAAAGATGGTGTAGAAAGGAAGTTTATGGAGTATGGGCTTCAAGGAAGCTATAACTGATAGTAGTATGTTTGAAGGAGGTTTGTGGAAGCCCTGAAAAGGGCATGTAAATTTGTTGATTTTTGAAAGCCCCAAAAGAGCTTGAAGATTGTTATAGTACATATGGTATGATATGGCAAGTCTCCTATTTGAGAGCACACCTTCACCTTATGCTAAAGGTTCCACTGGTGAACCTTTGTGAAATACCCTTGGGATGGGATTGTTCAAGTGTTGTAATGTGATGTTTATGCATTTGTAACATTGGAATGAAACCTAGTTCGGATCGTGTTTCCCCTAATTGGTGGGTGGCTTCATAGAAGCCTAGGATGGGAGGTGAGACTCTAAGGGTTCCCAGTTTTTGTGTTGTTGGTAGGTTTTGTGAAGATGGATTCCTTGAAGAGATAGGGGTTTCATCCTTGGGAAACATTGAAGAACCAAGTGTCGTAAAGGGGTAAATCTGTCCCATGTCATCTCATAATGTATTGTGATATAAAGTTTCCATTGTTTTGTTGTTGAAATGTGGAAGGGGTTTTACTTCTTATTGTACATTGTTGTAGATGTGTGAGGTGGAAATTGAGATATTGCATATAGTTGTCCTTACAAGAGAAAGATTATATTTTCATCATAGTTAATCAAGAAAAGAAAAAGAAAAGATATTTCATGTAAAAGAAGATCTAATATTGTAGAGACTCCATTGTATTTTGAAGATTATTGGATAGTATCAAGTATATGTGAACTTGTATTCATTTTCAAGCCATGAGATACTATGAAGGAATTGTATTTTTTTTTGAAATTATTGTAATCATGATTTTTTTTTTTTGTATAATATAATGAGTTGAAGGAGAGGAATCATTTTAAAATTCTCTTTCATTATAGAAGAAAAGGATTAAAATTAGTAGTTTTCTTTGATATACTCTATTTGATCTAAATAGTCATACTTGATGTTATTCCCAAAGCATTACATGTAATAAACCTAGCCTTAAAATAAAGTTGATAAATTACATTTATCTATACAAATATGTTAGCATATTAGGAAAAAATCAAAACTAATGCCAACAATAAGATTAATATCATAGCTATTGAGTAGTGGTGAATAACCAAGTAGAAATTCAGCACCAAGAAAATGCCTAAGTAAAAAAGCTTGTAGGTAGTATTTAATTCTCTGGAATTTGTATGAGGAATGGTGAAAAACAACTTTCTATTATAGAGCAATATTTTGTTCAGAGGAATATTCTTGCATAAAATATTAAATACACAATGTCCCAGCTAACAGATAAGAGTCAACAACTAATGAACACCTGGCTCCTAGACATTGTAAGAAAAGTCTCCTATCAACCACATGTCACTATGTTATAAAATCACACACAAAAAAAATGATACATAAATTTTAAAACTATGTCAAGTCAAGGAATATGTTAGGCCTAGGCACATATCCCTTAAAACTAGGATATACTCAAAAGAAACTTTCACAACCAATTAATAATAAAGTTCAAACAATTAAAAAAAGAAAAAAAAGAAAAAGCAAGTTTAAATGCATCATACTATCTTTAAAACATCTAGCTGCATCTAAAATTGATGATGGTGACCCTTGTCTTGGACAAGAAATCTCCTCTGACACATGGCAGCAACCCTTGAAATGAGATGCCTCCTTTTTGAAGCTCCATTCTACGCGCACGTGATGGTATAGGGAGTTGGTCCATGGTTTGACATATGCCAGTAAACTTTTATCTTGGTTGCCTCACCTTTTTTGGGAATGTTGGGCACTTAGTAAGTGATTTTTCCATAACCAAGGTTGGGGACATTTTCCCATGCACTTTCCTAGGAGTATAGGCACCTAGGGAGTAGTAAAGCCTTAGGTGGGGGTTAGGTGTTAAGAAGTAGGTTGGGAAAGAAAGGAAGCAATTACAAGGATAATGGGGTGTTTAGTGTTATTTAATTACTACTGATTATTTCATGGAGATGTATTAATGGGCTGACCATTATATTAATATTTAGTATGTAGTGTGGAATAGTAGTTAGGATAGAAAGTAGTATGAATGTATATGAGATGGTAGTGTTTGGAAGTTAGAATATTATTTAAAACCATGTGTTGTAGGAAATAGGTTTAGCTTTGGGGTGGCAGTTTTAGGAATTTATGATTTTTTATCCAATGATTAGCTATAATAATAATAATAAATAATAAAATAAAATAAATAAAAGAGTAGTATGTATGATAATTATTTTTGGAATAAATATTCTAATAAATCATCTATATAATGCCAAAAATTACATAAGTGAATTTAATATATGAAAGGATGTAAATTATATAGGACACATTTAGTGGTATATAGGAATTGACACCATTACTACCATGATGTTGTGGGGCACCGTAAGTATTTATTAAATTCATGAGGAATGGTAGCTAGAGTATATGATAATACATTGTAGTAGTTTTAAAATTCTAGTTAGTAGCATCGGATTGTAAGACATCAAAATTGAAGTTAAAAAAGGATAAAATGAAAGAAAATTCATTAAAATAGTTATACCATTGTAATAATAAACTATGATGAAATTTGGAATAGAGTGTAATGAGTTACGGTATGAACATATATGGTATGAAGACTTGAAAAATAGAACATCTAGGACAATTAAAAAACATCTTCAAATTCATATCTAAATGTCTTAATTTTAAGGATAGGGTGTGAAATTCAAAATGACACATCATCTACCTCTCATGTTTTGATCGATTGTTAGAAACTAATTGGCCCCCCTTGGAAACTTGAAATACAGTATTTGGATTGAACAAAATTCTTCCATGTCATTAAAAATTAATGACCTATTAAAGTAACAATTCTGATAATCTCAGAGGATATGAGTTGTATACTCCAAGAAACCATTGTTTGCTAGGATATTCATAACGAGCATAGGCCTATTTAAATATTACCATTAAGTTTACCTTTATAAAATGAAAGAGAAAAAACAAAAGAAAAAAAAAAAACAAAAAAGAAGACGAAGAAATTTGTTGCTTATGTTTTTCTTTGTTAAATTTAGGGCATGATAGTTGTTTAAAGATCACTTTAGGTAACTTGTTAGGACTCTTATATCTATGATCAAAGATAACTTATTTAGTAATGATGTTTTAAAAGAAATCACTCACCAAACTTGGTAACATTTAGACTTATCCTTTTGGGTTCCTTGGTGGGGCATTACAAAAGTGTTAAGTAAAGAGGATTGATGAAGTTAGTGTGATGGCCAAGCATTAAGGAAAGATATGAGTGAAATAGAGATATGAACAAGAAAAAGTAGTTGAAATTTTTAAAAATCATTTCATTATTACTCTCTAACAATTGTAGTAGAAAATCTCTTAACTAAGTGGACTTAAGAACTCTATTTGTAAATCCTTTTGTTAGGTGACATTGCATTGAATGTTTGTAAGTGCTTTAGATAGGCCACTAATTAAAATTTGACACGGTCTAGATGAACTTTAATAAAAATTTACAAACAAGATAACATCTAGAAATTGTGTATGTAATCTTTGACAAGCTTGGCTCTTAATCAAGCTCACTGTAGAAGAGTGAATTATTTTTGGGTGATAATTCCTAGCTATTTTTTACTCCAACTAGGTTTCCACATTAAAAATATTGGTGTCAATGAATGATTAAATGTTTGCAACTTACTTTATGTTTATCATATGCATAATGTTGTTAATTGCTAATACCCAATAGGAAGTTGAAACTTGTTTGCAAGCATAAGGTTAATTTAGATTATATTGTTTACCAAGTAATTTTGCTGATAATTTGAAATTGGTAAAAGTTGGTGAATTTTTTAAAGGGCCCGAACATAGCTAATTAACCCTCCTCTTAGTTATCTAACAAAAAGATCCTTGTATCATGAAGAATTAAAGTAAAAAGAGGGAGAAATATCAAGCTAGATGCTAGATGTGTCTTCCAGTAGTGTAAAGGTACAATAGGTCTAGGTAATGAAAGTGAGTCTATGGTTCATAGATTTTTTTAGTTGATAGATCAAATTTAACATTCCACCATATGATTATTTCTATATACTGATAGGATCAAGTGAGCCACACTCTTTTAGAAGCTCTAATTTAGGTTCATGGAGTATCTAATGCCATGATTTTTTCATGATGTTCATATGAAGATAAGGATGGGTGAAAGTCAAAGGAATGAGTCAACAAATTCCATACATGAGTTTTGATCCCAACTGATGCCCATATCTCCCAACAACACTACAATTGACATAAATAGAATCAACATAAAATTCATATCCAACATAGTACTTTAACCTATCTATTTGGTAAATGAATGTCTAACTTAGTTCTTTATTTCATTACAAGACATGTTTTTGTTATTACTAAAACTAAATACAAAAAAGAATAGATAAATTATTATTTTTGCAATTATGTTGAGGTAGAGGGAAGTCAAATCACTTAGTTATAGATGGTGACAACTTAGAATACCCTATTGGACAAATTTTTTTAATAGGTAACAGCTTAGATGCTATGGTATGAAGAGCCCTAGGTTGTAGTTTTTCAAAGATTGGGAGATATGCAAGAAGATTCTCTATTATTACAACATTGTTATTGCATTAAATTTCCACATGATCAATTATGGTGGAGAACCACACAATAAGAATTTTTTAAATGTGTGTGAGTTGGACTATGAGACAATAAAGGCTAGAGAAGATCAAATCAATTCATTGCTAAATGTCAATATAAAATATTGCATTGTCAAATTGTTATGTTAGAATTTAAAATTATAATGTTATAATGTACATACCTTTTTGGGGGAAAGATTAAATTTTCTCTCTCCTCAACTCTTTTCCACTAGTGTCACTCATCACCAAGCTATAAAAACATAATAATTGTTGGAAATAGAGTGGACTAGGTGACTAAGAGGGGCAGGGGGTGAATAGGGAACCAATAAAACTTATACTTTAATTCACCAAGTAAACCTTCACAATGTAATCTAGTCTAATTGAATGCATGAAAAATTGAAAGCAATAAAACATTCATAACACTTGACACAATATTTGGCAACCGAAAAACCTTCCAAATAGAAATTAAAACTAGGATGGGGATGATACCCACAAGCTTTATTACTACAGAATAATGTTAGCCTATTAAAGCTTACAATTCATCACTTATGGTGATTTTCCTTGTTAGGAGCAATAAGGACTATTAGGTCTACCTTGTTAAAGGATTTACAACATACAATGAAGTATGCACTCTCTTAGGAGATTTGGAAAAGACTTTTAAGTCCACCTTGTTAGAGGATTTGATTGATGCACTTGTTAGGATGAATCAATGGTTGATCTCTAATCCGCAACTCAGTTTGCTGAATGAGATTCCATTAAAATATAATGATAACCTACCTATGATAGATAAGACTCTTCTTTTCTTTATACTTCTTATAGCCTTCTTAATTCACACTCATACTTTTTTTTTTCTTGATTCACTTCTATTCTTTTATGATAAGATGTATTACATATATACCAATCTGATAAATTACCTTTTAGAATCCAATTTGAAAAATCTTCACTAAGTTGGCTTACTACTGTAACTTAGGTTTGAAAGACAAATTAGGTGATATTTTGACACTCCACAACATTGTTAACACAAAAAAATCTAACATTCATTTGACACTAATGCTCAGTCCACATTGATCACTTTGGAGTAGCAAGAACTTGGTTAGCATTGGGTGACTCAATGAATATTGAAGAATTCAATAGACTCAATTGACACTAAAGCTCAATCAACACTCATTCATTCTTCTTCATTAACACATTTTATCTTGGTAGACATTGACAAACTTGAGTAACACTAGAGAGCTTGGTTAACACTAAAATCTTCATCAATTTACACTAAAGAACTCAACAACAACTAACAAGTTCGGTAGTAACCAATATTTTTTTTGGGAGCTTGGTAGACTCTTCTTTCTGTGTGTGGAGCTTAGTGGCAATGTAATCAATTGCCTAAGTTTTATGTCACTAATTGAAAAATTATTTGACAATAAGGTCAACAATCTATCCCTTTGGCATTAGTGACAAAAACACTTATCATACCAAAAATGTGAATACTCAAAATACAAGTCAAAACTCCCCCTATCAACATGTTTGGGTTTGTAACTCAGTTTTGACTATTGTATGTTGTTTCTACTCAGTAACCTTTGACTCTATTTTTTTAATTTTCCAAAATTTATTTTGTAAACATATTTTTTGTTGTGTATATACATCTCTCATAATGTACATGTATTTCCTTCTTGAATATATATATTCCCATAACCTATTTTCCCCCATTTTTAACACAAATGCCAAAATGTGAAAGGTAATCACTATGTACCTTCAAAAGTATAGACATTTTCTTGTCCAAATAATCTTGTAAAACTTTTGAATTCTGCAAAGCTATTTGCAACTCTATTGATAGTTCCATCATATGATCATCGATATAAAAATTGTTGTCATGGATAAATTTGTTTGAATATGCAATATGTTTTTGCATTGCATCCACATTAGGAAGTATCATTCCCTATATTTTTTATAGTGTGGCCCTTATCATGGCTTCACTCAAAAATTCTACATGTAGATCTATCAAATATCTGATTTTCACAAAATGTGCAAAACTACTACTAGAATCAAGTGACCACTACTGTGCACTTTCCTTCATATCAGCATCCATCTTAGATAATGTATCCTTTATTTCCTTAGTAAAGTTTAATGTGTCACTTAACTACAAAAATTAGGTAACAACATTATTTATATAATCTTCGAAGGTAGCAAGAATGGTAGATAATTCTACTTGATCAATAGCTATTTTCTAAGCTACTTTCTCCAAAAATTTATTTTTCAATTTCCTTTCTACCCTCTGTAGAAGCTTTTCTTGATCATTCACTTCCTCATTATACTTGTGAATAATGTCAACAAGTTGATCCAGGATTGGTTTTTTTTTATCAACCTCTATGTTCAGTGCATCAATAAATATTCTCTTGATGTCTTCAAGAACTTGATTTTAATTTTCTTTCTCTTCTCTAAGCTTTTTCTATTTATCCCTTTCCTTCCATAGCTTACCTAGAGTATCCATTTGATCAAGGGGTAGATTGGCAAGATCCCAAGCTAGTATTACAATATCTTGCTCTAGATAAATTTCATCAATAGAGGCTTCTACATCTCTTTACCCTTTTATTTATATACAACAAAAGGAAAATTTCCTTTCATTTGCTTAATACTTTAGTGCTTGGTTGAAGCTTAACCTCAACTGTCATTGCACTTGCAATATTAAAAACAATATAAATTGTACTAGAAATAGTACTAATAGTAGGAATACTTGTAGTACCTTGCTAAAACTTTTATACATAAAGGAATAAGAAGGTCAAAAGAGATCCAAACTTACACGGATTATTCTTTGATGATTGAATGCTCTCCATGTTTTTGTTGAGTTGATTGAGTTGTAGCTTGGCAAGGTCAAAATACAAGTTATCCTTCACCACCTGGTATGGAAGGTCAACAACATCGTACAAAATGTTGTTCAAATGATTCAAGCTATAAATCTTGTGGTCAATTAGATTGATGTTGAATTTGATTTCAATGTCAGTGATTCTATTCAACTTCGTGCCTCTACCATCCCATTCAAAAAGAGTCTTCTTCACAAGTTCAACCTGACCTAGGGTTTTAGTGGTCTTTGTCTTGTTAAGCATAGGGAACCCTTTGATTCTATGAATCATCTTGTTAGTGATTTGAATTGGTTGATCCAATGATAAATGCATATTGTAAACTTAGCTTAGAATAAACGTAATCTACTTTCCTTGAAATCTCTTGACATATGAAGGATATGTGTTAAACCTTTCATTTTCAAATGCTTGTACTTGGGTTTCAAATTCCCATCCACACAAATCTCATTATATGTCTTGTTCATTTCTAACGTTCCTAATTCTTGGATAGAATAGTGATAATATGACTAAGTATCATGAATTAGAAGTACCTTAGGAGGAATCTATGATTAAGCTACAACTAGGTTAAATTCTTCCACAATCGTTGGACTTAGTTTGAATGCAAGAGGGGTAAAAGCATAGATCAGTGTCATCGTTTGTGATACAAAAACCTGTTTTCGTCAAATCTCATTTCTCTATCAAAACTCAATTTTTAATAAAAACTAAAAATACCCTTTTATAGATTTCAGATTCAATACCATCATTATATAAATTTTTGATTGTTTTGATTAGTTATATTATGCTATAATCTAAAAATATTATAAGTTGATATTTCAACATTTCAGAAGATCCTCTCTCAAAAAATGAAAAAAAATAGTAAATCATATCAAAAAAATAAAAAAAAATATATTTATCACTAGAGGAGAGAATCCTCTTCATGAATATGTAATTTTTTTTCAAGAAGGTATAGATTTGATAGGGAAGTTTTCACGGGAGGAAAAAACTGTTGGATTCTGACAAGGTTGAACTTGAGTACTTATAACAAAGAAAATATACATAAAAAATAATTATTTCTTTTATTGTGCACTAGCTATACATGTCATCTATAAAATATTTTCAAATTATAACAAAAAAAGATGATTTGCACATACTTGTTTGACGGGAACTACATCCTATATTTTTTATGGTTAAAAAAGGGACTTCAAAATAAAATAAAATGAATAAATTCTTAGTCAAAAAAATAATAAAAATTATAGGCATAAAATTCATACAATTCTACACATTTCATCAGTTTACATCATCTTCATATTTTAAATGCAAATACCATTTTTTTTGTTCATTAATGTTGAACTGTCACATTCTGATATCACTTTTCTTTATAAAAGGTGACACAGGTTTGTGCTTTTACCCAGAGCTTTGTAATCAAATCCTCAAACTAACATTCCCAAACCTTTCTTTACTTTGGTGCTAGAAGGTGCCATACTACTCAATAATACTTCAAATGTAGGAATAAACATTGATGAAATTGCTCTAAATTTCTCGGGGGCTCTAGTATGCTCTTTACTGTTAGCTCTAAAATTCATAGTGAAACAATAGTCCACCAAGAGGGGGTGAATCACTTACTTGATAATTAAAACATTTATCTTCTTTAAGAAAACTTAACTATTCAACCAAAGTAAACAAAAATCATAATAAAACATACATGGATAATTACTCCTTGATATGTTGACTATAGAAATCATTGATTAGAGGGGAAATCCTAGTGGGAATGATGCCCACAAGATGATGTACTAATACAAATATTACTTGTTAGAGGATGGACCCTATTAGGAGTCTATTACAATATTTTGTACATAGAGTCCTTGTTAGAAGACTTTGAATTTCTATGAGGAGATTCGAACCCTATTAGGAGTTGTGCCAACCCTATTAGGAGTTGTAGTACAATGAATGCAAGATGAGTCCACTACTTAAACATGCAATTTCAACTACAAGAAGAGCTCACTGCTCAAACATGTAATTTACTATTATGTTCTTTTTCCTTTGTTCTTTCAACTAAACCAATCATTGTTAGACCTTTTAGACTAGGTCAAAAACCTTGAATCCAAATACCAAACCTTAGATCACTTAGCAAAACCTTGACAATGAAGTTTCCCTCACTTCTTCTCGACTCTACTCAACTTCACATTTGGCACTTGTTGCTACTTATCATCAATTATTAATCCATGCCATGATAAAGGAAAATATCATTCCTTTATACTAAGTCCTCAAAAAAATTCCCTAAGTAGATTGTTAGACCTTCTCAACTAATTATTATAGAACCACTTTAAGAGCATGTTACACTTAGCAATAACATTAATCTTCTGCCTTGCAACTTGAATAACTTGCCATACACACAATATTATGACAAGAAAACTTAGCCACATCATTATCACCATGTCTTCTACATGTCCTAAACCTCAATTCTCAAAATAATTCTACTAATAAATATAACAAGTTTACCAAAGCATGCCTCTGTAAGCTCTATCTCAGAATAGACATCACCAAAACCTACATAACTTCTTCCAAAATTATCATTTCATCTGTAAAAATTAACTACATATGATAGATACTTATAAGTCTCTCCCATAACCTTGGATAGTTATAATACTCAACTAGCCATCCATACCAACTTTATCTTTCCACTATTCTTCTGTCAGATACCACAGAAAACTGTTATGTTGACATCAATGAAAAACTTAGTCATGAATGTAACATATCATTATAGTATCATATCTATATTACTCCCCTATAGGAATATTATCAAAACTCATGCTTGCAACCAATCTTCTAACAATCTCCCTCTTTGGAATTGATGGCAACATAGATGAAAAACATCTAGTTCCAAGAATACCAAAAAAGACTATTAATCTTCGTTTCAAATCCTCTCCATCAATCATTCTCCCCCATTGATATAACTCAATGTACTATTTGAAAAAATATCATTCCATGCTAAACTTATGCCAAACATACTATTTTTCCATGCTAATTCCAAACTTCTCCCTCAACATAATGTTTTTCATGCAATAGTTCTCAAAGGTTTTAGCAACCAATTTTACTGCATCAAATTTTGCAACAACTAATTCTTACTAGCTCAAGTGTCAAAAGACACTATTGAAAACAATATCAAACACGAGTGATAGATGACTCTATCCATCATAGATACTCCCCCATACATGAAGCATCAACATTCAGTCTAGAAAACAATGGTGCTCTATTACACTAGATTGATGAACTCTTGCATCTTCTACTCTAACATAGGAAGGGGTATAACCCCAAGCATATCTCACAAATACTCAAAAGTATCTTTGGGAAGAGGATTATTGAAAATATCTACAATTTGCTCTTTAGTGCTCACATACTCCAATCTGATTTCCTTTTCTACAACTTTCTCTCTCAACATATGATACTTAATAGAAATTTTCTTGGTCTTAGAATGCAACACTAGATTGTTAAACACATTTATCGTGCTCGTGTTGTCACAATGTATAACAACAAGTTCACTAATTTCTATCCTTATATCCTCCAACATTTTCTTCATCCAAATGACTTGATTGGAATTATTTGCTCCTGCAACATATTCTAATTTTTTTGTACTTTGAGATGTATGATCCTCCTTCTTGCTTAACCAAGAAACCAATCTTCCTCCAAGAAAGAGGGTTCCACCATTGGTGCTCTTTCTGCCATCCATACTACATGCCCAATCTACATTAGTATAAGCACTTAGAGTGAAATCATTAGATCCATGACAACATAATCTAAACTCTAATGTTCCCTTTAGATATCCAAATATCCTTTTTATTACTACATAATGCACTTCTCTAGGATTAGCCTAGAATCTTGCAATAATTCCAACTACATTTGCTATATCTGGCCTTGTGTGAGTCAGATATTGCAATCCTTCAATCATAGTTTTATAAATTTTTTTGTTGAATAGTAGGTGTCTCATCCTTTTTAGATAACTTGGGTCTAGTTACCATAGGTGTATCAACAGGTTTGTATGTTTCCAAACCAAACCTTTTCATTAAATTCTTCACATACTTAGTCTAAGAAATAAAGATTCCTTCTTTTTTCTGTACAATCTGTAAACCTAGAAAATATTTCATTTCTCCTATCATACTCATGTCAAATTCTTTCTTCATCTCTTTAGCAAACTTCTTACTTTCCTCATTATTACCTCTAAATATGATATCATCAATAAATATTACCAAAATCATCAAACCATCATGAATTTCTTTCTAATATAGATTACTATCTATCATACCTTTGCTATATCCAAGTTTTTTCAAATTTTTGTCCAACCTTGCATACCAAGTTTTTGGTGCTTTCTTTAATCCATACAATGCTTTCCTTAATCTTCATACTATGTCCTTGTCATCTATCAAAGGACATCCTTTAGGATTCGCAATGTATACCTCTTCTTCTAATTTTCCATTCAAAAATGATGGCTTAACATCCATTTGATATACTTTGAATTCCTTCTATGCTACATAGGCTAAGAATAATCTTACTACTTCTATTCTAGCCACTAGAGCATAGGTTTCCTCATAATATATCCCTTCTTTTTGTGAGTAACCATTACATAAAAATCTTTCTTTGTTTCTTACTTCACCTTGTTCATTCATTTTGTTTCTGAATATCCATTTAGTTCCTAACACATTCTTGTCTACTGATCTGGGAACCAATTCCCATGTCACATTATTTACTATCTAATCCAATTCTTCTTTCATAGCTTGTTTCCAATAATCATCTTTGCATGCTTCATTTGCATTCTTGTGTTCAACTTGAGATATCAAACATAGTTCTTCATTGACTCTAGTTCTTTTCATCACACCTTTATCTTTGCTTCTGATGATCTACTTAGATGGGTGATTCTTTATCATATTCTTTCTTGAAGTAGTAGTTGTTATCTCAACTCTTGGTTCTACTAAAGTTTTTGAGCTTTTCCTTAGCTTTCCTTCATTTTGTGAATCATTGTTAGTCTCAAGAAATACCTCATTATTACTTGGCTTAGTAACTGTTAGAAATAGGGATTACTTAGAGGGGGTTGAATTAGTAATCTACAAACTTTAGTCACCAACTAGATTTTATTACTTACTTTAGACCATGCATGACAAAGAAACAAAGTAATGCTAAACAATAACAATAACAATTCACAAAGACAACTCATAACACCATATTTTGTTAACTAGGGAAACCCTAGCCAAGGGGAAACCCTAGTGGGGATAATACTCTTTAGATAATATACTGATATATACATTCCTTGTTAGAGGATGGACCTTGTTAGGAGTCAATGACAAAATTCAGTATAAGAAGTCCCTATTAGGAGACCTTGAAACCCTATTAGGAGATTCCAACCCTATTAGGAGTTGTAGTAACATGTATGCAAGATGAGTCCACTGCCTAAACATGCACTTCTAGTTACAAGTAGAGCTCATTGCTCAAATAAGTAATCAGACTAAACATAAGTACTATATCTTCTTACTCATTTGATCTTCAACTTGATCTTGGATCACCAAATAGCTCATATAAAACTTTGCATCTATCACTTTCACAAGAGTTCACATATAGTCACAATTTTTAATTCACAAATGCACTTTACATATTCTTACACTTATTATTGCAAAATGTCCTTTGCATAAATACCATGCCTTTACACAAGTTATTGCTAGGAGGGCTAAGACCATAAACCACTTTTCCAACTTAGAGTAGACATTTAGGATGTCGATCCTAATTGGACAAGTAATTATTTTGTAAACAAAACAATTCTTTCCTTTAATTCTGATGTCTTGTTTCACTTCAAACATAATTATCTTTGTTTTGTGTAGTAAGTACTAACTTTTGAGGTTCTTGAACCACCAAATAGCTCATATAAAAAAAACTAGATATCGCTTTCACAAGAGTTCACACGTAGTCACAATTTGTAATTCATAAATGTACTTCACATATTCTTACACTTCTTATTGCAAAATATCCTTTGCATAAAATAGTAGACATCTAGGATGTCAGGCTTAATTGGACAAGTAATTATTTTATAAAGAAAAAATTTCTTTCCTTCAATTTTTCTGTCTTGTTTTGCTTTAAACATGAATATCTATGTTTTGTACAATCTGTACTAACTTTTCAGGTTATACACATCATCACCAACATGTATACCATCTCAATAAAACTTCACTAATCATAATATGACATCAGCAACAACATATAAACAAAACAATACACTACTATAAACGAAATTCTATACTTAGACAATTTTCTAATTACCAAACACTAAGTATCTTTATTTTTGAGGTTTCCTATGAATATTTACATAATGTGTTGCCATAAATGCAAACAATTACATATCACTATTAGCCAATTGTCAACAATCTCTCCATTTGGCATTGATGACAACAAAATATGAAAAATTGGCTAAGTGACAAAAACTTAACACTACAAAAATAAATAACACCTAAAATCTATTACAATTTATTTATCTTTACATATGCTCCCCCTTCCAATATACTTTACACTTTTATTTTTTCTTGACCTCATTTTACAATTTTCACATTGTATCTCTACCCCTTTGACATCAATGACAAAGGTCAAAATGTCAAGATTCTGTCCAAAAACTATCCAAAAAACTTGTGCTTCCTTTTTCTAATATGATCTTCATGCAATCATCAAAATTATCCTTTAGACTATCCATACCCTTAGTCCATGTTCTCTTGGTAGATTTATCTAAGGTGAAAATTGCACATAAAGAATATGATGCAATCTCAACTACATTAAGATCTATACAAAAAGTTTGAATATGTGTCCTTGGCCTTGACACATTCCTCTAACTACTTCTCAACAAAAGATAATTTTAGAGCAATAGATTCTCTAAAATCATATGTCCTCTTCAAAATATGTTCCTTCCAAAGTTCTAGTTTCTTGATGTCACTATGAATACTGGCCACTCGTCCATCAAAATCATCTACTTTACAAGATGGATTCTAGATCTAGCTATACAAAGCCTCTAGCTCACTCACCTTTACTTATATCTAACTATCAATGTCTTTCATTAGCTTGTATGATAAGGTACACTTAACATACAAAATTTTCCCTTCTTTTTGGCATTTTTGAAGTTCTTTTATACAAGTATCAAGATTAACTAAGTCATTCTTGATATTCTAACAGATGGTGCTAGATAAGTTAGAATCATGGGAAATATGTGTATTTTCCTCTACAACATTCAACAAATTGGTAAACTCTTCATCAAATGATTTTAGCATTTCTTGTGCCCTCTATTTAGGATTTGGTTTAGTGTGTTGTACTGCCAAAGTACCATGCAGTCTACTTGTAACTTCCATTAGGGTTCTTTCTAATCTCTAAATCTTTAAGCTTCTTTCAAAGAACCAACACTCTAATACCAATTGTTGATTGATGGAGGAGTGAATAGGATAAAAAGGATACTAAGAGAGGGAGGTGAATCAAAATCTTTAACACTTTCTAACTTTTCACCAATTTAGTCACACCTATCGATAATTTGTGCATGTAAAACTAGTAATGTAAATATGTTGTAACATATAAGTTTGATCAATCACATCCATGAAAATAAAACATATACATAGTATTTGTTATAAAGAAACCCTCCAAGGTGAAGGTAAAACTAGGGTGGGGGATGACACTTACAAATCTTCACTAATATAGTAATAAAGTTAACCAATTAAGGTTACAATATTTGACAACAAAATATGATCTACCCTGTGAGGGGTTTGTCATGTTAGAAGCTTAAGAGACTATTAGGTCCAACCTTTTTAGAGAATTTAACACTTACAACAAAGTATGGACCTTATTAGGAGATTCACAAAGATCTATTAAGAACACTTTGATAAGAGATTACCCTAATTCAAGTCTATTAAAACTGATTCTATACATGACTCGGTTTTTTATGTAAGCTAATTTTGAGTCTCCTCCTTACTAATTGACCCTCTCCTTTGATCTAATATTCTTTTCTTTCCTTTTCACTTCACTACAATGAATAGGTCACTCGGTCTATTAGATGATAGCAAAACCCTTCAATGACTTCTAAAGTAATCTCAATCCTTTTTTTTCAATAGCTTAATGTTTACACATAAGATCTTTTCATCTCCTTCTTTATGTCTATATGATCTAGGTTAAGATCATCACTATATAAAGACTTCTATAAAGATTTTTCTAGATGATTCCATGTTTTTCCTCTTCATCATAATCATCAAACACACATCATAAGCATTGGTGATCCACAACATGTAAATGGTTTGTAACAACCTTTGATAGTATTAAATATTCTATAACAACCTCTTCTAAACTTAAATATTCCTTACAAGTCAACTTGATAATGATTTTTCCTAAAACTTTATTCCATTCCTAATTTTCATGTAAAATCTATGTAGCTCAGCCTTTACTATTTCTTGATGCTCAATATTACCATTTATTGACATTGATTGTGCTTGGTATATACTAAGTGACTCATCACATGTATTCTAAAAGCTTGCTCAGTAACTGTTGAGCTCAAATCTTATACAAATAATATAGTGTGATCCAAAAACTTGACTCATATAGAGCTAAGCACATGTGTGCTTATGTACATTGTTGGAAATGATTGAAAGGATTATGAATGAAGAATAATGGAATTGGTAAAGAATTTTTTCAATCATTGTTTTTTCATTGATGTCAAACTTGCTACTTGTAGGAATGACAATTGCTTCAGTGATCCAAAGACTATCAATTGGTTGATTGACAAGGAGGAGGCAATCAATAAGATGTAACTAGAGCATCTAGAGAAAGGTTGAAGTTATGATGTTGTAAAGAAGTATAAGGATCAGCTAAGCCATTGATTAAATAGTGTATTGATGACATACTCTAAGACATAGAGAATGGACACACTAAGACACATCAAAGATGTAAGGTTTATCTAAGTCATTTGTAAAGCCTAACTAAGTTCATTTGAGAGAGCTGAGAAATATAGTTAGAGCTAAGTAAATTCTTAGTTGAAGCCAAGCAAGTTCAACTTTAGTGTGTGCTAAGCAATCTTTCAGGTTCCAAGTAGCAAAAGAATGTTCAGGTGCCAAGTAATTGTTCAAGTGTCGAGTAACTCAAGAAAAGACTTTAGGTGCCAAGCATTAAAAAAAAGGTAATGGATGCTGAGCAAATCTCTTCAGGTGCCGAGCATCAGTAAATGCAATAGAAGCCAAGTAATATAAAAGGAGTCGAGCATTAGTAAACCAATGATGTCGAGTTGCTAAATTATTTGTTAAGTCAAAAGATTTGCCAGATCAGTAATAATAATTTTTTTACATTGAGTTTTGTGAATTAGTTGGATGATAAGGATGATGAGTAGATATCATAGAATTTTATGTAAACCATGAAAACCAATTCAAGGTGAATGCTGGTGGACTTATCATGAAGTTTCTAGAAGAAGCCATTTGGAGGGAAAATAATATCATTTTCTCAAATCAAATCAAGATTTGAGTGGGAAATGAAGAAAAAAAAATCTTTATAAGGAGTTACAGGT
This sequence comes from Cupressus sempervirens, assembly GCA_028749045.1. NCBI lineage: Eukaryota > Viridiplantae > Streptophyta > Pinopsida > Cupressales > Cupressaceae > Cupressus > Cupressus sempervirens. Next base: position 760,272,834 of record CM053786.1, on the reverse strand, counting down.
TAGAGATCAAGTGTGTGTGAGAGGGAGTTGGTCATAAGTGTGATCATGAGAAGAAGCCAAGAGAAGGCTAGTGTGAAGTGTCAAGAAAAGGACATAATGAGGAGTAAGTATAGAGCATCAAGACTCTGAGTTGATCAAGTGACCATAGAGTGCATTGGTATAATGAGTAGAAGAACTAAAGGAGACAGATCTTCAAGGGTGAACAAGTTGTTAGCACTACAAGGAAGAAAATCCAAGCAAAGAAAGGAACTAAAGAGTGATATGAAATCTGCAAGGTTAGGGTTCCAATCTTTATCAGGTCAAAATCTTTCTAATACTCTCGTCCCATTGCATTAGACATTGAAATCCTACATTGTTAGGTTAGCTTAATAGCTAGGTGGATAAGCCTCACGAAAAGGATAGAAGATCCCTAGGAGAAGGATACAAGATCCTCAAGAGAAGGATAAGAGGTCCTTAGGAGGAGGATAGGAGATGCTTAGAAAGGGATAAAAGATTCTTTTGAGAAGGTGACTATAAATCCCATGGATTTGGGTGGGCCTAACAACTCTATGTAAATCCCTTAATAGGGTGACATTCTAAGTTGAATGTTCTTAAGTCCTCTAATAGGGAACACTCCTAATAGGGTGTAGAAATCCTTTAATAAGCTCACATCTTATAGTGTGTAAAACCTTTAACAAGGCAAACCATCAGAAGTGGTTGAAATCAATTGCATAGTTATTTTGTGGGTGTCATCCCCACCCCAGTTTTACCTTCTTATTCCTGGAGGGTTTTTGGGTTACCAAAATCCTTTATGTTATGTGGTAATGCATATTTACCTTTAATGATTGTTTAATATTTAATTGCATGCATGATAAGAAAGTAAAAAGGATAATACTTCTAATTCACTCTCATTTTATTAGAAAATTGGATTGGACATTATTGGACCTTGAATAACTAATTCACCCAGCCCCCCCGCCCAGTTATTCTAAAGAATTCTAACATACATGACTCGACCTATATAGAGTATCTTGGTCATAGTAATGACTCTCAGAGTCTGCCTTGTAAATGACTGAGTGGTTTACACTAATAAACAACATTGGCCAGAGATACCAACAATCTCCTCCATTTACATTACTAGGAAAAAAATTATTTTCATATTTACATCACTTTGGCTTGTTTACATCTATACAATACAATTTAATAATAAGCTTTCCCCCTAATTCATATGACATATGAAAATTTTAAAAAAATACAATACAAAAATAAATAAAAAACTATTTTACCTTTATTCAAATCTATGCATTGTACATTTGTACTTCTTTTTCCTTTCTTTTTCATCTTGTTCACATCACATTACTCAGTCTCTCTTCAATTTTCTTTGTTCATCTTCACATCTCTTTCCTTCTACACATATCTCATTCCCCCCTTTTTTTTATCACTATATGTCACTACTTATGGGGTTGAATGGGTAGAAGTAATATATATGTCTTAATGAATTCCTTGTTAATTATGGTAATCATGGATAGTGCATGATCCCAAGTGGTTCTTTTTGCTTCCAAAAAGTGATTCTGTAAGTGAAGTCTTCCAACCAAATTAACTAAACTATCAGTCACTGATAAATTGTGATCTTCTATGATAAGATCCTGGGTTGTTTTTAGTTCTCTTTCTATGACCTCAAAATGAGGTATCATCATTACTTGAATAGAGATCAATTTGGATCTCATATTTTTGCCATCCACCTAAAGCCTAACCAATGTGCCTATAATGTTGTTGGATTCCTTCATCTTAGCTTGAATTGAATTTCCTTTTGCTTGAATATAGTGAGTAGATCTTGGCACATTTGAAAAAATTATATACAAATGGTGTATAACCTTTTCTTTCTCTTGTAGTAGCACTTTATTCTTGGTAATAGTTATGGAAACTTTGTCCACAACCTTGGTTTCAAATCTTCTTGCTAACTAGTCTATTAACTTCTCATTTGACTCCATATTTCTAGCATTAACTTGTTCAACTATATTTACAAGATGGTTTGTGATTGGTGCATCTTCTCCAAAATTTTGAATGTCAAAAGCATAAAAAAAAATGCTTTACCTTGTGTAGTACATATTTTTGCTTGTACTCTCTTTTGAGCTCTTCTTGTCTCTTCTTCATCAAAATTTATTATATAAAAATAGTTTGCTCCAAGGTGAAATTTTCTAGATCCAATTGTGACATTTCAATGATTTCATCTAGACTAATTTCAATATCTAATGAAACATCTTTTATTTCTTTTCACTTTTTTCTAGGTGAAGGAGTGATGTTGCTCGACACTGGTTTTGGAGGTTATGAGGGGATGTCACCACTTGATCGTGTTTTTGCATCTATGCTCGAGACAATAATAGTCACACTCTTGTTCATCTTTATTTGATTCTTTGTCTTCCTCAATATGATTTCCTAAAACAATATTATCTTTTATATTTTTTTTCTATGTCTTTACCATCTACCTCTATGTTTGTGAGCCTTGACTGATTGGCTTTTGGAGTGTTAGGGGTATCAACATGCATAGTAGACATGTTGCCTTGTGGACTTGACACACTTGAGTTCTCTCCACTACTGTATCCATCATTAATGTTTATAACCTCTTTCTTCTTTGTAGTTACCCAAAAATGCTCTTCCATAAAAAACTCACTTTGTTGTTGTACAACTTCCTCTTTATTTTGCAAGATAAAAAAACATTTTGTATTTAGGAAGAAATATTCTCCTATACCATTTCAAAAATTTATGTCATTCATCTTGTGAAAAATTAGGCATAACTCTAACTAATGTGTTAGTTCTTATCTGTTTCTCTACTACTTCAGCCTATTATCATCTTCTCTCTAGTCTACCATAAATATCTTTGGGTATCTTCTTTTCTATTGCACTAGGAGATTGTTTTTGATTTTCAAAGATAGTTTTTGATTTTCAATCACTTTTACCATAGCCTCTTCAACTTTATTTCTATCATCATTATCTACTATGTCATATCTAACATATCTAAAACTAGATAATCTTATAGATCTTCTTAAGGTTTCATATACCTCATCAATAGTCTTTATCTACCTAATAGGTGGTCCTCTAACCAATCTCCTTCTGGTTCTAGGTTAACTAGGCTCAACAGTCTCTACTACCTTCTACTTTGTAGACTACTCGACACTAGCAGCTACCCTAGCCCTTGGCTTGTTTGGTGGTGGAGGTGTCATTGTCATCTTATTATATGTTCCTTTAGCCTTCTTTCTTGGTGGCATGACAATAACTAGGGATTTAAACTTGTCACCTTCTTCTTCTTCTTCCTCATCACCACTATCTTTTTTTTTTATCAATTTGCAATGGTTCCTTACCCTTGCCTAGAGTTCCCAACTTAGCTTCTAGGTCTTCAATTATTTTCTTTATTTACTTCTCTTTGGAAAATATCTTGTTATTCATAGTTATCCTTTCTTTGGCTTCCTCACATCTTCCAAAAGTTTAAGCCTTGGTGTCTATCTCCTCTTTTAGTAATGCCTCAATATTTTCCCTTACAACATCACTTTCTATCTCATATTCAAAACTTTGTAACCAATCCTTCCTCATCTTAACTACCTATGAAAAAGTGTTATCCATGCCAACAAGATAACATATGCCACTATAGTATCTTGTAACCAATTCTTTAGGAATCCTCATTCTTCTTTTCATCCTTTTCTTAAATTTTTCAAAATAATAATTCATTTTATTATCAAAATTTTCTCCCAATTGAGTAATCTACTCATCGATATGCTTTTTCTTGCTCCCTTACAACATTACCAATACCAAGAAAGTAGTTCTAGATATGAAAGAAAATATAAACAATGAGGGATCCAAACTTACTGATTTAATCCTTCACATTTCTTATTGATGATAGATTTTCTCCAAGTTGCAACTTATGTAGCTCGACAAGATCATACTCATGATCTTTCAACACAATCTTCCAATGTTGATCCATAGCCATACAATGTACACTATTTAATTTGCTCGAATAATAGAATTTTGTAGTAATGATTCTCACTAAAAATTCAATTAATGGATCATAAATTCTTGTAATGGATAGACCATGTCCATTCCACTCTACTCCAATGTTGTCTTCAACTTCTTCATGGCTCAAACATCCCATGGTCTTCTTCTTTTCTAGGGTTGGATAACTTGTAACCTTGTGTATCATTTTCTTCATGATTTCCATTGGTCCGTTCTATAACCAATACTTCATATCATGAATTCTTCTCAAAATAAATTTAGTCTACACAATCTTGAAATTTATTGGGTACTCGAGGGCATGAGTTAACCCTTTTGTTTCAATAATTTGAAATTTGTCCTTCAAGATTCCTTGATCACACTGCTTCTCATAAGCTTCCTTGATTTCATAATCTTCTACTTCTCAAATTTTTCACATATAACAACTTCTAATATTATGGATCATAATGAATTTAGATGGTATCAAAGATAACACACCCATTATGTATCCCTTCATATAAATCTTTGGAATAGCACAAAATTTAGGTGGAGGATGTCACTCTTCACCAATTGAATTCTACTTGCCTCTTGCCTCATTCTAGTAGTTTATGAAGCTGCCATTATCGTAGATAGGGTTTGAAATTATTTCTTCACTAGATACTCAACATAGTTAAAATTCTCTACTCATTCAAGCTTCTTGATCAAGTCTCCCTTGAAATATTTTCTAGTTGCTAAAATTGCTAAATTCCTTCGTGCTCTAAAAAATCTAAATGCAAGGTATGAAATAATATGTTTGAAATTTTTTATATAGCTTCTTCTCAATCAATTAGGTTCTCCATTAATGTTGCATACTTAGATGAGTGGAAGCTATTTATCTCAATCAATATTGATTCCTTTCAACTAGGCCTGGGGCTCGGTCTCTTCCATGTCACTCGGTCTCTATCATTCTTGAAATGTTCATTCTATGTTACAATACTCAATCAATATAGACAATTTCATTACACTTGGAAACATTTCAAAAATTTATTCTTATGCATCTTGTATACACAAATATGAACTTTTGGCACATTTATATGTAAGGAACTGACATATGATATATCAATTAAGTATATAGTTCCATACATACCTCTCTTGCTTAGTTTGAGATAGGGTGTGTGCACCAAGTTGGTGTACAAGAAAAATGACATCCCCCCCTCGCCCTGCCCCCCCCCTCCCCCCCCAAAAAAAAAAAAAGAAAGAAAAAAATATAATTACCCAATCAGGTTACTTAAAAGTGAAATGTTGACTAGGCTTGGTATCCAAACCTAGCCATTGTACTTAAAATGTGCTGATCAAGTTTTGTAAACTATTTTTTTTTTTTTGCTATCTATGTTTGAGGGAATTTTTATACCCTAAAATTGCAGCTGTAGCATGGAGTGTGGAGGAGCACACCAAAACTCAGTTAGATTTATCATAAAAAATAGTTTTTGTTGCATTTCCATCCATGGCACTCCACATACAAGGTAGGTCTTCATTCTATTCGTCATTTATTTTTTTTATATAAAATTTTGTAATGTGATTTTGTAATTTATAAGTTTTGTAATTTTAAATTTTTTTACAACTGCCTCCTATAAACCTTCCATGCATACAATTACATCATTTAACTACCACACAAGAGGACCTCATAAATCACTTCTCACAAAATAGTGCTAACATTACCCAAATGGTCAATAGGTTACAATCATCTACACTTTGTGACCACTCAACCATAGCAAGTACACTTGAACAAATGACCCAAAATGAAAATTAGGTGTCTAGGGAGGTTACAAAATTGGGTACATGGAGGGATAGGTGTTGTGCATTTTATGTCGATGGGTTATCATATCATCAAGTGAAAGATAAAGACACAAAAAAAGGTACTATATGTTCTCTTTTCACCTATCCTATATCTACTAACTCCCTATTACACACAACCAAAACTTTTCCTATTCATTAATGCACTCATACTAGAATGATATCATATTTTTGGAATATTTGGTATATGGTATTTGACCTACCACCATGTAATAATTATGAGGTGCCTCTAATTTTTTTCAAAAATCTATACTGTGAGTTCATCCTTGGCAAGAATCCAAATTACTTTGAAATCCATTAGTTCTAGGGTAGAGGAAGAGGCTCTGCATAGGATAGACCTGGGGCTCATAAGGTGGTACCAGAATATGAAATGAGATGTAAAGCATGAAAAACCATGCCTCATGTTGTGCTCCCATCAATTGCAAAGGAGTTTATTGATTTATAGACTCTTCATGCAACTACATCATTAACACACGTTATCATTCATCATGACTCATTAGTTAGGTGGTTTTCCTTGACCTATGACACCTCAACCATCATTAGATGCACCTTTAGGGTCATGAAAAAATGAGGAAGCTCCATGATCATCACTTGTAGCACTAGGGTCATCAAAACATGTGATAACTCCATCATCATCACCTATGGCACCTCGGTCATCATAGCCTATGATTGTTCCATCAGCATCACCCACACCACTAGTGTCATCTCTACTTGTGTCACTTGCACCACTAGTGTCATATTCTCTTGTGCCACCTACACCACCAATGACATCATCACTTGTGCCACTTGCATCATCATCAGGTGCATCATTATAGTCTTTAGGGTCAATCAACATTTTTGTTTTAGCTGTCAATAAATATGTGATGTGATAGATATGGAGGCATCTTAGGATGGAGTTTCATCTCACCCATGTGCATATTATAGGCATACATTTTATTTATACAAAGGTGGGTATTTCACACTCACAAATGATTTGATGGTGGTGGTCTTCGATGGAAAGGGGATGCAGGTTCATTTATTTAAGTTTTGAAATGATATTATTTAATCACCTAAATATCGTAAAAGTAAAATGAAATAAAATTTATAGATCACTCTAGATTGATATGTGAACAATATTCAATTCAATGTTTAGAAGGAAGTATGAGAACACCATAGAATACTCATTCTACTAGAGGTATGAAAGTGCAAATTCCCTCTGTGCCTCTAAACCACATGATTTTTTTCCTTATCTCTTTCAGCCATTGGTATGAAAGTGCAAGAACTCTTTGCCTCTTACTAGTGTTTTATAGAGATCTATGATCTGTATGATTGTATCTCCTTGGCCTATGAATAATAATATAAGTGAATCTCTCTTTCCTTGTGTCATTCATCTTGGTCTTCTAATCTACATGTGATTATTAGATTAAAGCAAGTCTAAATGTGTATATCCTTAGTTTCATTCCGGTTCAATAGTCATATATGGGCAGAGATTGGTCAGAACACTCTATTTTGGTGCATCACCTCTTTAGATTAGATTAGGTAAATTTTCTTTCATGCTCTCCTTCTCCCTTTTCCTTTCCAAGAGTAGTTAGGTGCACCCTGATAGTAAGAGGAAGCTGGCCTTCTCTAGAGACTCAACCTCATAGTTCAAGTCCCACAGCTTGGAGGTTATTTCCATGTTTCACTAGGTTGTCCTCATGCATAGGCTTTGGACAGGGGTGCAAACCTCAGTGACAACAGTTTTTGGCACACCCAGTGGGACTCTTTTTATGAAAATCTCAATCCTACTGGTGTCAAAAGGGAAGATTTCAAGATCAATACCGAGGAGATAGTATTGGATTCAGCGTTTAAGCCTTCAAGAGGCTCATTCTTCAAAGTACTTGGCAACTCCGAGCTTCAAATACATATCTGGTTCTAGACCAAAGTTGCAGTGATTTATGCCCAGAGCTGAAACAAGGGCATCTTCTAAAGGTATGTTTCAGTATCAAGAGCTTTCATTTTCAAATCCTAGAAGAAGGAAAACTAGAATATCTTTATCACCAATTAGGAGTGCAATAGTAACAAATACACCTAAAAGATCTATCTCTACTCCTCTTGCTATTAGATCTCAACCTAGACTATCATCAATACATATCAATAGATCACTTGTCTATATGGAATTTCCTAGAGCTCATACTTTTTCCACCTTTAATGGTGGAAGCCATCTCTTATTAGCCCAAAGACATGACATACCAATAGCTGCACTCAAAAGTATACCAGAGTTTACTGGTGAAACTTCTATCTCCCCCTTAGAACATATTCAAGAGGTTGCAAATGTCTGCAATATCAATGGTATTACAGAGGATGATGTTATAGTTAGGCTCCTAGCCTCATCCTTGAAAGGAAAAGCAATACAATGGTATAGAGGTTTAGCTCATCATTCTATAATAGATTGGGATTGGTTAGGAGCAGGATTGTGCAAACATTATGAGGATAAAAGTGACTATTTGTCACTTTTTGAGTAGTTGACTACTATAAAAAGAGCCCCCCATGAATGTATGATTGATTTTAATTATAGATTTCAAAAGACATGGGATAGAATACCTACTTTAGTGAAGCCTCCCCCTGGTAATGTCTTCTTACATTACCTTAGAGCTTTTAACAGTGATATTGCCACTACAATCCAAACTATGGGAGGAGATACCTTGCCTAATGCTTATGACATAGAAATAAAATCAGAGAACATCCTAATACAAGGAGGTAAGCTAGCTCCAAGGCCTCCTATGCCTTTCTTCCTTGATGTTTCAAATCATCAACCAACAATGGCTCCACTTCCCACAACTTCTACATCATAATCCTTTGTCCCAGTCCCTCAAGCTTCCACATCTTCAAATGGGATAGATGAAATCAAAGAGATGATGCAATCTTTGATGCAGAACATGGATAAAAGAGAAAAGATTGCGAGATTATGGGGAGAAACTAGAGGATAACTCCTCTATGATGCAGAAAGTAAGTAACAAGGTGGTGACTTTTGAAAGACAACAATCTCAAGGTATTAAGCCGCATCAATTGCAATATCAAACTCCAAGTAGTGGTAGGCCTCCAAATCCTAATCATTGGAAGAATTCTTTTGATCAGAATAGGCAGGGTGGCCATGCTTCAACCTCAAATGTAAACCAAAGTAGGGCCATAGTCCCTTAAAACAATATGGCTCAAGATCAAGATTTTTGTCCCTCCTATAACTACTCCTATGCCTATTGTATGTGTCAGAAGGCTAAATCTTTTATGGCTTTGATAGTCCAAGAACCTACAGTAAAAAAATCATACAAGGAGGACCAATCTAAAGATGCCTCAGATATGCAAAGACAGGGTGATTGCTCTTTTATGAATCATATGATGGAGGAGCATTGTAATGTAAACCAAGATTCGATTGTGCATAACACTAGAAGCAAAAGAAGAGCTATGGAAGATTTTGTCCCTCTTCCTCCCAATTAGGCCTCAACTTCAAATGTGATATATCATGAGCAAGAAGCAAATAATCAATCAAGTACCTTTCAGCAGCAAAGGAAAAATCATGGCTGAAAGCATACAAGTGATCCTCAGGTTATTCCATCTCAACCTCATACAATTGCAACTCCCAAAGCTTCTACTAAAGCACATGCTATGCCATTCAGTGTGGTAGAACAAATGAAGAAGAAAAATGTGAATATATCCATGTGGGATGCTGTTGCTACTATACCCATGCAAAAGAGGTTGCTGGAGCAAGAATTGGAAAGAATTGAACCAAAGGATCAGACACTCAGTATGGAAAGTGCCACAAGCCTAGTACAACCATCAAGGGAGGTAGAAACAAGTAAAAAGGTTATACCTCCTCCATTCTATGTTTCTGTAATTATAGGGGAAAAACTAGTCCATAATTACATGATTGATTCAGGGGCTAGCAGTTTAGTGATGCCTAGGTGTGTTGTTGATGCTTTGGGAATGAAATATGAGCCCATTGTTAGGGATATATTATAGTTGGATGGTAGTACTATCAAGACTATAGGGATCCTTAGGAATGTGGAGATGACCTTACATGCATGCCCTAGTTGTACTGTAACCCAAGATATCTCTGTTGCTGAGGTCAAGCCATATTTTTCCATCTGTCTGTCAAGAGACGTTACTGCCCAAATAGGTGGTTTCATATCTTTTAATTGGTCATATATGTCTTTCAAGACAAGATATGGAGCCAATGCTTCAATCAGAGTAGAGCCTCTAGCTCTCCATCATACTAAACCCTATACCCCTAACCCCATCAACATGAATTGCCCTATTCTAGAGATGGATGAGAACGACATAGTGAATGAGCCCACCACTCCCCCAGCAGAGATACCTAATTTTTTCTTAGATGAATGGGCTAATTCATATCAATTCAATATTATGCTAGAAACCCTTGAGATAGGTCTTAGTACATATTGTATATTGGAGAAAGATACTCTAGTTCCCAATCTCATGGAAACTAAAGAAGATATGAGTGGGATATGGAGTATGTACTTTGATGGATCAAGAAATAAAACTGGATTAGGGGCTGGTGTGATGTTAATTTCTCCTGCACAAGTAAGGTACTATTTCTCCTTTAGGTTCTAGTTCAATTTCACTAATAATGTGGCCAAGTACGAATCTTTGATTCAAGGTCTCCTACTTGCTTAAAAAAGAGGAATTCAAGCTTTAAGAGTTTAAGTAGATAGTGAGTTGGTGGTCAATCAAGTGAGAAATCATAATATCGCAAAGAATGGTTTTCTCAAGTCTTATTCATTTAGGGAATGGGATTTTTTTGAAGGTTTCAATGCATTTAATATTCAAAGCATCCCTAGAAAGGAAAATAGGCATGCTGATAGACTTGCAACAATAGGTGCATCTTATGATGTACCAAAGGAATCTTCAAGAAAAGAAGGAGCAACAAATCAGAGTGGTAGTAAGGCCTGCTATCCCTGATAACAACATCCATTGGCAAGTGTTTGAATTTGATGAGAAAATTGTAAGCTTCTTGCATAATGAAGCAGAGTTTTCAGGCAAGAACTAGTTGAGATTGTAAGATCAATATGGTGATCAGATCATTCATCTCAATTCTAACAAATTGCCATCTCATTACTCTAGAGAGTGTTTTTAATATTAATGATCAAGCAAGAGGTAGATATTGTAGACACCTAAAAATCCTTTAAAAAATAAAGTATTTTTATGTTTTGAAAAAATCCCTGATGACATCATCATTTATTAATTAATTAATTAATTAATTTTTATGCCATTAAATCCCTTTATCTTAATTAAAAATATTTAATTAAGGAATCCCTCCCAAAAATGTTTAAATCTTATTTAAACATTATTTCCTTATTTATTAATTATTTAATTAATAAATTGACCAAAAATCCTAAAATAAATAAAAAAATTATTTTTTGCCCAAAACTTGGCCAATTTCCTTATGACCAATAACCTCTTCCAAAATCTTCTAATCCTTCTTTAATTTTGATTAAAAGCTAATCCCATCATTTCCTACCCCTAATCCCAACTCAAAATATTTAATTAAGATTAAATATTAATCCTCATGTTTATTAAAAAAAAGTTTTAATAAATATCTCCTCAACCCAAACCCTTGAAATAAATAAAACTTTATTTATTTCATAAAATCTTATCCTAGGAAGTTCTAGACTATTCTAGAAAGTTTTTATCCTCATCCAAAGTCTAGACTCTTCTAGAAGATGTCTTTAACCCTAATCCTAATCCCCTCCTAACCTTCTCATATTCCCTAAACATGGGTTAAGATTTTCTAACTCAAGCCAAAGTTAACAAATATCTCCTCCTTCACCCACCCTCATTAATTGCAATCCACTTGCCATCCACTTGCCTAGTCCTAAGCCATCTCTAACCCTTCCTCTAATCATTTTTACAACCCTAAGCAAGCTTAAAACCCCCCTAAACCCTCAAATTCGAATTTCATGGTATCTCTCACAAATATCCTTAACCACAAAACTTTATAAAGCCCACAAAGTCATAAATGTTCTTACAAAGCACTTATGAAGGGTCTTTATGAAGATTTTATCTCTTGAGCCTCCTTTGTTGACTCATCCTTGGCCTTTCCTCCATCCTCTCACCTTGTGACATGTGTCACTCCCTGATTGGTGCTAAACAAGCACAATCCATGTGCTCCCTTTTGAGTGCATCCTAGCCCTCCTTAAGCTTTCATCTTTCCTTCCATCTTAGCCCTCCATCTCTCAAGCCTCTTGCCTATAAATTGGATCCTACCCCTTTGCAAAATAACACAATCCATGAAGTAAAGTTATAATGCTATTTTGAGAGCCAAATCCATACTAAAGCCATCTATCCACACCAAAAATCCACAATCATCCATTGAAGCCTTTGGAAGCATATTGAGCATACATCCTATCCATTTAGATAAAGTCACTCAACAAGAGAGCTTCTCATTGAGAGAGCCCATTAATGGCTCATATTTTCAATTGAGAGCTCATCTTAGTCTATCTTGAAGTTTATGAATTTTTTTTAGTTTGTAGAAGCTTTATTTAAATTTTGTTTCTATTAGCATACTAACTTTTCTCATATACATTTTGGCACGCCCGGTGGGACCCCGCATGGGTCATCTTCATTAGCTTTTTTAGTCAAGTTTTGTATGTCATTTTCTGATTTTGGCTAATTTTACTTGTTTTTGTGATTGGTAGGATTGTATAAATTGGTTTTGTAGGTCCACATGAGCATGAAGAAGACAAAGGAACTCATAATCTATCTCATAGTGTTTGCAGATTTTTCAAGCTTATAGGTGGACAAAGAACTTGAAATTCTTCTTCCTCTTCTTGTCTATATTCTTCTTATTCCATCTACTTCTTCTTCTTCTTCTTGTGGGAGATCTTGGCCATTTTTTTTTAAGGAAGCAAAATCATACACACTTCTTTTTAGTGCTTAAAATGAACCCCCAAATCATACTTAAATCCATTGAAAAAATAAAAAATTTGCAAAAAAGAAAAAATCTTTTAACAAGTGAAACTAAACCAATCTAATCATTTGCATCCTTGCAACATCAAGTTTTTAGATGCATTCATGCAAAATTAGGAACACTTCATTTTTGGGAATTTAAAAAGAACTTCAAGTTTCCATTTCAAAAGGTTCAAAATCAACACTAAGTGCACACTAAAGTTTTTTTTAAAAATCTCATGAAAACTAAGAGTCCTAAATGGTTGCCAAAAATTGTCCTAAAAGCTTTGTTATTTGTTCCAAACAAATGTCTTATTGCAAAATCTTGAATGTTTCTTAGAATTTTCATGCATCGAAACAATCTAGGAATATCATTTTTGGGCTTAAAACATGCAAACTAGAACACAAAATCTTGAATGAAAACCAAAGTCCAAAGATTCATTTTCACTTTTGAGTCCAAAACAATCTTGAATAATCTAAGGTTAAAACAAAGCACTTCAAAGTTTTTAAAACAACACACAAAATCTCAATCTTGAATGCTCAAAGGAAAAAACTTGAATGTTTAATCACTTATCTTTGAATGCATGTTGCTAAAATCACTCTTGAGTACCATGGATTAAAATCAAAGTTTTTTTTTTTTTTTTATGAATGCATGATTAAAACAAAAAATCCAATCTTGAATGCCATAGATCAAATAATCATCTTTTGGAGCATAAAAAGAATCTACATTTTTGTAATCTTTTAAGTTATAAAAACAAATAAAAATGCTTTGAGTGAGTTTTTCGTTGGACTCACCCTCTTTAATCACCCATCAATTTAACCATTGGTTGCAATCTCGGTGCCATCTATGGGGATGGGTCCACCTAAGAGGGTGTTAAGTGCTCCACGCAAATCAAACTCCACTCACTTGGGTTTTTAGTAGTTTTTCTAAGTTAGAAAATTCCTTGAATGCGCATTAATCTCACTCACACTTCATTTGGGTATAAAAATTGGACAAATCTTGACATGGAGGGCCTCCGGGCACGCGATTGAAATCAAATCTCACACACCTTTGTTTTGGGCTTAAAATAAACTCACACTCAATCTTGAATGCCTTAAAGAAAAATCAATCGATACTTGACGTGGAGGGCCTCCGGGTGCACGGGTTTACCTTCTTGTTGACCCTAACTCTTCTTCTTGTTTGCATTCTTCAATCAATTTTATTTTTGTCGATGCTTCAAAGTTGGAATAAACATTGTATCTTAAACATGAGTGCTTGCAAAGTCTAGATCAGAAAACTTAAGCGTCAGTTGGTAAAAGAACAAGCGTGTTTTTTTACCCAAGATCATCCAAGTCTTCTCTCCCCTTGTCGTCTTTCGAGGCCATCTTGGGTGCATAATATTAGGATCCAAAATCTTGTCTTAGCTTTTTAGGATTCCTACTTGGGGATTTCATCACCCCTTAGGACGACCTCAACTCCAGCGTTCCAACAGAGTATAAAGATCGCGAGGTGAATCCAAAGACACCTCTCTTGGGATCAAAATTTTGTCACTTGGGCTAAGCCTCAAGGAACTTTATACCCTTGAGAAGTGAAAGAGGAGAAGTGGGTTACCACTCCTCTCGGCTATGTGACATCTTTTTGGTTTCATCTATGGATTTGGGCCTCAAGTACCTTGTGTATATCGAGGACTCCCTAGCTAAACCAAATTTCATCCTTGTAGAAAGCTTCCTAGGATGTTGGTGTGTTTGACGTGCTTGCTGAAAACTTTTGTCTACTTTTTTGTTCATAGCTTTTGAATGAATGTTTTCCAATTTTGGTTGAAATCCTAGAAAAGTAGAAATCTCCCAGCTCAAGGCATACTTAGCGTAGCCACTGCCTCATCAGAAAATCATCCAAGCTCCTCCGCTGCAACCAAATCTATCTAGTTCCTTGCTTTAGAACAATCCCAAATCCAAAGTCTCTCCAAATCATCCCCCCCTAGCCAGCTAGAAACCCAATCCAAAATCACACCCAAGCCTTTAGAGAGTTGTTGTCATTCTGCTAGAATTTGTTATCCAATCAATCCGATTAATCCACCAGCCTCACCACGGTTATCCTTTTGACAGAGCTTTGTCTAGGGTAATCTAGCTTTGTCACCTGTTATCCCTCATCACCTTGAGCTAAAGGTTGGGATCCACAAGTGATCAATCTCATGTCATGCCCATAGGATCATTAGTCTATTCTTAGGTTGACACAATCTCCACCAATCCAGCGCATAGGAAAGCAAAACTCTCACCTTTTGACAACATGCCCTTGAAGTCTTCCATCCACAGGAAAGCCAAAAATCTCTAGCCAATCTTCCTTAGGTCTGTCATGCAGCTTTGACTCTCCCTAGGAAATCTTTCATCAGCCAATCCAAAATCTGTGCTTAACCCAAATCCAACCATGAGCTTCCGTGTTCATCCATACGCAAGACCCCATCCCCATCAAATTCATCATCAAAGCATGAAGTACCAATCCTATCATGATGTGTTTGGTCGCATTGTCCTTGCTCCCGCCACCTCCTATTCCAATGATGATGAAAATCTTGTTGACTATGACGAGTATATTGAAAGCCTTAGAAACATTCCCCCAAGCATCCCCCAAAATCCAAGAGTTATTCCAAACTATCTAGTCATGCCATCTGATATTCCAGCTTCCCCTCCATCACCCCATCAACCAAGCTTCCAATCTTCCACCCCCATCACACTAGCTATTCCTATAAATCCACCTCCACCTTCGACACACGAGTCTCCAAGGAATCTCCTAGAGAAAATACAAGAAAATTTGCCTCCAATAGTTGATAAGCCATGTCATCTAATCCAACCATGTGAAGTAGTCAGTGATGAAGCT
The DNA here is from genome assembly GCA_028749045.1 of Cupressus sempervirens. Lineage (NCBI taxonomy): Eukaryota > Viridiplantae > Streptophyta > Pinopsida > Cupressales > Cupressaceae > Cupressus > Cupressus sempervirens. Next base: position 760,257,275 of record CM053786.1, on the reverse strand, counting down.
TCCCCATCTATAATATCACCTCCATATCCCATAGATATCATCCCCATACCATCCATCAAATTGCTTAAAATCCTTCCACTTCCCGCAAGCATCAAAATCCCACCACCTATCAAATCCCTCCAAATCCTATCCACATCGCCTCCAAGCATTTCCCAAATCACTCGTAATGACCCTTATGCATCCATCTTCTACTCACCCATCTCCACTACTGAATCTCCCATCTATCCATCCGCTGCCTTTGAAGAATCCATCCCTTCACCTCCTATCGCACCATCCACTCCGAACCAATCCTATCAAGATCCTATCCAAAAGCATGTTGACATCCCCCAAAGCATAAATGAAGATATCATCGTACCATGTCTTCCATCCATAGTGTTGTCACCATCTCCTCCATCTCGAAAACCTCAAGCCATATCTCCTCCACTACAAGATATCTTCTCATCCCACCAGCTACATCAAGATCCTATCCTTCCATCTCCCCTGTTCCATGCTTCCATCTTACCACCTATCCAAGCTATTCCACCATCTATAATCTACCCTCTTGGTTCACTTACATTCATCCACGGTGGCCCTCTCTCAGTAGAAGAATTAAGAATAGTATCTCCCCATTGCAATACACCTAATAAATCACTTCTACCATTTTCTGCAAGCAAAAAGTTTCCTCAGCTTGTTCAAATGCTCAATCTATGGCATTATCAAGGTCAAGGTTTAGGACCACAAGAGCAAGGAATCAGAGAGCCTATTATTGCACAAAAAAATCTAGGATTTCATGGTCTTGGATATGTATCCAAAGGCTCACCATCTAAAGGTGTTGGTACACCACACCCCCAAACCAAGCCTATCTCCAAGCCCACCATGCCAGCCTCCCATCACTCCTTCAAGAAATCTTATGTCATCCCCCCTCCACCATCTTTGCAACCCAAAACAACCTACCATATCCCCCCTTCATCCGCTAAATCCATTTTGGGTCCCTATGTCCCAAAATCTACCATCCTCCATCCTCCTATCAGCCATCATAAAAATCCTATTCCATCCATTTCTATGCAAGATCAACAAAGGCACATATCAGGGCACATCATCCATCATCATCCCCCTACATGCTCTTTCATATCCTCTCCATCTCACAAAGCTTCTCCTAACCATCTTCCCAAAGCTTACCACAGCAATGTGAATGCCAACTTCAAAATGCATAAAGCTAAAAATCCACATCCTAGGCAATCATATGTCTACTCTAAAAGACATACTCCAAAAAGGCAAAATCCAATCAAAGAATGCAAAACAATGCAAAAGCCTATGAAAAGAAAATCCAAAACCATGTGGATCCCCAAGAGAAAAGTTGAAACCCAATGCATAATGGCATCCATCATTGCTAATCCCCCATCTAGTGACTCATGTCCCCCATCTCCTAACTCCATCTTGGGTGCCTATATCCCCAAGCACACTTACACAAATCCTCCATCACGCCCGCATCTACCATCTATCCCCCATATGCTCTTTTCTCACCCGTCCCAACATGTGCCAATGTTGCTCTTGCAAGCATCCCCATCTCATGCTCCTTTCCAGCATTTTCATCCCTCCATCTTCTACCATCAATCCCATCTAATCCGATCTATTGCATAAATCACACATCTGGTGTACCAACATCTAGCAACAAAATTGAACATTCCAATAGCCAGTGAAAAATCCCAAAAAAGCTAAAATAGCTGAAGAAAGCCAAAATCATTCCAGCTAAGTCCAAAGTCAAAAAGTAAAAAAAGAGAAGAAAAATAAAGCGTCCACTGGTGAAAACTTGGCAATTCAAGTGCCTTGGACAAGTACCATGATGAAAACTTGGCAAACAAGCATCATGCGTAATCCCACCATCCCCAGCTTAGCCTATCACCCTCATGCTTTTGGTCATCTCTTGACATCCAAATCCATCTTCCAATCTATCCACCTATCCTACACCCTCCATCTTCCATCTCACAACATCCACTTATCTCCTACAGCTTCAGCCAACCATCCTAGCTATCATCCATCTCCCTAGCCCCTTCAGCTTTTTCCATCCTAGCTTCAATCCTATCACATCCATCATAAGACCTCCTTCCGCATGTTATCTTCTGATTGGGGGCACTATATTCCTTGGAGATCTTGTCTTGTCCATCCTCCCTTGTCATTGGTATCTAGCTCTAGGCTATCCTCATGCAAACCCAATGTCATCTCTTTATATCCATCATAATCGAAGCTATCTACCATCCTATCCAGCCATCTCATCTTGCTCCTCTAGCTATCCTTGGTCACAAAATCTCTCATCATCATTGGATGCATCTTGCAAAATCCATATCTTTAGCTATCACCCCACCCTTAGTTTTCGCATCTTGCACAACATCAAACCATCCCACTATCCTATCATCCTGAGCTTTTGCCTACTTGTAACTATCTTGGTCTATTAGTTTGTACCATATCTTGATTAGCTCACTTGTAAATATCTTGGTCTGTCAGCTTGTACATCCTCTTTAGCTTAGTACCATTGTATCTATCCCGCGTTCATGTCAGTTCTTCCTTGATCAACATCTTGCACCCATCACCCATCTTGGTTAGCTATTCCAACGCATCCTTTAGCTAGATTTCCTGTCACCAAAGTGTTATCTTTCTTAGTTCAGCTTGCCAGACGCATCACTCATCCAAATCCACCAGCTTCGGTGCTCTCTGATAGGTCCTTGTAGGATATAGCTTTCCTCATGTCTGATCTTGGTTCGTTAGTACCTTGTCCTACCCATCTCATTGGCAAACAGCTCTCTTTTGGATTTTCACTTTCTTTTGATTTGGGATCTTCCCTTTTGGGTCTTGAAGTATCTTTTCCAAGCAATCTCCTTGTTCCCTCCTCAACGTTGCCATGATCTTCCATATCATGGTATGCTGTGAATGGGGCAATTAGAGCGTAAGGTCTTGATTAGGTCTTTTGTTTGTTTTTCTTTTCTGCTTGTGGGTTCTCTAGTGTCGTTTCCATGCTGCTTCCTCTAGGATTCATGTGTGATGCTAGGGCAATCCTTGCGTGTTTGTTTTGAGTTAGTTTTTCATTCCTTTGGACGCTTGGTGAAAAGGCCTTGATGTTCTTGGTAACCTTGGCAATTAACCAATAGTCCTATAGCAAATCTAGTGTTCAACTACATGGTGGTACTTCTCTTTGAAGTATCCCCCTGCTCAAAAAGCTTCAATGGTTTTCCTTCATCTCCATTATCCCCCATCCATATCCAGCATCTATCTCTCCTACCCCAGCTGATGCATCAGTATCTCTTTGAATCACTCATCACTCTTAGCTTTAGGGATCCACAATACTAGTCTTAGGGATCCACCAATCCAAATCAACCCACCAAGCCTCATCTTTTGAGATCCACAATCCTAGTCCTAGGGATCTCCGAAACCCATCTTCCGCCAATCTAACTCTTTGAAATCCTGTTGCATCAGCTTTATAATCCCCTCATCCATCTCCCTATCCTAGATTCTTTTTCATAGCACTCCGCTCCTTCATCCTCTGCAATCCCTGAGATCTTAAGCTTGCTTCTTCTTGTGCCTCTCATTCTCCCTTTATCATTCTCCCATAGTAAGAGTTTGAGCTAACTAAACCTCTTCTCTTAATCCAATCTGAGTCTCCTTGCTCATCCCAGATTCTTGTATTTTTCAAGAAGCCACCGAGCCTCACTTTCTCTCCCCACTGCCTTCTTGAGGGGGCATCTCACAGTCCATTCTCTCCTCTTCTGCTCTAGCCTTGGGCATCTTATTTTCTTATCTTTGATGCCATGCCACTTGCGGCATCACATCAAAGAGGGGCAAAATGTAGACACCTAAAAATCCTTTAAAAAATAAAGTATTTTTATTTTTTGGAAAAATCCCTGATGACATCATCATTAATTAATTAATTAATTAATTAATTAATTAATTAATTTTTATGCCATTAAATCCCTTTATCTTAATTAAAAATATTTAATTAAGGAATCCCTCCCAAAAATGTTTAAATCTTATTTAAACATTATTTCCTTATTTATTAATTATTTAATTAATAAATTGACCAAAAATCCTAAAATAAATAAATAAATTATTTTTTGCCCAAAACTTGGCCAATTTCCTTATGACCAATAACCTCTTCCAAAATCTTCTAATCCTTCTTTAATTTTGATTAAAAGCTAATCCCATCATTTCCTACCCCTAATCCCAACTCAAAATATTTAATTAAGATTAAATATTAATCCTCATGTTTATTAACAAAAAGTTTTAATAAATATCTCCTCAACCCAAACCCTTAAAATAAATAAAACTTTATTTATTTCATAAAATCTTATCCTAGGAAGTTCTAGACTATTCTAGAATGTTTTTATCCTCATCCAAAGTCTAGACTCTTCTAGAAGATGTCTTTAACCCTAATCCTAATCCCCTCCTAACCTGGTCACATTTCCTAAACATGGGTTAAGATTTGCTAACTCAAGCCAAAGTTAACAAATATCTCCTCCTTCACCCACCCTCATTAATTGCAATCCACTTGCCATCCACTTGCCTAGTCCTAAGCCATCTCTAACCCTTCCTCTAATCATTTTTACAACCCTAAGCAAGCTTAAAACCCCCCTAAACCCTCAAATTCGAATTTCATGGTATCTCTCACAAATATCCTTAACCAAAAAACTTTATAAAGCCCACAAAGTCATAAATGTTCTTACAAAGCACTTATGAAGGGTCTTTATGAAGATTTTATCTCTTGAGCCTCCTTTGTTGACTCATCCTTTCCCTTTCCTCCATCCTCTCACCTTGTGACATGTGTCACTCTCTGATTGGTGCTAAACAAGCACAATCCATGTGCTCCCTTTTGAGTGCATCCTAGCCCTCCTTAAGCTTTCATCTTTCCTTCCATCTTAGCCCTCCATCTCTCAAGCCTCTTGCCTATAAATTGGATCCTTCCCCTTTGCAAAATAACACAATCCATCAAGTAAAGTTATAATGCTATTTTGAGAGCCAAATCCATACTAAAGCCATCTATCCACACCAAAAATCCACAATCATCCATTGAAGCCTTTGGAAGCATATTGAGCATACATCCTATCCATTTAGATAAAGCCACTCAACAAGAGAACTTCTCATTGAGAGAGCCCATTAATGGCTCATATTTTCAATTGAGAGCTCATCTTAGTCTATCTTGAAGTTTATGAATTTTGTTTAGTTTGTAGAAGCTTTATTTAAATTTGGTTTCTATTAGCATACTAACTTTTCTCATATACAGATACATGAACCTAGCTACTGATAAGATGATCATATTCTAGTCATGGTTGCTGATGGAAAATCCTTGAACATGGGTAAGTTATGTTCTGAAATTGAGCAGGAGAGTTTTATTCATTTACGTCAAGAATTTAATGATGTATTTTCTTGGAAATATGATGACTTAAAGGGCTTTGACCCAAGGTTTTTTTAGCATACCATAGATTTAATTAATGATGTAAAACTAGTAAGACAAAAACAAAGACTACTGAATCCTAAAATTGAACCCCTAATGAGAAAAGAGCTACCCAAGTTGATCGAGGCCAATATAATTTTTCCCATCAAACATTCATCATGGGTAGCAAACCTTGTCCTGTTAGGAAGAAGAATGGAGAAATTAGATTGTGTGTGGACTTTAGGGACCTTAACCAAGCTTCCCTTAAAGATCACCATCCTCTCCCTTCTATGGAGCAGATTTTGTCCAAGGTCAGTGGTTCAAAGAGATTTTCATTTCTTGATGGATTTTCTGGCTACAATCAAGTGCTGGTTAAAGAGTTTGATAGATACAAGACTGCATTCACTACCAGGTGGGGTACTTATGCTTATTATAAAATGCCATTTGGGCTAACTAATGTAGGTTCTATATTTTAGAAAGCAATAGAGATGGCCTTCAAGAATATGATTGAAAGGTTTGTGCTAGTTTACCTTGATGATATCACAGTATATTCAAAGAATGTAGATGATCATTTTGGTCATCTCAGGCAAGTATTCTTAAGATGCAGAGAGTTTAGGGTTTCCCTTAACCCAAGCAAGTGTGTCTTTGCTACTAACCAAGGAAAATTATTAGGAAATATTGTATCTGTGGATTGTTTAACCATTGATCTAGAGAGAAAAAAAGAAATACTTTCCCTCCCTCTTCCTAAACACAAAAAAGGGCTCCAAAGTTTCCTAGGCAAGATAAATTTTGTCAAAAGATTTATTCCAAATCTTGCTACCATGGTGAAACCTCTTACAGCTATGCTTAAGAAAGTTATGGTCTTTGCATGGACCAAGGAAGGGAAGGAGAGTTTTGAAGAGATCAAGGCAGCAATAGCCTTGGCCCCTACTCTCATGAATCCAAATTTTGAGAAGGATTTCATTCTCTATACCCTATGTGGTGAGTCAAGTATCTCTACTATTTTGACTCAAACAAATGCTAAAAATGAGGAGCAACCCATAGCTTTCTTCAGTGAAGGGCTCAAAGAGTATGAAGATAAGTACAATTATGTTGAGAAACAAGCCCTTGCATTCATAAGAGCTTTGAATAAATTTAGACACCTACTATCCCATAACAAGATTTGTTTGTTAGTACCCCATGCCAGTGTGAAGGATTTCCTTTTGAGCAAAGATATTAGTGAGAAAAGAGTTGGCTGGATTACTAAAGTGATGGATTATGATATTGACATTCAGATTACCAAGCTAGTAAGAGGGAGGGGGTTGTGTAAATAGATGTTATCATCTCAAGAGCCTGATGAGGAAGTTGTTATGATACTAACAGAGCAACAAGAGGTAAGAAATAGTGACCCAAGGAGTTGGATGGATGATATGATGAATTTCTTATTAGGCAATGGATACCCTCAAGGATTAGATAGAACTAAAAGGAGATGATATAGATTATAATCAATTCCTTATGTCATAATTGATGGTGTCCTCTTTAGAAAAGATTTTAATAGAACCCTATTAAGATTCCTTGATATAGACTAGGCTGAAAGAATGATCAAAGAATTTCATGATGGTCTTGATGGTGGTCATTTCTCAGCAAGGCAACTACAATGAAGATCATGAGGGCTGGTTATTATTGGCTAACCCTATTTCATGATTGTCATAGGTATGTGACAAAGTGTGAGAAATGTGCTTTCTTCTCTAGTAAACAAAAGCTTGTAGCTCTTCCCCTTCATCCCATTTAGGTGGACCAGCAATTTTGCCGAATGGGGATTGGATTTCATAGGCCCTATCAATCCTCCTTCTAATTTAGGTCACAAGTGGATTTTAGCTGATATAGTTTACTTCACTAGATGGAAAGAGGTAGTTACATTAAAGGATGCCACTGAATCTTCAATTTTTGAGTTTCTCGATGAAATTGTGACCAGGTTTGGTGCCCCATCAACCATTATTTTAGATAATGCAAAGTCTTTTGTTGGAGCTCAGATTTGTGATTGGGCAGTTGACCACAGCATTTACTTGAGCACATCATCAAACTACTATCCTCAAGATAATGGCCTGGCTGAGTTGTCCAACAAGAACTTGATCAAAATCATAAAGAGAACAATTGAGGATAACCAAAGGTGTTGGCATGAAAAGTTAAGGACAACTCTGTGGGTTGATAGGATAACACCTAAAATATCAATAGGGAACTCACCATTCATGTTGGTATATGGTAGAGAGGCAAGGCTTCCAATTTCATTAGAGTTCCCATCCCTAGAGCTAGCTCATCAGTTGGAGTTGATTGACGATGATGCCATGACAATAAGAATGGCAGAGCTGATGGACCTAGAAGAGAAGAGAAGTAAAGCCATGTTGACCTTAGAGACACACTACCAGCAAGTAAAAAAGAGTTTTGACACGAAGGCTAGGGTCAAAATCTTCTGAGAGGGAGATTTGGTTTTGAAATGGGATGTAGATAGGGCAAAACCAAGAAGACACTCAAAGTTTGATGCATTATGGAGTGGTCCCTATCTGATTATCAATTGCAAGCAGGCTAATGCTTTCCAATTAAGTAAGCCTGGTTGTGAAATTTTTCCCATCCCAGTCAATGGGATCTATCTCAATCTTTGTTTCTGATAGGGGTTGAGGTTCTGTGTGTAGTTAGAGTAATTTTGTTTCCTATTAGTTCCCTGCTTTTCCAAGAAGTGCACAAGCACAGGATTGTCTTTGTGAGACACCAAGTTTTGAAATTTTGAAGGTTGCAGAAGGACGTTTTGGTCTCTAGTTCTAGTTGCAGAGATAAGCGTTTCAAGGTTTTTCTCTTAGAGGTAGGGTTAGGGTTTCATAGTGTATGCAGGATCCATATCTTTTTGACTCTATAGCCCAATGGATGCATAAAGTTACTAGTCTACACACAGCTGGCTTGCATCCCCTCTAAGTCGCCAAATTTGTTGGTCATTTTTTCCTTCTTGCCAGAATCACCACATTTGAATTCAATGTAGTAACATTCACAAGGTTTCAATATTCAAATATTCAAAAGGGACAAATACTTTATGCTTAACCTTATATATTTCTTTCCCTGTGCATTTTAATGTTTCTGCGGGCCTGCAAGTCCCCATCATCGGATCTCAAAATATCCATAGTCGGCGCTATCTCCCTATGGGAAGTTGCCCATTGTTTTGCCATAGCGAGATAGCACCTTTTGGCCACATGGCTGGTGGGTCCTCCTTTTCCTTGTTGTTTGTTTGGCACTAGGTTTTGATAGATCCCCAAAGGGCGCTATGGTGCTATCAAAAAATCTATGTTCCTCTCCATTAGAAACATAGCACCCAGATGAAAAGTGATCCTATGGCGACATTAGAAGGAAGGTGGGTCCCAAGTATGCCCCGTTGGATATCAATGATGAAATTTGGCACACATGGTGGGACCTCAGACAACGTGGGAGGATGATTGTACTTGAAATGAGGCTTTGATTTGTCACCAACTGGGAAGTTCGTTGATGTCAACAATTACCTAGACCCATGCCCCTTTCAAATGCATGAAGATTTCCTCACTCTAGGATCAATTTGGATCAACAGTGGGTGCTATCTCACTATGAAAAGCTATGAGGATATTACCCATAGTGACATAGTGCCTCAACGATGCATGGCACAGATGACATGATGGGCCTGCCCTTCTCCAAAATTATATTATGGCTCATCCTCGGTGGCATTTTTCAAGTGGGTCATAGTACAGTGGCAATATTTCATTGGTCCACTCAACCAACTCGGTGTGAAGTTGTGCAATTTTATTGATCACCATAGGTATAAGGAAAATCAGCAGTGGGTGCTATCTTGCTATGGAAAGCTGCAAGGATATTACCCATAGTGACATAGCACCATTGTGCCACATGGATCAGTGGGGCTAGGTCACACCAAGATGAAGATTTTAGGCATTTTCCAAGTGGTTTGTGGGCCCAGGTTTCCAAGTTTCTTTTAAGGAGATGGCACAGTAATATGGAAAGTCTTCATGATTGTCAGATCAGTCTGGATCTACGGTGGGTGCTATCTCGCTATGGTAAATTTCTCAAAGGATATGCATAGTGACATAACACCTTGATGACATGTGGTAGGGTGGGGCCAAGTAATTTGAGACTGTTGGTTGGTGCCAATTAGGATCATGGGGCCTAGCCAGTTATGACTAGTTAAGGCATTGACGGTTAGTGGCTGATAGTTAATGTGATCGTCACGGTCAGCGTTGTAAGAAAGTGTAGTCAGTTTGAATATCTGGTCAAATTTGAGGAGACCTGCAAGGTGGCATAAAGAAATGAGACTATTGGTCCATGTGGTGCATTTTCACTATGAGATTCGGTTGACTCGCTGACTCTGTTGATTCATGCACCAAAAATGATAAGAAGTCAGGTCTCCCACATGATTTGATATTTATGATCGATCCCAACCACCTTCAAATGAGTGTGGAATGAGAGGGACACTCCACTACCCATTTTTTGATCCATCTACCTAGTTCAAATGGCTTAATGGCACCATTTCTATCCTCTCAAGGCATTATTTGAAATAGAAGATCAAATATCATTGCATTTGGATCCGTATCTATATCATATTTTCTTCATGATTATTCTCTGCAGGGCTTAATGGCAGGTTGTTGTGAAGTAATTACAGTTGGAGAACATCCCAGTTATGCCTGAGCTATTAAGAAAAAAATTTATGAATTTTATAGGGGTCGATCCTTCTTTGACTTCTCTGATATTACTTTGCAATCTCATGTGTAAATTCCCCCTATGCCTCTGAACCACATGATTTTTTGTTTATCTCTTTTAGCCATTAGTATGAAAGTGCAAGAACTCTTTGCCTCTTACTAGTGTTTTGTAGAGATCTATGATCTAAATGACTCTATCTCCTTGGCCTATGAATGATAATATAAGTGAATCTCTCTTTCCTTGTGTCATTCCTCTTGGTCTTCTGATCGGCATGTCATTATTAGATTAAAGAAAGTCTGAATGTGTATATCCTTAGTTTCATTCTGGTTCAATAGTGCATATATGGGCAAAGATTGGTTTGAAAACTCTATTTTGGTGCATCACCTCTTTAGATTAGATTAGGTAAAAAAAAATTCATCCTCTCCTTCTCCATTTTTCTCTCCAAGAGTAGTTAGGTGTGCCTTGATAGTAAGAGGAAGCTGGCCTTCTCTAGAGACTCAACCTCACAGTTCAAGTCACATAGCTTGGAGGTTCTTTCCATGTTTCACTAGGTTTTCCTCATGCATAGGCTTTGGACAAGGGTGCAAACCTTAGTGACAATAGTGACAAAAATTCTTTTGCATCTCTCTTTTCCCTCTTGGTCTCTTTATTTTCAATTTAGGTTTTGTACTATCCTTCCAATATCATCCTTCAAGTCCTTTTATCTTCTTTCCTTCCTATGATATTCTTTTTGTTATTGTTCCTTCTTTCCATTTACAACATTATCTCATATTTATAAAAATAGTCTTTACTATTTTATAGGGCTTGTCAGAAGCTATAATTTCTCAAATTGATGATGCCATGCTTTGTGCCATTAACTTTTGTCTTGAGAGCTATGCGATATCATAGCTTGCACACCTATTAAGTTTATTATTTGAGTTAAACTCATTACATGTCTTATTTTTTTCTCGTATGTTATATTTTCTTCTTCTTTAGGTTACTCACATAGCTCAAGGTATGGAGGAAAGGGAAAGAAATCAACAAGAACACCAAAAAAAAAAAGGTATTAAATAAAAATCAAGTTTATATTTTTAAATTCATTATGAACGGATGTATATACATGTACTTAATATTTATGAATACATATTCACTTGTTTGTTGAATATATATAGAAACAATTTAGTTTTGTAGAGTTGATGAATGCACCTGAGATTGTTGATGTTGAGGCAATAAAAGAGGTAAAATTTCATATTTTCCTTCTCATAAATTTTAGGTTATAGTATGCATTTTTTCTATATACACACTAAATAGTTGTATTTATAGATGAGCACATGTTTTTTTTTTAAATTTATAATAATTATCAATAATTTGTCTTATTAACATGTGTTATTTATCTTTTACCTATTACATCACTCTTCGAGACTTCATAAAAATCCTTTCCCATTTCAATTTGTTAGGAGTCCTGAGTTTCAAAGACATGGTCAAACACAATAGAGGCCAAAGGTATGTATGTAGATTCTTAGTTGAAGCCCTGTTGTGATCTCAATTAGGATTTCTTATGTGTGTGTGTGATAGGAATTCCTAATGCCTACTCTATAATTCTAATGTTTTATCACTTGGCATACAGGTTGTGCCTCATACCAAAATTGATTCATCAATGGTTGTAGCTCTTGCTAGCACACGAGATCTAGCTTGGGCTGCAGTACATTTTTTTTTTTTACTCTATTTAGAATCCTAATGCCACTCTCTATAATGATAAAATTTTATTAGTTACCATATAGGTTTTTTCTCATACTAGTACTGATTCATTAATGGTTGTGCCTCCTTTTAGCATGGGAGGTCTAGCTTAGGCTACATTAGACTTTTTTTGGGTTTTTTTACTCTATTTGGAATCCCTAATGCCACTCTATAATGCTAACATTTTATCACTTACCACATAGGTTGTACCTCATACCAACTCTAATACATTGGTGGTTGTGCCTCCTGTAAGCATTGATTTGTAGTTATGTCTCCCATCATCAATCTACCTCATCATTTTGATAGGAGTTCCACCCATTGATGAAGGAGCCCATTACTGTTATCATTCAATCCAATTGTGGGACAAACGGATGAAGTAATGAATAACTCAACTATCCACAATTTAGAAACCAATTTCTAGTTATTTTCATATTACTTATAGATAAGATATTTGATAGTGTATTTTAATTTTTCTTCTACAGACACTTGGAAAGCCACAAACTACATCAAAGAGGATAAATTTTGAAGATCTTGGACAATCATAGATATAGATAGTGATATGCAAATGTCATTGTAGTCATCACATGACATTGGCATATATCTAACTTTTGTATTGTATATATTTGAGATTTGTATTGTACACATTCGACATTTATATTGTACACATCTGACATTTTTTGGGTATTTGACTTTTGTATTGTATACATTCAAGTTTTAGATTGCACACATTTGACATTTCTATTGTACACATTTGGTAGTTGTTAGGTATTTGAATTTTTTAGTGTAGCAATCAAACATATCGTGTTTTTGTAACTATATGATTGATATGACATAATATATTGTTCATTTTGATATAAATTAAACTTGGATTTCCATCCAACTTGTTCAATATGTGCATACAAACTTGTATTTCAACTTACTTTCTTGCAATTAACCAAACACATGAATGGTCATTATTTTATATAGAAAATGTAATATGATTAGCAAATTCATTATAATGTGCAATCATATGTCACTTATTTTGATGTAATAAGACATGAAAAGTAAAAATGTGTCATGATTTTTGTATTTGTGTCAAAGATCATAGCTCGATAGTGCTTATAGACCCTTAGGGACACTTCCATTTAGTGCGGTCGATATAGTTGGAGGGATGCTATGTTTGAAATGTACACATCCTTTCTCATTTTAACTAAGCAACAATGTAAGTGTTGGCAATAGGTGAGATACAGATGCCAAATCCAAAAAAAGTTGAATCTCTAAAAAATGAGATAGGTTATTGTAGGCCTCGGTAATACAATCATGTCAATACCTTGCATGAGCTTAGAGAAATGACTGATCAAAGATTGTAGCTTGATAGTGCTTAGAGACCCTTAGGGATGCTTCCATTCAGTGTGGTCAATACCATTTGAGGGATGTTGTGGCTGAAATGAGGTTGGTACTAGCATAAAACCAACCAAATGGAGCTAATAGAATAGAAGATTTGATCCTAGGACCAACAGTTTGAAATATATACAACCTTGCTCATTTAATTGAGCAACATTACAACTTTTGGCAATAGGCAAGATACAGATGCCAAATCCAAACAAAGTCAAATCTCTAAAAAATTGAGATATATTTTTGTAGGCCTAGATAACATGATCTTGTAGCATCTAATAGTTTGTCAATACCTTGCATGAGCTTAGAGAAATTTCTTATCAAAGATCACAACCCGATGGTGCTTAGAGGCCCTTAGGGATACTTCCATTTAGTGTGTTTGATATTGTTGGAGGGAAATTGTGGCTAAAATGAGGTTGTTCCTAGCCTAAAATTGACCAACCTAAGCTAATAGAGTAGCCATGGATTGCTAGGAAAAGCAAAAATTGCTCATTAGGTTCTAAGTTGGTCAAAAGTTGCTCAAGAGCCAAAAGTTTCTCAATAGTTTAAAATTTTTTAGGGATGGGAAAATAAGGCATTAGGTTACATAATAGGTCCTAGGAATCTTAACTAGGGTCCTACAATAGTCCTAGATGAACCAATTTGAACAAAAGATGTCAAGAGCAAAAAATGTTCAAAAGTTATGAAGTTGCTCAAAAAGCTGCAAATAAAGGTTTGGGAAATTGTAACTACCCATTCTTGGGTATATGAGCATGGGGGACATATTTCGGAAGGTTGGAAGGTTTCCAGTTAGATTCCACATCTGTGTACCTATTGCAACATTTCTAATTGTTTTTGCAATGCTTTAATACCCAAGAATGGTTGTGTATGGATTGTGACAAATGATCTGACTTCATATCTTGATAGATTAGTTTCTTTATCTTTATTTTGCATATCCAAACTTGGTTTGAAATTATTAGATCAAGGAGTTGAGGAATTTTCTTAGTGACTAGTCCGTGGTTCACATTCATAAGGCTACTATCACAATAATGGCTCTAACTTGATCATCCATGGTGGGAAATGTGTGAAACCTTTGTTAAAAATTAATAACACTGGGGGATGGGGTTGGGGCGGGGGAGGGAATTATTATTCTACAATTTTTTTTTCCACAACTGAGTATTTTAAATTACTTTATAGCTTACATATGAAAGTAAACCAACAATGCTAAATAGTAAATATAACCATGGGTAAAAGCACAAACCTGTGTCACCTTTTTATAAAGAAAAGTGATATCAGAATGTGACAATTCAACATTAATGACAAAAAAAATGGTATTTGCATTTAAAATATGAAGATGATGTAAACTGATGAAATGTGTAGAATTGTATGAATTTTATGCCTATAATTTTTATTATTTTTTTGACTAAGAATTTATTCATTTTATTTTATTTTGAAGTCCCTTTTTTAACTGTAAAAAATATAGGATGTAGTTCCCGTCAAACAAGTATGTGCAAATTATCTTTTTTTGTTATGATTTGAAAATATTTTATAGATGACATGTATAGCTAGTGCACAAAACAAGAAATAATTATTTTTGATGTATATTTTCTTTGTTATAAGTACTCAAGTTTGACCTTGTTAGAATCCAATAGTTTTTTCCTCCCGTCAAAACTTCCCTATCAAATCTATACCTTCTTGAAAAAAAATTACATATTCATGAAGAGGATTCTCTCCTCTAGTGATAAATATATTTTTTTAATTTTTTTGATATGATTTACTATTTTTTTTCATTTTTTGAGAGAGCATCTTCTGAAATGTTGAAATATCGACTTATAATATTTTTAGATTATAGCATATTATAACTAATCAAAACACTCAAAAATTTATATAATGATGATATTGAATTTGAAATCTATAAAAGGTTATTTTTAGTTTTTTTTTTAAAATTGAGTTTTGATAGAGAAATGAGATTTGACCAAAACAGGTTTTTGTATCACAAACGGTGACACAAATCTATGCTTTTACCCCCATACACATAGAGAAACCATAACACCATTATTTTTCAGCTAGGTAAACCCTAGCCAAGGGAAAACCCTAGTGGGGATGATATCCACTAGATGATTAACTAAACAATAGGATCCTATTAAGGATATTGATCCTGTTAGGAGTCTATGAAATACATATAGTGTCTTGAGTCCTTGTTAGAGGACTAGGCCTTGTTAGAAGCCTCAACCTTGTTAGGAGTTATTTCAACCCTGTTAGGTGTTGGTGGATCAAAAACAATGTATGCAAGAAGATCCCACTACCCTAACATGAAATTATACAATTAAGTTCTTCACAAGAATATATATACGTACAATACTTTCTATCTAATGTATTTCACACTTGTTTTGACCATACACTGGATGTAGTTCACATATTAGCTCATCAAATTCACATCAATCACAAAATATCACATAGATCATACATATGTCACACACTTATGTTTGTAAGATAAGATCTTTACTTATACCTCTCATATTCATATTTCACTACTTAGTCGGCCTTCATGCTTTCACACACTTGGCATAATATAAAATAACTTATGGAATGATATCCACATAGTTGCCTCATTATGTCTTAGTAGTTATTTTTTCACCAAAAAAATTCCTCAAGTCATACAATCCAATTCATTGGTATGTTCTCTTCTGCTCTATTAAATAGTCGTATTGGTATTTCAATCATAACTTGTGTTGTGTTATCCATACACACGTACACATTGGTACATATTGTCATGATAGTGTCATAGATATTTCTTTGATTGCACATAAGATAACTCTAAATGAGCCATTTGTACACATCACAACTTCTCTCTATGCTACTACAAACTATCTAACACTTAGACAATTTTCTATCTCTAAATATAGAAATGAAATGCTAAATACATGTTGCCATAACTGACAACTATCAAAATATCTATTTGACCATATTGGCAAAAATATCCCCCTTGGAACTTATAGAAAAATTTGGGAAAATTGACTAAATCCCAAAATGATGTCATACATAACAAATAAAAGTAACTACATAAAAATTGGCTTCAAAACATAACAAATTTATTCACGTTTTGATGGATCATTATATTCACTCCTTTATATTGGTATATAAGTACATAAGTGTACTCCCCCTTACATATACAATACATACAATTTTCCTTTTACATATTACCCCCCATTTGACATCAATGGAAAAGGTGTCAAAAACTATATTCTCAAAACTGGGTAGCCCACTGCTGATCAACTTGCTGTACAATTTTTAGCATATTCACTTCTTTCTTCCATTTTTCTTTTATAGAATTAGAAATATTGATTAATATACATAGTGCATAGGATGCAACTTCAACTGCACTCAAGTAAGTATATGCAAACTTGTGATATGAAATATTTGTTGCAAAATATTCTTCTAGTTGCCTCTACAAAGTACTTATCTTAGGTGAATTTTTTTTTCTAAGACTAGAGAATTTTTTTTCTGCCTTTTCCTTGTCATAATCCAAGCCTTTGATCACATTATGGATCTTCTCCAGTTCTATTCCACACTCTTCAATGCTGGTCTCTTGGAGTTATAACTTTGCAGTGAGTGATTCTGCAAGTTCACTCATTTTACTCATAGTTTGACTCTCAAATTTAGTCAGGTATTTGTATGAAAATGTACACTATCCATAACATTTCTTCCTTTCATCAATGTGTTTCCTAAGTTCCTTTATGCTTCTATCAAGTGCTTTCATGTCATTTCTCACATTAGTGCACACTGTATCAAACAATGATGCATCATGCTTCACATCTGTTTGTGTTGAAGCTATTTCTGCTAGAGTTGTGAAATCTTCATCAAATATCTTCACCAACTCCTTGGCCTTTATATATGAGTCTATAATAGCTAAAATTTTGTTGGCTATCATTTTCATTCTACCCAAGGCTTTAGTAAGAGTCTTCTCCACAGACTTTATTGATTTATTCTTTTCAAATAACTTGTTCAATGAACTCATTAATCCTTTTTAATCATCATCATCATTTTATGGGATAGATATTTTTGATGTTGTTGCTACTACAATTAGAGTTATAGTAGGAATAGATGTAACTAATTTTAGTTATTCCTTCTTCTTCTCTTCCTCAACTTTCTTCTTCTCTTCTTCCATTTTTTCTACTTCTTTCCTTGCATCTTCTTCCACTTTCTTTTTTTCCTGTTCTTCTTTCTTTTTCTTTTCTTCCTCTTCTTTCTTTCTCTTCTCTTCTTCTATCATCTTTACCTCTACTATCCTCTCTATTTATTTCTTCTTCTCTTCTTCTTCATCTTCATTAGAGCTAGAGTATATTGTTATATTGGTGATATTGCCAACAATATTTACTCCATATACTAAACAAATAATCTCCTTTGCATCTATATTTATGTGCGTACTATTGACTTACATGGATTCTGTACCCATAACAATTATTGATATGAAGGTCAATTTGTCTATTGGTGACTTAACACTTAGTTAGTTGGTTACATTCCTACTAAGCTCCACAGTTACTACTAAGCTTATTACTCATCTAGTAGTGCTAACCAAGTGTTTCAGTTGCTACTAAGCTAAGTAGCTAGAATGTAGTTCATCTCAAGCTTCATAGTGCCTATCAAACATTTGAGATATTTTATAGTATAGCCCAAGTGTAGTAATTTCTACTAATCTATCCAGTAGAAGTGATGAAGATCTTAGTGTTAACCAAGTGCTGTAGTGTTAACCAAATTCTCTAGTGTCTGCCAAGCTCATAGTGTTAACAAAGTGAATCCAATGTTGACCAAGTCATGCAATGTCAACTGAGTGATTATGTATCTACCAAGTTTCTCAGTATTCACTGAGTCATATAAAGATGCCTAATTTTGAGCTACTCAAAGTGATCAGTATGGATTAAGCTTCAACTTCAACTCAGTGCTATAGTTTGGCAAGTGCAAATAGTGTTTTTTGAGTGTTAGAACATCATCGAGTTTATATTTTGAACCCAAGTTACATCAATGTGCAGAATTTGTGAATTATAATAAATTTGGTATTCTAATGAACTCCAATAAGTAGTTAATTAGATTGATATATATGTAATGCATTGTATCATATCAAAGTGTGTAATTCATTAAGTATGTAAGGAATTATAATCACAAGATTGTGAATTAAAGGCTACAAGAAGTATATGGTATAACAAATACTTACCTATCATAGTAAGGTGATCATTGCAATTCAAGGAATCTCATTTAACAAATCTAAGATCAACCACTAATTCATTCTGATAGGTGCATCATTCAAATCCTTTAACTAAGTGGACTTAACATTCTTTAGCTAAATCTCCTAACAGAGTGCATACTTCACTATATGTTTGTAAATCCTTTAACAAGGTGGACCCAACAGTCCTTATTGCTCCTAATAGGGAAAATCACTAGAAGTGGTTAATTGTAAGCCTTAATAGGCGAACTTTATACTGTAGTACTTAAGCTTGTGGGTATCATCCCCACTCTAGTTTTACTTTCTAATTGGAAGGTTTATGGGTCACCATATCTTGTGTCAAAGTGTTATGAATTTTTTATTGCTTTCATTCTTTCATACATGTGATTAGATCAAAATAAAATGTGAAGGATTAAGTGGTGAAGTGAGTTAACTTTTTATTGGCTCCTGAATCAGCCCTCCACTCTCAGTAACCTAGTCTACCTTATATTTCCAACAATTTTTACTATAGCAACTAGTTCTCACATCAGATGTTTAACATCTTGAGAAAAGATTAGAAACAATAGAGGCATACAGGATAGATAACACTATTGAGAATAAAAACATGGATCTTGAATTATCTATTGGACAACTCAAGATAGAAAAGGGGCAACTCTCTCAATCATTGTAAAGAAGGAAAGATCTTGCAACACAAATGGATGACAATCTCTTCATTGAGGAAAGAATTAAAGACTTCTATCTAGAAATAAATTTTGATGAAGCTAATACAAAAGTCAAAGACCTACTTGAGAAGAATTCCAATCTTCAAGAAGAAGTCAAAAAGATGAAAAAAGAGAAAGTCATCCAATCAGTTAGATTGTGTGAAGCCATGGAAGAAAAAGACAAAGCCAATGAAGAGATAGAAGAATAGGACAATGAAATTCAACAACTATCCCTTCAACAAATAAACTTTATTCATCAACTCAATGATGCAAATCAAGAGCTTATTAATCTAAGGAGAGAGAATGAAACACTACAAAATGATCTTAGTATTGAAAAGAAAACTAATGATAGAATGATGAAATCTAAAGAAAACATGAATTAGTTGAATAAGAAAACTCAATATGAAACAAAAGTAAAAATGGATTAGGATATATAGAAGAAGGTGAATCATCTCAACAAGGAGCTCAAAAGAAAAAAATACCTACTTGCAATCAATATGAAAGATATGTCATACATCAAATAAGTGTTGGAGCAGTGGTAAAGAAAAATTCAATGGAAAATGTTACAATTGCAATAAGCATGGTCATAGAGCAAGTAAATGCATAGAGAAACCTAAATTTGAAGGAAAGTGTCATAATTGCATCAAGAAAAGACATAAATCTTTAGGGTGAAAGACCAAGAAGTAGAACACAATTGAGCAAATTCTAAAATAATTTAGTTTTTAGAATTACAATACATGGTGTAGATGTTACTAGTATAGCGAGTTTGGGCACATTGGAGCAAACTCTACGAAACATCACATGAGGAAAAGAGACATTGGAAAGAGATGTTTTGTTTGTACAAAACTTGGACTTCTTGCCAAGAATTGTATGAATGTAGATAGAATTGAAGATGAAAAGAAAGCCAATGCTAAAAAATATCAAAAAACAAATAAGGAAGCAATGGGTATAGAAATCTCTAGAGAATGCAAGCCAATGTCCTAAAGTTATTGACACCCAAGTCAATGAGTTGAGTGGCTCAACCATTTCAACCTAGTTCCCTATGGAGGTCACTAGAAGTGTGATTCAGAAGAAGACATCAAAAAATAGTCCCAACCAGTAAGAAGAAAGATTCAAATCAACATTCAAGATGTAAAAGGATCACCAAGTGATGATGAAAATTTAAGACCTTCCCAAGAAAAGTCAGGTCACAAGACCTTATCGAGCAAGATTGGGTTGCATATCTTTTTCAAGATATAGATGTCAAGTTGGTAGTTTCTACCAAGTAAGGATGCATTACTATGTTAAAGGTGTCTTCTAAGTATTAAAGACCAAACTAAGTGGAGGAAAACCTATCATCAAGAAGATATGTGTATGAAGCATTAATGGCTATCATAAAGATTGAAATTTTTTAAAAGGAGTAAATTGAATGTATTGTTTCACTAAAAAAATTTAGAGCATAGAGAAAAGAGAAAATTCAAAGCCTCCAAGTGATTTTAGCAAGTCGTCATTGAATATTTCTCCCATGTACAGAACCCTACTAAGTGATGGGATCTTTTAGTAGCAAGGTTAAGAAAGGTTCTAAAATGTTGGTTTATGGAGTTGATTGCAAGGCTCCTATATTCAAATTTAGTCTAACAATTATAGAGGTACTTGATCCTACTTGAGCAAAATCCTAGATTCCACACAAGGTACTTCTTGTCCATGACATCCAATCATTTGAGGAGCATAGAACCCTAGAGATGACTGAAGCATACAACAAATTATGTGTGGGTGGTATTATGAAACCTAAGCACAAACATTTGGTGACACATGGTTTGATGCATATCTTACATATGTTGAGGGATTCTCAATTGAAGTGGATCAGACTCATTTTGAGCTATGTTCATAATATGAATTTAAAGTTAGATCATCCTATTTTGATAACCAAGAAGATGATACATAAGATTACTAGATTGTTCGTGTTTAACAAAGCTAAGATCGGGTTGAATTGACAAAGTAGACTCTTTCCAAATAGCATGGAAGAGGCATGAAGCTAAGTGGTGTTAATGACATGGAATTGAATTTTGGCATTCATGTGATAGCTCACAAAATCTACAACTCAAGCTAGTTGAACAATGTGTCATGTGAAGTGGTTGGCCTAACATACAAGGTAGTAAAGAATAATTTATCCTTCAACCTTGTTGAGATGATGTTGAATCAATTAAGAAGAATATGAGAGCATCAAAGTATCAAAGAACAATCTATGTAAGTTTGGTTCCCTCTTGACATGTTTTTTTTTTTATGTTTAGATTTTTTTCCCTTCTAAATTTATTGTAGCATGGAAGAAAGATACTCTAGTACTGTATCAAATCAATGAATTTATAGAAGAGATGGGAGAAAGATTTGACAACATTATGGATAACTATTTTGAGACACTCAAGGAGAAGATGCAAAGAAAATTTAGGATACTTAGGAAACTAGTAGAAGATTATGAGTAAGACATACATTTCATGGTTGACTGTGACAAGGTTTATATTTAGGAAGCCAAACCTAGATTGGCATGGGTTAAACCTCTAGAATATGAGATTAATATTGATGAAAATAAAGATATTGTTGAATCTCTATTGAATGAGCCTGTGGATCCTAAGGCAACAATTTTGGGACTTATAAAGAGGCTAAGGCTAGAATTGAGCTTGAAATCAAGTTTCCCCAAGTGGTGAGCACAGGAAGAAAAAGGATTGAGAAAATAATGAAGAATACTAAAAAATTAGGTTCTCATCTCATGCTTCCTAAGGGAAAAGGAGATGATATAGAAGATGAAGATGAAGAGGAGGATGTAGAGGAAGAAAAACCTAAGGAAGAGGAGCCTCCAAAGAAGAAATGAAAGATTATAATAACCAAACCTACCAAGTCTTCCCCTAATGTGTTTACAAGAATATCTACCAAATCAAAGAGGAAATTGAAGTTGGGTGAAGATGAAGAAGCTAAACACATTATCTTTTAAAGGTCTACCCCTACCCTTCAAGAAATATTGAAGAAGATGGAACAAGGAACATGTATGACATGCTTTAAGTCTCTTAAGTATGAGACTAGGAAGGAAGAGGAGAAAAATAAAATTGAGGATACTGTTGTGGAAAAATTGGGAAATTGGAAGTATTCACCTGATGAGCTTATAGAGAAAGTTCCTAATGTACTTTTGAAAGAAGTCAAACCTCAATGGGATAGTCGAATGAAAGTTGCTAAAGACATCAGTGAACAAAACTTGAGACAACTTATGCTAATTCTCAATGACAAAGAGGTGAAGGAAGAATTGAAAGAAAATAAGAAGAAGCTCATAGATAAATTAAATACATGTCTAATATTGCTAAAGGAAATTGAATCTATGGTAAAGTCTACTACTAAGATGTGGAAAAATATCTATGGGTTGCACAAGCTGAGTGGCTTTGTTGTGCATGTTGATGATAAAGATGGTGATGATAATTCTGATGAAGAAGTAGAAATCATAGATGATGAGATAGATGATGTCAATTTTGATGATGAGGAGGAAGAATAGGAAGCCACTAAAGGAAGTCTTCAAAACATATAGAGTATTGAAGAATCTAATGTATAAAATATTGCAGCATTAGTTATGACTTCTTTTCCTCATTCTCCAAGAAAAGCCTTAATGCAATCAGGCTCAAAGAAGGATTCTACAATGTTGGTTGAGGAAAAATATACAAGATCAAGCACACAACCAATCTTTAGAATTTTTCTACCAAGTATTTCAATGACTAAAGTTACTAACACTTCATCTATTAAGCAACAAGTTTTCCTAGCATCAAGCTTCACTGAGCAACAACATGGTATTCCTATTGTTAATATTATTTCTACTATTAGTACTATTGGTGTTATTCCTACTTTTTCAACTATTATTTCCACCATGGCTAGTGCATTGAGAGTTGAGAATACGTCTCAAACAAGCACTAAATTTTTGAATAAGGGAAAAAATTGTTTAGTCTTCCATTCCTACAAAAAAGGGTAAAGATGAGGAAATTAATCTGGATGAGGACATTGTTATTCCAAACTGGGATACCTCTAACCTCACTCTGGAAGAGATAGATACCATTGGAGAAATTTGGAAGAAAAGGGCTAAGCAAAAGAAGCTTAGAGAAGAGAGGGAAAAAAAAATCAAGTCCTTGAGCACATTAAGAGCATATTTGTTGATGCTTTGAATATTGAGGTTGATGGGAAACAACCTATTCTAGATCAATTAGCTGAAATTGTCCACAAGTACAATGAAGAATTGAGTGGACAAGAAAAACTATTACAAAGAGCTAAGAGAAAATTTCAAAATCAAGTTTTACAGTAGGTAGAATAGATGGTTTCTATTGATCAAGTGGAGCTATCTACTTTTCTTACTTCACTAGAAATATGTGTCAATAATGTTATTTCATTATTTGTTAAGTTGAATAACACATCTATCTTTACAAGGGAAATCAATGATAAATTATCAAAGATAGATGAGGATATGAAGGCAAGTACACACTATCTATCACTTGATCCAAGTTGTAGCTCTCCACACTTTACAAAGATCAGATACTTAATATATCTACAAGTAGAATTGTTGAGGGAAGAAGCTAGAATTCGGGCTACAGTTGCAAAAATTTTGGGCATGATTCTTCCAAACATGGATGCATTGCAAAAGAATTTCACACATGCAAAGACACTCATCCATGACAATAACTTCTCCATAGATGACCACATGATGGAATTGTCAACAGAGGTAAAAATAGCCTTGCATGCAAGTAAGGTATTGCAAGAGAACTAGGACAAGACTATGTCAATCATTTTGAAGGTACAAATTGACTTCTTATCGCTTTTTGGTATTAACTTGTAGATATTAGACACCTTTTTCATTTATGTCAAAAAGGGGGAGAAGTAAATATGCTTTATGTAAAATGAGAGAAGATTATGTGTATAGAGAAGAATATCATACTCTAGATATATGTATAGAGGAGATATATATGTATAGGGGAGTAGTAGTATACAACTAAGCATGTGTACATATTATCAGTAAAATGTTTACAAAAGAAAATTTGAAAGATCAAAAAAATAGAGTAATTTACTGAGCTACAACATTAGTAAGTAAAAAATGAGTTGAAAATATAGAATGTTGATATAAGGAAGTTTAATTTTTACTTTTAATTTTGAGAATTCAAAGTTTCATATGATAAATTTTTTTGTCACTAATGCAAAAGGGCGAGATTGTTGACATTAAGGTCAACTTGTCTATTAGTGACTTAACACTTAGTCAGTTGGTTACATTGCTACCGAGCTCCATAGTTGCTACTAAGCTTATTACTCATGTAGTAGTACTAACCAAGTGTTTCAGTTGCTACCAAGATAAGAAGTTAGAATTCAATTCATGCCAAGCTTCACAATGTCTACTAAGCATCTAAGATAGTTTACAGTATAGCCTAAGAATAGCAGTGTCTATCAAGCTATCTAGTAAAAGTGATGAAGATCTTAGTGTTAACTAATCTCTATAGTGTTAACCAAGTTTTGCAGTGTCTACCAAGCTCATAGTATTAACAAAGTGAATCCAATGATGACCAAGTCATGTAGTGTCAACTAAGTGATTCTATATCTAACAAGTTTCTCAGTGTTTATCAAGACATACAGAGAAAAAAAAATTCATCTTACTCAAAATGATCAGTATGGGAAAAGCTTCAACTTCAACCAAGTGCCATAGTTTGGTTAGTTTTGACAATGTTTTGCAAGTATCAGAACATCGCCGAGTTTTTCTTCTAAACCCAAGTTATAAAAATAGGCTGACTTTGTGAATTATGATGAATTTGGTATTGTAGCTAACTCTAGTAATTAATTAATTGGATATATATATATATATATATATATATATATATATATATATGAAATGTATTGTATCATATCCAAGTGTGTAAATCATTGAGTATGTGAAGAAGTATAAGAAAAAGAGTACAAATTAAAGTCTACAAGTAGTATATAGTACAATAGAGACTTATCTATCATAGTTAGGTGATCATTGTGATTCAAGGAATCTCATTTAGAAAATCATAGTTGTAGATTAGAGATTAGCCATTGATTCATTCTAACATGTGCATCAGTCAAATCCTTTGACTAGGAGGACCTAACATTCTTTTGTTACATCTCCTAACAAAGTACATACTTTACTATATGTTTGTAAATCCTTTAACATGGTGGACCTAACAGTCCTTATTTATCCTAATAGGGAAGATCACCAAAAGTGGTCAATTATGAGCCTTAATAGGCCAAATTTATACTGTAGTACTAAAGCTTGTGGATATCATACCCACCCCAGTTTTACTTTATCATTGAAAGCTTTCTAGGTCACCATATCTTGTGTCAAAGTTTTTTGAATGTTTTATTTCTTTCATTCTTTCATGCATGCAATTAAATCATAATAATATATGAAGGATTAATTGATGAAGTGAGTTAGAATTTTATTGGTTCATGATTCACCCCTCCCCTCTTAGTAAGCTAGCCTACCTTATATTTCCAACAAACAATATGTGGTGGTGAGAGTCCCTGTTGTTTCTCTTCTGCTTCTCCCTCACGAGTAGATGGTGTGTGTGATTCCACATATAGTAAGCTATTAGGCTTTAACTGTGCACTTGCCTTAGGTATTGAGATCATGAATTGTACAATTGCCTCCTCTGTCTCCTTCCTGATGTCCTCATAATTGACTCCCATTGGAAGAATTGCTCTTCTTTTGTTCCTCGGCTAGGGCTCAATACCCTTAAATAATTTTTTGATTCCTCCTTGGATTCAACTTCACACAATTTATTTTTCATTGCAATCCTCAAATTCATATTTTCTTCTAATACTCTTTTATTCCTGTTTATTAGTCTATTATATAGGTCATCAGGTATGTTATTCTAAGTATTCTCAAACTTCTTATTTCTCAAAATCATGTTTCTTACAATGGAATTTTCTAATTGCCTTCTATCCATATTGCTATACAAATTATAATACTTGTTTAACTATACAAAATTTTCATCATTAATCATTTGCATGTTTAGGTTTTTTGGTTTCCATGCTCTCTTTCTAGCTACAGTTTGGCCTTCCTCCAACTTCATTCTCAAAACTTTTAGATTCACTTACTTGCATCATTTTACTTTTCTTACCTAGTCCACTAGTGGTCTTCTTGACCCTTTTCTTGGTGGATGGTCCTAGTTCTTGCTTAACCTTTACCAATATTATTGACTTTCTCTATGAAATAGGTACTTTCACCTCTAATTTTTGAAGGTCTTGCAACAATAATAAGAGTTTCTTCTATCACTTAAATCTATCCACTTTCTTTCATTTCTAGCGTAATGCCTTTGACTTCCTTAAATTCTTATTTGGTCATGCCTAATTCCTCAAGGATAGAATCTATCACCTTTTCCACTTTCTTCTTGCTTTTCATTTTGTGTAGTTCTAACTAAAATAATCTCATTTTATCCTCATAGGTTCCCCATCTAGGCCACTTGGCATCCTTCTCTAATTGGAGTATGATTTTCACATACCCTTCTATGAGCTATGTGCTCATCTCATATCCCATGGGTTCTATGAACTTAATCCTTGGTACCACAACTTCCATGTAAAAGTGTTGTCCATCTCCACCATGAATCGTATCTCATCCTTATACTTTTCTACCATGGATGGAGGTATCCTGTACAACTTTATTCCATTTCCGACTAGAAACTTTTCATCATTTTGTCAATGTCACTATCTTTGAAATTCATCAATTTAGATATGTAGCATTGAGTCACCAAGTTCATTATTTACATTTTTCTTTCCCAATTTTTCATTCTAGGAAGCTTCCTTGTAGCATAGAAAAATAAATGAGTCAGTAGGGACTCAAATCTGAAAATTCTGCTATTTGATTTCTTCACTTTATCAATGTTATTTAACAATTGTAGTCTGATAATCTCACACAAATTAACTTTTCTTCCTTGAACTACCATTAGATAATCCACATGTAAAAATCTAGTTAGTATGGAGTTAACCTTTGGTCCATGGTTGAACTTGCACCCTAATATCTTGCTTAATAACTTTACTCATCTGTCTTGAATGGAGTCTACCTTCATGTTTCTTCTATCAAACCTAGTATTCAGGTTTATCTCAACTATTTTCCTTACATTCTTTTAATTTATAGGATTACATCCCTCATTGCTCAAACCTGTGACCTTATGAATCAGTTCATTGTCAATAACTATTTGTGCATCACCTAGCCATAATAAATCATCATGTACCCTAGTTAGAAAAATTTAAGTCCAATCATGATTATCAAACTCCATATAAAACACATATTTCTCTAAATTAAACCCTCTTAGGTGTGTATACTCAAATTTTAGGGATAAATCACTGTTACACGTGGTTCCTAAATCTTTATGAATATCTTCATCTCCTATGTTGGCAATCATACAGTGGATATAACTTCTAATATCCTCAACATGAAGCACATTCTCTAGAACTTGTGAAAATGCACCCAATGAGTCATGCAAAAGAGAAATAAATGGATGTTTCTTGAACACATACGATAGTCTATCACTCACATCATAAACAATCTGACTAGCCATTTCAATTCTACTGCAGAAATTTATCTTTAGCTCCATACAATACCTTAAAATCTTATTTTAGGGCTTCTGCAACTTTTCACTTCACAAACTTCTCTTTGCACTTCAATTCACTATTAAATCACTCTTTAGTTCACTCAAGACACTTCACATGAACAAATGATAAACACAATCTTGTTTGTGATCATTCAATCATTTTAAATTGGACTACCCATTAAATGTGTATCTACCACAAATTTAAATACTGTCTCTATTTACCAAATAATCTTGTTTTGTAAATTTTCCTGCTCACTGAGATCATATCTAGACTTGCACACTTGACCATAGCTTTCTCTTTATGTCCTTTACCTTTTGTTAAGTACACAACCTCTAACTCTCTCTAACATCAATTCCAACCAATTTATGCTCTACCTCTTCTAAAACTTCTTAATTTAGGTAGGATGAATCACAAACAATCTGCAACTTCAATGTATTATTAGATGCATCAAAATAATTTATTCCTCCAAAACTATATAAGAGCTTTTTGGATCCTTAGCTATCACAAATGCTTCTTTGAATTCATCAACATGTTCCTTAATTTCTTCTTTCTGGTTATTGTCACTACCATTCTCGTTCCTTATATCATTTCTATTGTTGTGCCTTCTGTAATTAGGATTCTTCTTAAAGTTCCTTCTATCCATTATACAATATCTCATTATGTTTCCAAATTTATTACATAATTGACATACATGTGCATTTCTTCTCAAAATTGCTCCATTTTGATTTTTAGGTGTTTTGCAATCCCTTGCAATGTGTCTAGGATTATTACACTTGTATCACACATATTGGTTCTTTTCTCTATTAGATTTCTCACCATCATTGGATCTCCTCTATGATCTTCCTCTTTCATTACTTGTAGGGTTAGTATTTCTAAAAATTCTACTATTTACATTATTACCATCAAACTTAGTTCTTACATTTTGCTACTTTATGTCCATAACCATGATAATTATAATAATAGAAATTTTAAATATTTTTGAAAGAGTTCTTACCTATGAAATCTCTTTGCATATATCCAACTTCATTATATATGAAGTATCTACCTCTAAAATCACATATAACTTGCTTGGGTGGTTCATTTTTCTTAGTTTTATCAACTTTCTCTATTTTCTTAAGTTCATCATGTTTTGCTAACAAATCAATTAATTCAACTTCCTTTGATACTTTAGTAGATGTGCTTGATTCTACCTTACCTATATTAGATTCCTTAGGGGATTCAATAACTAGATCTAGATCATTTTTTATTTCAACCTTTTTGGCTAATTTCTCTCTAATAAGATGTCCAAGTCCTGTCTTGTCATAAGGTCTTTGATAAAATATATGCTCATCTATCTTCTAACCATTGGAATCAAGTTTCTCTAACTATTTCTTATCTTATATCAATTCTCCTTTCATAATGATATTATACTTTTCTAATTTTGCATGCTCAATCTTCATAGTGTCTAGTTAAGATGTAACTAGACTTAACTGGGATCTAAGGTTTTCATTTTCACTTTTTAGTTTAGGTTCATTCTAGCCACCATTTTTCTTAAGACTCAACTTAAGTTCAACAATTTTTAGTTCATGTTTCAAAATCTCATTTTTTTTTCTAGGGATTTCCTACTTCATCAGTATCACTAGTCTATGCAATTGATTCCTTTCTAGATTTTAGATAATCAATATTGTCTTTTAGTTTACCAATGAAAAGTTTTGCATCTTCATATCTATCTTTCATGTTATCTCTTTCTTCAATAAGAAGGTTAATCTTCTCAAGAGATTCTACAAGGTTTTTCTTCAACTATTTTATTGTTGGAAATATAAGAGGATTAACTGAGAGGGGAGGGGTGAATTAGTTACTACTAAAATAAATCTCAGATCCCTTAGATGTTAGTACAAAAATGCAAAGTAAAAATTGAATACTGTTGAAGCTCGATAAACACACATAAAATATTGTAACTCGGTAATAACTCAATTAGCTCGGTAAGTGCTTACCATATAAACTTTTAGATGTGGTCTCTAATTAGAATTACTTTAGCTGAGTTACAAACATATAAAAGAAAATAATATGAACACATTTGACACTAGGATTTAACATGGAAACCCAATTTGGGAAAAACCACCAATTGCAACTACTTACTATTTTCACTCTTTTGAAGTGAACCTTGTCAGGAGCCAACCTTATTAAAGGTTAAAAAACACACTATTAGGTGTGAACCTGTTAGAGGATTTAATCACCCTATTAGGAGTGGTCTTGTTAGAGGTCTTGAGACAATTCAGTAGAACTGCCACCTTGTTAGAGGATTTGCAAATAGCTATTAAGCCAACTTCGTTAAGAGATTTAGATCACTGCTACAATGGTTAGAGAGTAACAATAAGATGAACTGATTTGAATGCAACTAATTTGATGATTGTAGATCTCTATTCTAGCTTGTACTTGATCCTTCCTAATTGAATATGGTTTTTCTGCTTCACAAGGATATTGTGCTTATCCTTCAAATTTGCTTCCTCTTCTCATTATTAGATCTTCAATAACATCTTCATGTTTTTTTTCACACTTTGAAATCACAACTTGACCTTATACTTATATCTTCCACTTTGTCAAGTTAGCTCAAATACAACTTAGAATGATCAATATTCATCACCGTAGTCAGCTAGAATCAAAAGATAAATCAGTTAAGCTTATTATGCAAAAATAAGAAAATCCTTCATTAGCCAACCCAACTCAGTAGAAACTAACTTAGAAGTGATTTCCTTTGTTAACCAATAGAAGCTTGGTTAACACTACAAACTCATAAAAATACTTTGGCAACAGAGTGAGTTTGGTTAGCATTGGTTCCATCCAACTTTCCTTCACTAATCGAGTTTAATCGGTTAACACTCAATTTTTTCATCTTTCCTTTGACACTTTAGTGAATTCGGTAGACATTTCCTTCTGAACTAGGCAAACAAAAGAGTGCTCAGTAGATAGAGAAAACTATCTTCACTGGCTAAGTGAGCTCAACATATATAACTAATAATGATTATGACATTTGTGTAACATCAAAGACCATACACAATTAATCAGTTGTATCCAAAATTCTCCCTCTTTGGCATTGATGGAAACACAAAATGTCATAACACAATGAAATTTTGGATTTAGAGTTGAGAACTACCTCTATCAGTATGAGCTCTTCGTTCCACTAGATTTTGTCTACAACAACTGCTACCAAGTTCATTCAAGACATTCTCCCTCTTTCATAAAACTTCTTCTTTTGAAAACTTCTCCCTCATTGGTTGCTTGCTTTATTCTAGTTCCAAAAATGTCTTAGGTATATGACCGTAAACTTCTCCTTCTTTCATAGTAAATGCCAAAGTTAATAATTTTGTAAATACCAATGTACCTTAATTATTGATTCATCTACAATATGCCCTTGCCAATTTTGCACCAATTGATTGATCTTCAATAGGTTCTGGTTGATGCATTCACCAAACTTCATTTAATGAATTTTAGATAGGGGAATGACCCCTATCTTACCTCTTAGATATAGAAATGCATCCTTAGGTAATGGATTGGTGATTTTGTTCTCAATCTATTCCTTTATATTCACATATTCCATTCAGACTTCTTTATCCTGCACTAATTCTCTTAAGAAGTGATATTTTATAGTAATGTGCTTTGTTTTGGAATACATTATTAGATTCTTTGATATATAGATTGCACTAGTGTTATCACAATATATGACTACTAGATCTTTGATCTCTACCTTCATTCCTTCCAAAATTTGTTTGAATCAAACAATGTTAGAACAATTGACTATTGTTGCCACATATTTTGCCTATGCTATGGATTGAGATGTACAATTTTGCTTCTTGCTTGTCCAAGATACTAGTCCTTTGCCAAGAAATAATGCTCCTCCACTAGTGCTTTTTCTATCATCAAGACTTCCTGTGCAATCAGTATCAGTAAACACTTTTAGATCCAAATTGGCTCCAAGTTTATACCATAAACCATAGTCTTTAGTACCTTTCAGATATCTCATGATTTTCTTGATTTCCATCATATGATTTTCCTTGGGATTTTTTGAGAATCTTTCCACTATTCCAACTTCTAGAGAAATACCAGGTCTTGTGTGTACTACATACTATAATTTTCCAATCATTGATCTATATGTGGTCTGGTCTATTTCTTTAAAATCATCTTTTTTGAAGAGCTTATGTCTAGTAGACATAGAGGTTCCAACTGGTGTTGAATCTTCCATTCCAAATTTCTTTAGTATCTCCTTGATATACTTAGATTGAGTGATGTAGATACCATTTTTGTTTTTTTGTATTTGCAATCCAACAAAGAATTTTATATCTCCAAAAATGGACATCTCAAATTCTTTACTCATTTCTTCTGAAAATGTTTTACATGAGTCATCATTTCCTGTAAATAGAGTATCATCAACAAATATTTCTATGAACACAATCTTCTTATCTAGTCCTTCCATGATATATAGACTAATTTTATCATTTTTTCTTTGAAAGCCAATATGTACCAAGTAATTGTGAAGTCTTTCATACCAAGCTCTGGGAGCTTGCTTCAAACCATATAATGCTTTGTGTAACTTGCAAACCATGTCTCTTTTGTTAGGATCTACAAAAACTTTTGGTTGTTCAATGTAGACTTACTCATCAAGAATTATGTTCAAGAATGCAGATTTAACATCCATTTGATATACTTTAAATCCTCTATGTGTTGCAAATGCTAGTAAGATTCTAACACCTTCTAGTCTTGCTATAGGAGAAAAAGTCTTGCCATAGTCAATACCTTCTTCTTGAGAAGAACCTTTGTACACCAATCTTGCTTTGTTTCTTGAAACTTGCCCATCTTCGTTCAACTTATTTCTAAATATCCACTTTGTACCAATTACATTTTTATCTTTGGGTCTAGCAACAAGAGTCCAAGTCCAACTTTTGTTCTTTTCTATTTGTTCTATCTCTCCATTCATTGGTTCAATCCAACTTTCATTTTTCAAAGCATCCTTAACACTTATAGGTTCAAATTCAACAAGTAAACATGTACCTTTTAATTTTTCTCATGTCATTGTTCCATCTGAATTGTTTCCAATGATCTGATTAGGTGCATGATGCCTTCTAACATATCTTGCTACCATAGGCTCTTTGGGCTTTGAATTAGTTTTGCCATCTTCATTTTGAATTTTAGTTTCAAGCTCGAATCCTTCTGTCTATTACTCGAGTCTATCTGGCTCAGTTTGAACTAGCTCGGTAGCCTCTGATTGTGACTCGGGTCCTTCAAACTATACCTCAGGTTACATTGTCTACTACTTAGTAATGATTGGGGTTTCTGGGGACTCAAGAGATAAAGCTTCTTTTCTTTGAAATACATTTGATAGAGTATCAGGTTCATAGTAAACAAATATTTTGTAATCTTATGGATCCTTGTTGCTTTCTTCTTCACTCTTTTTTACAAATTCATCAATTCTAACATGTACACTTTCTATAATTTTATGAGTAGACAAATTCAAACATCTATATGCTTTACTTCTATAGGAGTATCCTAGAAATATGCCTTCATCACCTTTTATATCAAAATTTCTTTTTCTAGATTTTTTCAATATATAATATTTGCTACCAAATACTTTCAAGTAGCTTACATTAGGTTTGTAGCCATATGATAGCTGATAAGGTGTTTTGTTTGAATCTTTCTTCAACTGTACTCTGTTCAAGGTATGAACTGTAGTGTTGATAGCTTCCTTCTAGTGTTTGAGAGGAACCTTCTTTTCAATCATCAGGGTTCTTACACAATTCATGATAGATTTGTTTCTTCTTTTAGCTATACCATTCTGTTGTGGTGTGGCAAGGGCTAATATTTTTCTTTTGATTCCTCTTTAAATGTAGAACTTATTGAGTTCATGGGAGATGAATTCACCACCTCTATATGATCTTAAGCATTTCAACCTATTTCCAGTTTCCTTTTCTACTCTTGCCAAATACCACTTGAATTTTTAAAAGGCTTCTAATTTTTCTTTTAGATATAGGGTAAACTTTAAGAAACCCCCTCCAAAAAAAGATATAAATAATTGGAAAATCTTTCATTATTTTGAAAAACCAAATTATTTTTATTGGCAAGTGTCCTAATTTTTATTATTTTAAATCATATTTACATTAGTGATTATTTTGGAATCATAATTTTTGAGTATAATAGGAAGTTCACTAATAGTCATGGAAAATTACAAATCAAAATTGAATATGTTTTATCTCATGGAAATTATGAGGATATTTAAATTACATTTTAAATCAATGGTAAAAACTAAATATTGGTAATATATCCCTAAAGTAACTAATAATTACAATAATTATTGGTGAATTAATTTTAATTTCTTTGATAATAAATAATATTTAGGTTAATCAAATCTAATCATGTATCAAATATTGTGGGGAGTCTTTGAGTTTATTTTTATTTTAAAAAAAAATTATTAAGCTATTTAAAATATTTTAGAAATAAATTTAATAAAAATGTGGCGATTTAGGTTGCATTAAATCTTAAATTATTAGCCAAATGAATAGCAAAAAATTTCTAAAATTCACAAAATTACGAATATTCACTACTAAAAAACACCCTATTTAGATACATTACTGTCATCATTCTAGAATAGTCATCAACAAAAAAATTGAAAAACTTTTCTCCACTATAGCTTTCTATTCCAATAGGTCCACATAAATCTGTATGAACAATTTCCAAGACTTCTTCTGACTGATAGTTTTTTCTTTTGAAGCTAGTCTTTCCCATCTTACCAATTTGGCAATTCTTGCATAGACCCATGTTAGGCTTCTTCAAACTAGGAATACATCTTACTCTTCTTTGTTTTCTTCTCTTATCCAGATTAATAGTCTTTTGTACCATAACTATCTTTTCTCTACTTGAGCAATAAAACATGAACACTCATTGAGATCAGGATAAAATAGATTACCTTTTGTTTGCTTTCTAGATCCAAGCAGATTTCCTTTTCCATCCAGTAGTTTGGCTTGTCCATTCATGAATTCTACTTTGAATAAAATATTATTCAATTGTGCCACACTTAGTAGATTATGCTTTAGTCCTTCAACCCAATAAGCATTGTCACATATAAGTTCTTTAGTCAATGAAATACATCCTTTTCCTTTTATGTTATAGGGTTCATTGTTTCCAAATCTCACACTACCTCCATCATAATATTCCATGTACTCAATTTTTTTTTTTGTCACCAGTTATATGATGTGAGCAACCATTATTAATAATTCATATATCATTTTTTCTAACATGAGAGATAAGTGCTATCTTATCTCCTTCATCATCAGATTCATCTTTCATAGCAATATATACCATTTTGTCTTCGCTACTATCATAATCTTTAGCTATAAAACAATATTTCTTACCTTTGTCCTTGTAGTTCTTAGAGTCCTTCTTGCCTTATGTTTATTGCTTTTCTTCTCATCTTTGATTTTCTTACTTAGACACCTAGTAGCAATGTGACCAACTTCTTCACAAGAAAAGTAGATTAGAGAAACTTTACCTTTGTACTTTCCTCTTCCTTTGGATACTTCTTTGCAAGTAGGGTTTCAACAACTTCAAGATCACTATCTGAACTTTCTTCTGATGTTCCATCTTCTTCACTTCTTGATTGATTGGACTTTGATTTCTTACCCTTTTCTTTGAGTGAGAGTTTAGATTTAAATGCAGATCCAATATTCTTTCAAGCAGGAATATAGTTATCATAGTTGTCTAGTTCAAAAGCTGTTAGTCTTCCTACTAGAGCATCCAAGCCTAATTTGTTATTTGGATCACATCTCATTTCTTGAATAGAAGACACTCTAATTACATAAATAGGAAGAAGAGTTCTAAAAACTTTACTTACAACAATTTCCTCCTTAATGTCTCCTCCTGATGCTTTGATTAAACTTACACTGGCCTTGATTCTTTCCACATATTTTCATCTTCTCTCATTCTCATTTGATCAAATTATCCTCTAAGACTTTCTAGTTTAGTTCTCCTTACATTGTCATCTCCTCCATAGATATCTTTCAGTTTGGTCCACATTTCATGAGTAGCTTTGCAATCCTCTACCTCATCAAATTTAGCATAACTAAGAGTAGATGTAATATCAATCATAATGATACTATGATTCTTCTTTTTAGCAATATCTTCAACTGATAATGTTCTAGTGGGATTTTCATATTCAGCATCAAGATATTTGCAACCTGAATCACTGATGGCAGCTAGATGTAACTTATAATTCCTTGCCATGTTACAAAATTGTCTCTATTCAGCTTGGGAATTTCTCTTTTGTAAGACATCCTAATCTTTAGCTTACGTGCTTGAAACCTTCTCTGCAAGCACCAAAAGCTCTAGTACCAATTGTTGGAAATATAAGAGGAGTAACTGAGAGGGGAGGGGTGAATTAGTCACTACTAAAATAAATTCTAGATCTCTTAGATGTTAGTATAGAAATTTAAACTAAAAATTGAATATTGTTGAAGCTTAGTAAACACACATAAAATGATGTAACTTAGTAATAACTAAATTAGCTCGATAAGTGTTTAACATATAAACTTTTAGATGTTGTCTATAACTACCATTACCTTAACTGAGTTGCAAACATATAAAAGAGAATAACATGAACACATCTAGGACTAGGATTTAACATGCAAATCCAATTTGGAAAAAACCACCAATTGCAACTAGTTACTATTTTCACTCTTCTAAAGTGAGCCCTATTAAGAGCCAACCTTGTTAAAGGTTACAAAACACACTGTTACGTGTAACCTTGTTAGAGGATTTAATCACCCTATTAGGAGTGGCCTTGTTAGAGGTCTTGAGACAATTCAATAAAACTGCCACCTTGTTAGAGGATTTGCAAATAGTTGTTAAGCCAACTCTATTAGGAGATTTAGATCACTGTTACAATGGTTAAAGAGTAACAATGAGATGACTTGATTTGAATAAAATTGATTGGTTGATTATATATCTATGTTCTAGTTTGTACTTGATCCTTCCTAATCAAATATGGATTTTCTGCTTCACAAGGATACTTTCTTATCCTTCAAATTCGCTTCCCCTTCTCATCATCAGATCTTGCATTCTTTTCTTCACACTTTGAAATCACAACTTGACCTTATACTTATATCTTCCACTTTGTCAAGTCACCTCAAATACAACTTAGAATAATCAATGTTCATCACTGTAGTCAGCTGGAATCAATAGATAAATCAATTAAGCTTATTATGCCAAAATAAGAAAATCCTTTGTTAGCTAACCTAGCTTAGTAGAAATTGACTCAGAAATGATTTCTTTTGTAAACCAACAAAAGCTCAGTTAACACTACTAACTCATAAAAATCCTTTGGCAACTAAGTGAGGTTGGTTAGCATTGGTTCCATCCAACTTTCCTTCATTAACCAAGTGAGCTCGATTAACACTCACTTTCTACATCTTTCCTTTGATGCCCAGGTGAACTCAGTAGACATTGCCTTCTAAACTAGGGAAATACATGATTGCTTAGTAGACACATAAAATTGTCTTCACTACCCCAGTGAGCTTGAAACATACTAACTAATAATGATTATGAAATTTGTGTAACATCAAAGACAATACACAATTTATGTTTCAGTTCATCATTGTTTCAAAATCTCATTTTCTTTTTGGAGATTTCCTACTTCATCATTGTCACTAGTCTATGCAATTGATTCCTTTCCATATTTTAGATCATCAATCTTGTCTTTCAGTTTACCAATGAAAATTTTTCCATCTTCATATCTATCCTTTAGGTTATCTCTTTCTTTAGTAAAAAGGTCAATCTGCTCAAGAGCTTCTTCAAGGTTTTTCTTCAACTGTTCTATATCTATGGAGATCTTACTCAAGCTATTAAACTTCTAGTGACTAATTAGACTCTAATACTAATTGTTAGAAATAAATAATATTGAAGAGGTGGGGGGTGAATCAATATTCTACAAACTTTTTCCCACTACTGAATATTGTCAATTACTTTATAAATTGCATATAAAAGTAAACTGGAACAATGTTGAATAGTAAATATAACCATACATATAGAGAGCTAATAACACCATTTTTTTTTAACTAGGGAAACCTTGACCAAGGGAAAATACTAGTGGGGATGATACCCACTAGATGATTTACTAAAGAATAGGATCTTGTTAAGGATATTGACCCTATTAGGAGTCTATGAAATACATATAGTGTGGAAAGTCCTTGGTAGAGGACTAGGACTTGTTAGAATCATCAACCTTGTTAGGAGTTGGTGGATTAAATACAATGTATGCAAGAAGAGCTCATTACCCTAATATGAAATTACATAATTCAGTTCTTCACAAGATATACAATACTTTTGGTCTGCTATATTTTGCACTGGTTCTGATCATACAACATATGTAGTTCACATATCATCTTATTGACTTCACATTAATTATGAAGTATCACATAGATCCTACATATGTTGCACACTTATCTTCATAGGATTAGATCTTTACTTATGCCTCTCATATTCATAATTCACCACTTAGTCAACCTTAATGCTTTCACACGCTTGGCATAATATAAAATAACTTATGGAATAATATCCACATAGTTGGTTCATCATGACTTAGTAATTATTTTTTCACGAAAATAATTCCTCAAGTCGTACAATCCAATTCATTGCTATGCTCTATTAAATACTTGTGCTAGAATTCAATCATAACTTGTGTTGTACTCTCTGTACACACTTGTGTGCTGGTACATGTCATCATGATACTGTCATAGAACTTTCATCCACTGTGCATAAGCTAACTCTTAATGAGTTGTCCATACACATCACATCTACTCTGTGTGCTACTATAAATTGTCTAACACTGAGACAATTTTCTATCTCTAAATACATAAATAAAATCTTGAATACATGTTGTCATAAATGAAAACTATCAAAAAATCTATCTAACCATATTTCCAAAAAACTTGTGGCATGTCTACAAGCCCTAGGATGTTACCTTGAATGAGCAAGTGGTTGGAAATATTGATTTGAGGTTTGAAAGGATCTATTGGCTTTTCAGTGAAAACTGGTCTAGAGGCCTAAAAGATAGGCTAGAAACTAGGGCTTGAGGGTGAATAGGGTTGTGGGTGTTGTGAAGCTCTATAAATTATGATTCTTGAAGTGCCTATAGTTTATTCTTTCCGAAGGAAGAGTAAGGGGTTGTTACAAAACAAAAGAAAATATTAGCATTCATCTAAGAAGATTTTGAAAATCCTTCATTAGCCTTTGCGTCATGATCTCCAACACATATACACTCCTATAGGTCATATGGTCATTGGCCAACTAAATTTTGCACTTGGTTGTGCCTTCTTGACAACTTTTTCAAGAAATTGGAAAAATTGCACTTCTGCAAAATTTGCACTTTGCAACCTTTTAACAATTTCTTACACTATTATGCAAATTTTCTCTTTTCATGTTTTATATAAGGTGTCTGATTGGTTAGTTAGCCTTTAGAACTCCTCTTCAATTATTTGTATCTTTCTTTCCAAATGTTTCTCAAGCAACTTTTGAAATTTGCAAAGTTGCACAATGCAACTTTTACATTTTTATGCAACTTTTCACCAAATTAGTCTAATAACCTTCCTATCATCTCAAACTTAACCACAAACTTACCTATGGTATTTGAATTCATGTGGCTTACCAGGAAGTTTACGAAGGGCATCTGAAATGACCGCCGCATCTGCCTTATACTTCCGGTGCTTCATATACAATATAACGATGAGCACTCCAAAGAAGACTGCAAGAGCCATTCCAGAGACCAAAAGTCCGATCTTTAATCCCCAGTTGGGTTTGCAGGTTTCAAGTTCTTCGATCTCGAGACTCCATGAATGTACGCAGTTAAGCTCGGTGTTATTCCCCGTGGAATCCGTGAAGCCAAAATAGACTAATGGGTTGAGAAAATGAGCGAGATTGATGGGATACTGTAGAACAGGCTGACAGGGAATCCCATCAGGCGTCTTTGCGATATAAGCCTTTAGAAACTTTTGAATCCCACTGTACTAAATCCACACCGTGATGTTTTCTTTTCTCTTTAAATTGATACTACCCACATCAAGAGACGCAATTTTTGTGGAATTTATGCTGTTGACATCAATGGCTACGTGATTATCATCTAGATCGTTTGTGACGTTGCTCTTCGCTGTGTCGAACTCAACTGCCACCATCTTGTTGCTTCTCAGTCCATCAATGGTGGAATTGAAGAGCCCCACCCAGTGGCCATGGCTTGCATCTGGTCCATGTCTGATGTCTTTGTTTGGAGATATTATAAACGCCATGCCTTCACCTGCAGTTTTGTTGTACGCGGGTGCAATGTTGAAAAAAAAAGTGGAATTGAATGATACTGGACTGTTTGGATCTTTCCATAGTCTGTATGGATCATTGAATATGATTCTTCCGTCTCTGTTTTGTAGGGAATACGGGGCCTCTAGATTTACAGTTTCTGCTGTGACTTGCAAGGACTCAAAAGCTATGCCGGAGTTGTAGAATGTGAAGAGGCTGTTGTTTTCTGTATTAAAACTCTAAAATTTGAAATTCCCACTAACAGTTCGCACCAGTAGAATATAGATTAAGGCCAATAATGAAACTCTGTGAAAACCCATTTGTTTAGGTTAAATGAATTCTGGGGAAGAGTAAGACATGGATGGGAAATAGACTTGACTCTGAGTCAATGATATACAGTGCCTCACATGATCTTTTTTATTTGTGGTCTGTGTTGGATGTTTCCTCAAGAATACAGACGTCATGCATATCTTATCCTCTCAGTGTGGTGATCAATTTTTTTGTGTTGTTCCCTTCGTTGTTGAAACCTTCAACGCTCGATCAATCACTCTGAAACACCAAACGTACGTTTTAGATAAGATGTTAGTCTCGAGAATCGTTTATAGTCATGGAGGAAAAGACATGATGAACCCAGTGTCAGTATTTTGGCACAACACAACGCTTTAAAAATGTGGTCCATCCCTCCACACCAATTCTATAACAATTGTTGTGGTTGATAACAGCGTAAAAATTTATATATATATATATATATATATATAGGAGTCAAGTGGGACAAACCATATTCAAATTTTGGTAATGTTATGAAGCAATATGTCATTATTTTCTTATCAAATTTTCTTACAATAAGAACTTTGCATAGAGAAAAGTCATATTGCTCATCACAAGTCATCAAATTCTTTTCATTTATATAATGTGGGCCATTGTTTTCTTATATGAATTTCTTGAAATGAAAACTTTACATTGGAGAGAAGTTATGTAGATCACCAAAAAAAAAAAATTATAATCGTTTCATTAATTGCACCCAAATATAAAGTGTTGTATTGTTTTTTAAAAAAAAGACTACATTGTAGAAAGTCGTCCAACCTCCATGTTAAAACTTTGACAATACATTATATTACTCAAATATATTTTTATTACAGCTAATTGTAATGTTTATTCTTATATTAATTTATTTGTACAAAACTAATATGTAAATGAAACTATTAGAAAATACTTAGAAAGAAGTAATACAATATAGTGGGACATATCATAATT
Source organism: Cupressus sempervirens (assembly GCA_028749045.1). Classification (NCBI taxonomy): domain Eukaryota; kingdom Viridiplantae; phylum Streptophyta; class Pinopsida; order Cupressales; family Cupressaceae; genus Cupressus; species Cupressus sempervirens. The sequence continues at coordinate 760,216,027 of CM053786.1, read as the reverse complement.
AGATTTAGTATTATTATGTAAGTATTTCCTCATTACATTTATTGCCGCTCAAAATTGTAGCTCGAATTTTGAGCACCGTTGAGAAAATCAAGCCCTATAAATGCTTTTAAATGAGATTGTACTTAGTTGTACCTTTGAGGCCTAAGAGGTGTTCAATGCTTCTAACACCTTCCATTTAGTGTGTTTACCTATTCCATGAATTTAAATCAGCATTCTAAGCCATTCTATGAAGACTCATTTTGCGCAAATTTCAAATCTGCATTTTACAATGTCAAACATCAACATGAGGTTGTGTTTGTGATTGAATATCTCGCACCCAAAAATGTTTCATGATTCACCACTTTGGGAATGTCTAGTGTCCATACCTATAAACCTATGTTTAAAATTTCAAGTTATTTCGAGTTCATTTCACTACGTTTTGAATCCCTCAAAGTTGGTTGTTTATCAATGTCATGCATTTGTAAATTGTTCAAAATTCTGGGAAGCCTTGTTTGACAAGTTATAACTTTGACCCAGTTGACCAAAATGCTAAATTTCCTTTTGCGTTGCATTGTAGATGTCAAATGACTTGTTATGTTTCAAGTTTCAGCTCATCATGAATCCATTTGATCAGTTTTTAAATGCAATTTCTATCTTTTTACTGGTGTCAGCATTTGCAAATGTGTTGAGACCCCTGTTCAAGACATTATAACATGAAATTTGTGATAGGTGAGATTGAATGGATTCTACCCCTACATCCATCTGCACACTTTTCTAGGTCAATTCCATTTGCAAAAATCACCTTTTTTACAATGTTTTCAATCTGCAAAATCCAAGTAGCCTACTTTAACTATCCACCATTTACACCCAATTATTCGTCATGAGCCCAAATCACAAATCCATAATGTCCTCATGACAGAGAATTAATGCCCCAGTTTTTGTCTTCCCAAGTGTCAGTTTACCTAGTTTTCGAAGCCAAATCTAAACCCAATTTGTTATTTTTTGACATGTTTTCTTGCAAGAAGTTCTGAAAGGTCAACTTTGATAGTGAATATCTTTTGACCCTAAATTCTTCATGAGATGAGATTCAATGTGGTACAAGTATGCATAGAAAAAATTTAGTGTGCCAAATTTCAGAGCTCGATCAGGTGTTTGGATCAGTTTTCAAGGCCAGTCAAAGGACCTCCTAACGCAAAAGTGATAGGTTGCAAAAAAGGATAAAATGAGTTTCAAATGCTGATTCAGTGATTGAATTTTTTTTGAATCAGTAGCAAGCAGTCAGTGGATCAATTTGAGGTATCAGTTGTCTGAAAACAAAAAAAAAAATTAGTCGGACCCACTTTGGGGCTTGACTAATTGTACAAGATTGATAAGATAAATAAGATATGAAATTGAAGATATTCAAAGATTAAAATGATATTGATCATTAGGAAGTGCCAGGGTTTCTTCTAAGAGCAGGGGCATCACTAAGAATTATACATCAACAAGTTACAACAAAAATACTACATCATATGCTTTTAAAACTCAGTAGTGTTTTAGCTTGTTAAAGAGTTTGGAATGCTTTACATACTCAGTTGGGAGCTAGGGGAAGAATTTGGTAATGTTTTAAATCATTGTGAGTTCTTAAAAATAAACCTAAGATCATAATTTCTTTGGGTGCCTAGCCATTAGCAAGTATATACACAAAGTTGAACAACTAAAAGTGATGTGGCAGTTCAAGCAGGAGGGGCCAAATCTTCTCTACACAAGTTTCACCTTGCCTCAAACTATAGATACATTAAAAAATAAGTAGTAGAAGCACATGAAGCAGACCTATCGATGATAGATATTTGTGATATACTAGGTGGAGCTGAAGCATTTGATCTAGCTACAAAATTCTATTATGGAATCAACTTTGAAGTTAGCATTACAAATATTGGAATGTTTTGTTGTGTTGCTAAGTATCTTTAGATGATAGAGGATTATGCAATTGCAAACCTGGTGTCTTGAGCTAAAGCTTACATCAATGAAGTTATTCCAAAATACTTTGCAAGTGCAGTGAAAATATCGTGTTTTTTGTAAAAAACTACTTCCCATGGCCGAAGAGCTCAAGTTGTCAGCAGGTGTATAGAAACTATGGCATCAAAAGCCTCTAAGGAGAGTGTAATTTTTTCATCTACTAGGGTCAATACTCAAGGGAGTGCAAGTTCTCTTAATTTTCAAATAAATCCTGTGATAGATTGATGGCTAAAGAAATAGTTGTTCTTTGAATTGATTTTTTTTAAAGAGTCATCATAGCCATGAAAGGTAAAGTCTTGAAACATGGCACTGTTGGAGCAACTCTCATATTTTATGCCCAAAAATCACAAAGAGGCCACGGTAGATGTGAAGACCATGTGAGTAGAGGGCATAGCTAGTCAAAGAAAACCCATGACAAGGAAGCTTGATGAAGGATAGGTGGCAACAAGAATTAGAGAGTCAAAGGCAACCAAGAAAAATGAAGACCACAGTCAAAGTCTAAAAAATATGCATTAAGGAGAGTAACAGAGGCCCACGCAACTGAAAGAAGAATCTATAGGAAATTAAAACAGAGAATCCACATGCAATTAAAGAGAGGTCGCTGGAGGAATTCACACACAAACAATAAGATTGCTGCTTATCCAAAGACTAAAAAATTTTTGGTGAGGAATCATGGCATCTATATATGGGGTGACTTATGGATAAGTGCCAAGACCCAGGCAAAATGCTATCACTATCTTTTTGATGCTGCCTTCAAGTTATATCAAATGGGTTTTGACCCATTCACTCTAGATCATGGTCCAATATCTAAAAAGATGTAGTCACAAATACATGTGGAAACCCAACAAAATCGTGTGGTGCCTAGAGCTCTAAAGGAATTTGGTAACATGGAATCATCTTATTATTGCATTTTGCTCAATATAGAAGGGACCACAACACCAATTTCATTTGTATTTGATTTTTTTTTCCCTTATGCTTACAACAACGTAGGGAGCCACTTAAGGGAAACTTACGATACTGAAGAAACTTAAGCTAATATTAAACTCATGTGGATGTAAGTGTTTGGAGACCTTTTACTTCAGAGACATGTTGTATGATAGCATCTCCTCTTTATCACTCCATTTCACAACTAAGGAAACCGACATGCGCAAGAAAACAGAGGAACAAGCATAGGAAATCGAGAAAATCGTGAAAATGAATAATCCCACATGGGGTGGGCAGCAGGAATATTAAAGTTTAAATACTATCCAACACACTTCACATAATGTCCAAGGACAAAGGCTTATATGAAAGCCAAAGCTTGTGAGGTAGGTCCTAGCGACCTGGTGGTGTTAGCGTTACATTAGGCATAATTTTAAATGAAAAGGGAAGTGAGCTGATGTGGACCTAGGCAACAAGATCGCACCACATGGGGCATTGAATGAACAACACATGCCCGCAAAACAAAGATGTGAACTGGTTAAAGAATGCGATAAAGTAGGTAAGGTGACATGGCACTCCATAGTGCAAGATGATGTGGCAGAGGGACACATTTCATGATGGCACTTCCCTGCTTGCACAGTCAGTAGCTACTGACTTTGCATGCAAGAAAGCGGGCAAGTGCCACATGGTAGCAAGCTTGACTAGCGGTTAGAAGGTAGCGATGATTGAGCGGTGATGTGGTGATCAGATGGGCCAATCACAAAGTGCCATGTGGCACTTGGTCAATAGATGAGTTTGGACAAAAGGGAAATTTTTTTAAGTCATAAATTTTTTATTATTTTAAATACCTTTTCAAATGGGTGCGCATTCAATCATTTTAAATTCAAAGGGATAATATTCTAAAGTCCAGCCATTTAGAATATTTTTAATTTTTGAATTTTTAAATTCAAATAGTTTCATACCTAAACTTTATAGCAAGGGGGGATATTTTTTCAAACTAATATTCTGGGGGTTCCCGGAAGGCTAGTATAGCGATATTAGGTATCACCAGAATCGGGAGAAGATAAAATTTCCAATTCTGAGGTTAGTTTTTGCATAGGAAGCAGTATGTTGGAGTTATTCATGATTTTCTCTCAAGTTCCCAACTTGCGACCAAATTTAGGCATTGAAGTTCAGTTGTGATTTCAAGTGAGGTACTGGCCAGAATGTGGGTAAAAGTGGTGAAAATGCAGTTTGAGGTTGAATGTAACCACTTTCAAATCAGTTAAATTTTAATTCTTTCAATATTTCATGAGGCATATTAGATATTTTGGTTGTAGAAAGGATTTTCATCATTTCATCTAAGATATTTTAAAGTCAGTTACGAGTAATGATGAAAACAAAATCAGATCAAAATGGTAAAAAGATGAAAGAGGTTTTCAGTTGCAAGAGATTGAATTTCAAGTGGACACATATCAGTTGCATAAGAGATCTAGGAATTCATCTTCTCCTATATATTTTTTATCTTTCATTCTTTGTGGTGTTTGGAATTTTGGAAAGTTTTTCTCTGGAATGAAGATACTTAGCAGAATTGGCCTTGGAATTGATGAATTCTGAATCGAAGACCTGGGATGTGCTGGTTCCAGACCATGAAGCTTTTCTTTGGCTATGATACCCCCTTCCCATCTCATCATTTTCTCATTCCCACCATTTTCTCTCTTGTATGACAGCATATGTTATTGTATAGTTTGGTTTATTAGGTGATTTGTGAGTTATTTTCATCCATTTTCATGTATTATTTCAAGAAAATCAATACAAAGAACAACAAGTGTTTAGTTTCAGTTTAAATCTTGTCTCCTTTCTTAGTTGAGCTGTAATATTTTATGGTCTTTTAACAAAGAGCCTAGATCATAAGTGCAGTTCCTTAAGGCTATATGTTGCTTCATTGTTGCTTGTAATTCAAGAAATTATGTAAATACTTTAGAGATTTAATAGGGTTGCAGTTTTATTGAGTGAGATATTAGGTAAGAATGAGATTTAGATTGAACATTGATGTCTATTTACAAAGTGAATGGATAGATCATATATCTAAATATATGAATAAGTATAAAATATCCAAAATGCATGAGGGAGATTCATGAATTTTCCCAATGGATCAAGCACTGATTAGCTACAGGATCATAAGTTTATTATTCATAACTAATTTTCCCATCCCATCATTTTCTCATTCTCGCCATTTTCTCTCTTGTATGACAGCATATGTTATTGTATAGTCTAGTTTATTAGGTCATTTGTGAGTTAATTTCATCCATTTTCATGTATTATTTCAAAGAAATCAATACAAAGAACAACAAGTGTTTAGTTTCAATTTAAATATTGTCTCCTTTCTCAGTTGAGCTGTAATGTTTTATGGTCTTTGAACAAAGAGCCTAAATCATAAGTGCAGTCCCTTAAGGTTGTATGTTGCTTCATTTTTTCTCGTAATTCAAGGAATTATGTAAATGCTTTATAGATTTAACAAGGTTGCAGTTTTGTTCAGGGGGATATCAAGAAAGAATGAGATTTAGATTGAACATTGATTTCTATTTACAAGGTAAATGGATAGATCATATATCTAAATATATGAATAAGTATTAGATATCCAAAATGCATGAGGGAGATTCATGAATTTTCCCAATGGATCGAGTACTGATTAGCTACAGGATCATAAGTTTATTATTCATAACTAGTTTTCATCCACTTTCCCCACCCACATAAAATCAAAATCAAATTCAAATCATCTTTACATTTTATGTTGAAGAGCTAGAATAGTTTAACCATCACTCAAGTTGTGAATATCATAATGTTGCAATTTTCTATTGTAGATCTATGTTATTACATGAGTTAATAGGAGAAATAAGGGTTTTCATCTACAATAAATAGATTCAAGGATATGGTTTGCACTGGTATGATACCAATTGAATCTGAGGTCTACCCACCTAGGTCTTCCAAAGCCTGAAGTAGAAGAAGGGTCAAGCCTTATAGTTGGCCCAAGATTGCAGTCAAGTGTATCCATCATAGGAAGTTGCTAGCCTTAGATGCATTTGTATGGTTTCTTGGTTGTTTGTAAAATTGTTAAATTAGGAGCCAACAAAATGATGACTTTGCTGGGGAAATAAGATGGAAATCCATTTTTTTGAAAGGACAAGAGTCTCTGGTGTTCATTGAAAATTTTATTCCTACTCTCAGTTAGGTTTTGCCCATCCAAGCCACGAAAAAAATGGCGACTCTATTGGGAACAAGGTTGTAAATGCCTGAATTATGGAGCTAGAAACCTCTGATGTATTTTGCATATTCAGTTTTGTATGCAAGGTTTTGTGATCCCCAATGAAGCTTTATTCATGGACAACAACATGTTGTGAAATTGGATGTAAATTGTGTTCTATGACTGTTATAGGTCTATCTTTAATTAATTCGGTTTGCAAGTGTTGTTGAGAAAGTTCAAAGTCAAGAATTGATTTATAAAGTGTAGTTTCTTTTCAAGATGGTAATGATCTACAAGTTTCTCCTACACTGAAGATTTGGTTCAGATTTGTCAAGTGACAAATTATGTTTTATTTCTCACATAGTGTGAGTGGTGACTCTCAAATCTCTGTACTAGTTTGTTCCTAGTTGATTTCATTGTAAAATTTTGAAGGATTTTCAGTTGTATGGGCAGATCTAAAATTGTTGATAGATCTTGAAAAGAAAGTTTTAAATTCTTGATAAGTTTTAAAGTGTTGTTGCAATTTTTTGTATAAGAAAGTGAATTGTGAAAGGTAAATCATAGTTGTGATTTCTTTATCCTCTTGGAAGGAGGTGGCGACTCTAGAAAGTTTTAACCAGTGGTGTGAAGGAATTTCAGTCTTACACCTATGCCAATAAGCAGATCTGAAGTTTTAGATAGCAACACATAAAGGTATTTCAATTTTCATATGTTTTTCTCTCATGAAAATTGAATGAACAAAATGATTACTCCATCTAGTGGTTTCAACACTAAGAAAAATAGGTAGGAGTTTGAAAAGTTTATAAGATGGATTCTAAGTCTAGGTCTAAAAGTGATGTCCTGACTATTGAAAGTGTTTGTGCAAATATTGCTAGATTAAAAAGAAAGATTCATGACAAGACTGTCTTAATGTTAAGAAGTACAATTGGTGATATTAAGGGTCTTAGTGGATTTCAAATTTATATGAAGTTCAAATCAGTAGTTATGAATCTTGACGAGTTTTTTAGAGCTGAGGAGTCTTCATGGCCAATGGTACTCTTAGAAGTTTTTATGCCACATTCGGTTGATTGGCCAGCCAATATAAGATTAGATAAGATTTATGAAATCCAAGATTTTATCATGGAAGTTGAAAGTGCTTTGAAAGCTAATGAGTCTAATGTTAATGAATGTAATGAATCCATTGATGATGACACTAAATATAAAGACTCTCAATTTTATGAATCAAATGATAGTAATCAGAAATTTGATAATATGCATAATGTGGATTCATTTTTTTATGATGATGATTTTCAAGAAAAAGAAAAGTGTAACAACAGTAATAGTCTTGCTTCTAGTGATGAATGTGATCGTGTTACAATGCCGGTTGTTGAGGTATTGTCTAAAGAAGGAGATGTAGGTGATGATCATAGTTCTGATTTTTTAGAAAATATTACTAATGAGTCTACTATTGTGAATGTATCAAGTTATCTAGATAATGATCATAGCTAAGGAGAAAAAACTAGTAATGAAGTCTTCTTAAGTGTTGATGAGATTTTCGATTTGTTGGCTCATGATTTTGAAAGGTATGCTAATCTATCCAAGGATGCTTGTGTTATGCCACATTTTGCATTTCCATATGGTGAATTCATTTCCCCTAAATTTGATGTTGAAGAAGATGTAGTTTCAAAAAATGCTCTGTCAAGTTTGGGAGGTGTATGTGATGGTAATCTGTATATCAATACACATGACGACTTATATGTTGAGAATGAAGATGTAGGGATAAGGTCTATTGCTGGTTCATGGTTTTCTTTTTTTCATAAGGGAAAGATAAATTTAGGTAGCTTATATGATGAGAAAATAAATACTAATGGAATGGTTTATCCAAGTGAGCTATTTGAGAAAGAATTTGATGTGGATCAGCATATGGTGAACATGCAATTTCATGATAATTCTTATGATTTTGGATCTAATCTTTTGTTGGAATGTAAAGAAAGTGTGGCATATATTCAATTTGATTTATGGTGTACTGATGTTGTAAATGAGGAGAAATTAGAGTTTATACATTCTTCATATCTAGGGGCACAAGGTGAGTTACAAATTGATCCATGTAACTCATTGAATGAAGTTGAATATGAGCACTTTGTGTTTTTAGTTGAAAGAGTCCATGATTCAGTTAGTATTGATCAGTTTTAGTTTAATGTCACTTGTTATGATCATGCTGATTCATTTTTCATAATGAACAAGATGAAGAAAACATGCCTAATTTTTATATGCACTATGGAAGTAATGATAGTAGTTTTGTTTTGCCTAACGAAATGATTGAAAGTGTTGATGTGTTGGGTGAAACAAATGAGAATAAGAATTTTAGTTTACCTCAAGAGAATGGTGATGAAAATCAGGTGTATGACAGAGGTAAGGAGTTTTGGAAACCTTTCGGTGGCCCGGGGCGATCATGTGTACATAGTAGTTGTAGTTTCTCTATTTTCAATAAAGTTGTTTGAGAGAAGTTTTTGAAGTTTAGGTGTGTGGTCTACTTCTTCCAGAGATCTAAATTCTTGTCATGCCCACAAGGAACAGGCATCCCTAGAAAAAACCATTGCTGGCGCTCAAAATTGTAGCCCAAATTTTGAGCACTGTTGAGAAAATCAAGCCCTATGAGTGCTTTTAAATGAGATTGTACCCAACTGTACCTTTGAGGCCTAAGAGGTGTTCAATGCTTCTAACACCTTCCATTTAGTGTTTCTACTCATTCCATGAAGTTAAATCACCATTCTGAGCCATTCTGTAAAGTCTCGTTTTGACCAAATTTCAAATCTACATTTTACACTGTGTCAAACAGCGACAGGAGGCTGTGTTTGTGATTGAATATCTTGCACCTAGAATAGTTTCATGACTCAGAACTTTGGGAATGTTTAATGTCCATACTTGTGAACCTATGTTTCAATTTTTGAGTTATTTCGAGTCTGTTTCACTAGGTTTCAAATCCCTCAAAGTTGGTTGTTTATCAATGTCATGCATTTGCAAATTGTTCAAAATTCTGGGAAGCCATGTTTGATGAGTTATAACTTTGACCCAGTTGACTGAAATGCTAAATTTCCTTCTGTGTTGCATTGTAGAAGTCAAATGACTTGTTATGTTTCAAGTTTCAGCTAATGATGAATCCATTTGATTAGTTTTCAAATGCAATTTCTATCTTTTTACTGGTGTCAACATTTGTACATGTGTCGAGATCCTTGTTCAGAACATTGTAACATGAAATCTGCGAAAGGTGAGATCAAATGGATTGTACCCCTATGTTGTACTCCAAAAATACTTTAAGTGTGCTAGTTTTTAGGTCATGATGAATCCGTCTACACACTTTTCCAGGTCAATTCCATTTGCAAAAATCACCTTTTTGACAGTGTTTTCAATCTGCAAAATCAAAGTAGCCTACTTTAACTATCTTACATTTGTGCCCAGTTATTTTTCATGAGCCCAAATTATAGATCCATAATATCCTCATGACAGAGAATTAGTGCCCCAGTTTTTGTCTTCCCAAGTGTCAGTTTACCTAGTTTTTGAAGCAAAATCCGAACCCAATTTGTTATTTTCTGACATGTTTTCTTGTAGGAAGTTCTGAAAGGTCAACTTTGATAGCGAATATCTTTGACCTTGAATTCATCATGAGACGAGATTTTATGTGGTACAAGTATGCATAGAAGAGATTCAATGTGCCAAATTTCAGAGTTCAGTCAGGTGTTTGGATCAGTTTTCAAGGCTAGTCAAAGGACCTCCTGGCACAAAAGTGACAGGTTGAAAAAAAGGATAAAATGAGTTTCAAATGCTGATTCAGTGATCAAATTTTTTTTGAATCAATATCAGGTAGTCAGTGGATCAATTTGAGGTTTCAGTTGTCCGAAAATAAATTTTTTTTTAGTCAGACCCACTTTGGGGCCCGACTAATTGTACCAAATAGATAAGATTAATAAGATATGAAATTGAAGATATTTAGAGATTAAAATGACATTGATCAATAGGAAGTGCCAAGGTTTCTTCTAAGAGCAGGGGCATCACTAAGAATTATACATCAACAAGTTACAACAAAAATACTACATCATATGCTTTTTAAACTCAATAGTGTTTTAGCTTGTTAGAGAGTTTGGAATGCTTTACATACTCGGTTGGGAGTTAGGGGAAGAATTTGATAATGTTCTAAATCATTGTGAGTTCTTAAAAATAAACCTAAGATCACAATTTCTTTGCGTGCCTAGTCATTAGCAAGTATATACACAGAGCTGAACAACTAAAAGTGATGTGGCAGTTCAAGCAGGAGGGGCCAAATCTTCTCTACACAAGTTTCCCCTTGCCTCAAAGTGCAAAAAATTCAAAAACTACTAGTAGAAGCACATGATGCAGACCTATCGATGATAGATATTTTTGATATACCAAGTGGAGCTGAAGCATTTGAACTAGTTGCAAACTTATGTTATGGAATCAACTTTGAAGTTAGCATTATAAATATTGCAATGTTTTGTTTTGCTATTGAGTATCTCTAGATGATAGAGGATTATGCAATTGAAAATCCAGTGTCTCAAACTGAAGCTTACATCAATGAAGTTATTCCAAAATACCTTGCAAGTGCAGTGATAGCATTATGTTTTTGTAAAAAACTACTTCCCATGGTCGAAGATCTCAAAATTGTTAGCAGGTGTATAGAAACTGTGGCATCAAAGGCCTCTAAGGAGAGTGCAATTTGTTCATCTAGTAGGGTCGATACTTAGGGGAGTGCAAGTTCTCTTAGTTTTTAGATAAATCCTATGATAGATTGATGGCTACAAGAAATAGTTGTTCTTCGAATTGATTTATTTTTAAAGAGTCATCATAGCCATGAAATATAAAGTCTTGAAGCATGGCACTATTGGAGTAGATCTCATGTTTTATGCCCAAAAATCATAGAGAAGTCATGGCAGATGTGAAGACTATGAGAGTAGAGGGTAGAGCTAGTCAAAGAAAACCCATGACAGGGGAGCTCAATGAAGGATAGGTGGCAACAGGCATTAGAGAGTCAAACGCGACCAAGAAAAATGAAGACCATAGTCAAAGTTTGAAAAATTCATAGCAAGGAGAGTAATAGAAGCCCATGCAACTAAAAGAAGAATCTGCACACAATTAAAGTAGAGAAGGCACGTGCAATTAAAGAGAAGTCACTGGATGAATTCACACACAAACAATAAGATTGTTGCTTATCCAAAGACTACAACAATTCTAGTGAGGAATCATGGCATCTATATATGGGGTGAGTCATGGATAAGTGCCAAGACCCAGCTAAAATGCTATCACTATCTTTTTTATGCTTCTTTCAAGTTATATTAGATGGGTTTGGACCCATTCACTCTAGATCATGGTCCAATATCTAAAAAGATGCAGTCACAAATACATGTCAAAACTCAACAAAATTGTGTGCTGCCTAGAGCTCTAAAGGAATTTGGTAACATGGAATCATCTTATTACTGCATTTTGCTCAATATATGAGGGACCACAACATCAATTTCTTTTGTGTCTGATGTTCTTTTCCCTTATGCTCACAACAACATAGGGAGCCACTTGAGGGAAACTTACGATACTGGAGAAACTCAAGCTGATATTAAACTCATGTGGATTCAAGTTTTTGGAGACCTTTTATTTCAGAGACATGTTGTAGTGACAGGATCTTCTCTTTATCGCTCCATTTCACAACTGAGGAAAGTGACATGTGCAAGAAAATAGAGGAACAAGCGTAGGAAATTGAGGAAACCATGAAAATGAATAATCCCACATGGGGCAGGTGGTAGGAATATTAAAGTTTAAATACTATCCAACACACTTCACATAATGTCCAAGGACAAAGGCTTCTGTGAAAGCCAAAGCTTGCAAGGTGGGTCCCAGCTGATCTAGTGATGTCAATGTGACATTAGGCATAATTTTAAATGAAAAGGCAAGTGAGCTGATGTGGACCCGGGAAACGAGATCGTGCCAAGTGGTGTATCGAATGAACAACACAAAATAGAGATGTGAGCTGGTTAAAGAATGTGGGAAAGCAGGCAAGGTAACGTGGCACTCCACAGTGCAAGATGACATGGCATAGGGACACATGTCATTATGGTGCTTCCCTGCTTGCACAGTCAACAACTGCTGAATGTAGATGCAAGAAAGTGAGCAAGTCCCGTGTGGTAGCGAGTCTGACTGGTAGTTAGAAGGCAATCATGATTAAGCAGTGATGTGGTGAACAGATGGGCCAGTCACAAAGTGCCAGCTGGTGCTTGGTCAACAAACGAATTTGGAGGAAAGGGAGATTTTTTGAAGTCATAATTTTTTTGTTATTTTTAATACCTTTTCAAATGGGTGTGTGTTCAATTATTTTAAATTCAAAGGGATAATATTCTAAAGTTCAGACATTTAGAATATTTTAAATTTTTAAATTTTAGATTCAAATAGTTTCAAACTTGAACTTTATAGCAAGGGGGGACATTTTTTCAAACTGATATATAGCAATATTATATATCGACAAAATTAGGAGAAGATGATCTTTTCGATTATGAGGTTAGTTTTAGTAGAGGAAGTAGTCTATTGGAGTTATTCAAGGTTTTATCTTAGGTTCCCAACTTGCCACCAAATTTAGGTATCAAAGTTCAATTGTGATTTTCAGTGAGGTAATGACTTGAATGTGGGTAAAAGCGGTGAAAATGCAATTTGGGGTTGAATGTAACCACTTCCAAATCAGTTAAATTTTAATTCTTTTAGAATTTCATGAGGCATATCAGATATTTTGGTTGCAGAAAGGGTTTTCATCATTTCATCTAAGATATTTTCAAATCAGTTACGAGTAATGATGAAAACAAAATTAGATCAAAATGGTAGAAAGTTGAAAGAGGTTTTCAGTTGCAAGAGATTGAATTTCATAATAGATCCAGGAATTCATCTTCTCCTATATATTTCTATCTTTCATTCTTTGTGGTGGTTGGAATTTTGGAAAAAATTTCTCTGGAATGAAGATACTTAGCAGAATTGGCCCTGGAATTGATGAATTCTGAATGGAAGACCTGGGATGTGCTTGTTCCAGACCATGAAGCTTTGCTTTGGCTATGATACCCCCTTCCCATCCGATCATTTTCTCATTCTCACCATTTTCTCTCTTGTATGACAGCATATGTTATTGTATAGTCTAGTTTATTAGGTGATTTGTGAGTTAATTTCATCCATTTTCATGTATTATTTCAAAGAAATCAATACAAAGAACAACAAGTGTTTAGTTTCAATTTAAATATTGTCTCCTTTCTCAGTTGAGCTATAATGTTTTATGGTCTTTGAACAAAGAGCCTAGATCATAAGTGCAGTCCCTTAAGGTTGTATGTTGCTTCATTTTTTCTTGTAATTCAAGGAATTATGTAAATGCTTTAGAGATTTAACAAGGTTGTAGTTTTGTTGAGGGGGATATCAAGTAAGAATGAGATTTAGATTGAACATTGATTTCTATTTACAAGGTAAATGGATAGATCATATATCTAAATATATGAATAAGTATTAGATATCCAAAATGCATGAGGGAGATTCATGAATTTGCCCAATGGATCGAGTATTGATTAGCTACAGGATCATAATTTTATTATTCATACCTAGTTTTCATCCACTTTCCCCACCCACATAAAATCAAAATCAAATTCAAATCATCTTTACATTTTATGTTGAAGAGCTAGAATAGTTTAACCCTCACTCAACTTGTGAATATCATAGAGTTGCAATTTGCTACTATAGATCTGTGTTATTACATGAGTTAATAGGAGAAATAAGGGTTTTCATCTATAGTAAATAGATTCAGGGATATATTTTGCACTGGCACAATCTCAATTGAATCTAAGGTCTACCCGCCTAGGTCTTGTAGAGCCTGAAGTAGAAAAAGGGTCAAGCCTTATAGTTGGCCCAAGATTGCAGTCAGGTGTATCCGTCATAGGAAGTTGCTAGCCTTAGATGCATTTTTCTGGTTTCTTGGTTGTTTGTAAAACTATTAAATCAAGAGCCATCAAAATTCATTTTATTAATTAAAATTTATAAAATAACATTGTATTAGAGACAAGTCATATGGGTTTCTATAAGCTATTATATTCACTTGACTATTGTAGGCAAATATCAAGCATTTCATTATTAGTCCCTACCTTTGAAAAGGTAGAGACTATTATTTTCATATGAATTAAAACCCATTAATCCTACTTTCATACTTTTCCGATCATAGGAAAAATAAATATATTGTAAAATTCATACTACTTAGATATGTCTAATTTTTTTTAATTCAAATTTTCTTATTTTTCTATTCATCTGCTATATTTTCCTAGTGGTTTTATTAGTTTTGTTTCTATTAAATAATAAATAAAGAACAAAAGCAAGTACATTTCAAAAATCAATATAGTTGTAAAGTTTTTGTTAGTGTCATGTGCGATGAGGAGCCTTCATCATATTTTCAGAAGTATTGGAGGGGACAATTGGCAATTCACACACTTAAATATTTAGCATCCTTATTGTTATTAGTCCCTATTGAATGTAATATTAAAACCTATAGTTGGTTTGGGGTAATGCAATGTTAAAAGAAAGGATAAAATAGTGCGCTATGGTGTTCTCTGAGGCATTTGCATTTGTGGGAGTTGCAAGCTAAGAAATTTTTTTGCCAAAATCCTTCAAAGCTTCTCCTAGTAAAACAATTCGACCTCTCATTTTCAAAATAAAATTTCATACAATTTTTTATGGTCATATAGGTTAGTATAGATTGATGTTATTTGCAAATCAAGGAATTGTTTAGGCATTGCTAGCTTTAGCTTTCTATTGTTAGTCAACCTATTATGTATTTTCTTCTTAAACTAAGCTAAAAATTTATTCATGGGATTGGATGTGTAATCTATTATATTTTTCAATTCAAAATTTATAATTTTCTTTTATCAATAGAATTGTAATGTTGTTGAAACTTTTTTCTTGAAAACTTTTGTGAAAATTTGAGAAACACAAAATCCTGAAATAGACTTTCTATGTGTGGCTACATGGGAGAGCCGATAGCTAGGATACAAAATAATTTTTTTTGGTTATTCTGTGGGCGAAGTCTTACTTTTCCTATGGTTCTTTCCATTTTGTTTTATATCTTTGGTTTGGCACAAGATGTAAACCTTTTATGTCCCCTTGTAAAATGTGAAAAGAACTTATGTGTGTTGTTGTTGTGGTGGTGACAGGGTTATTAACAGAGGTAAATGATTTTTCTATGTGTGAATATGATTATACTCATCTAGAGAAAGGTCATAACCACTTTAGCTTCTTTTAGTAGCTTAGTTAGTTCCATTTCGAATAAAGCCTCACTAATAATTTGAGCTCTTGGGTAGATCATCTCTGGCCACCTAATCCTTGTTTACATATCCATCCATGTTGCATTATGGAGTGCTGGGAGTAGAGAGGATTGAGATCTTTAGGAAATATATTATTGTAATAGGTCCTTGTTGCTTTGGAATCATTTCAAACATTGTAGTTTACAGCAGTAGGTTGTTATAGAGATAGAACTAGTTGGTGGCCACAATAGATAAGCCCTTACAATATTACCTTCTTTGTTACATCTAAAGCCTTCCATTGGGAGGTTAAACTATTCTGTTAATCAAGTCTATATGATAATTCCATAAGAATTTATGATTTGATCCACCAAAGTCCCATAAAAGTCCACTTTGAGACAAACTCAAAGCATACTTTTGCACTCATCTACTTATTGTTGTAGACAAATTTGTGCAATGTTTGAACAATCTTTTCTAGAAAATGCTACATGTAGAAAGGAAGCCTATCAAGAAGTTAAACTAAGGCTTGAGAATTTTTTCTTGTTCGAAACTATAAGTTGACTTAGAAGAGATCTATTATATTATTAAAGTCTTCAAAAGAAAAATGCCCTTCAAATGGTTAAAATGGCCTAGGCATAATTTTCTTCATATCCTTTCTACTATGGTTTCAATGGTGTCTTGTTCTATTTTCTAGTTTCTATTCATTCCAGTAGTCATTTTGTTGTTCAATTTTCTAATAAGTGAACTAGTATAGAGTGATTTGTTCTGTAAAGAAACATGATTTAGAGATAAGACAACAAAACAATACAATTGTGATACTATTATTAGGATTTAACATTGTAGTTTTTTTTAGTTGTGGAAAATATACCCTCCTACCTGAATAATTGAGTCAGCTTTTGGGAGTGATGAGTTTCTCATTAGAATTCTACTTGTGACTAGATGGGCACTCTGTTTTTCCCCATTCTTCCAATTTATTTTTGCACTTCCATTGAGGAGGTATCCTTAAATATTTTAGGAAATTTTATTTAATAGTTTTGAGGAGCAATCAGACCCAGGTGATCCCATGAATTCTATGGCAGTGGACAACCTTAAAAGTTTGACTTCCTAAATTTTAGGGACCTAATGTCTCATGGTTTTTTTAGGAATAGGCTAATGATAAAATACATTTCCAAAAGTCATCTTGAAGTTTATAAAGAAGAATTTAAAATCCAAGCCCTGCTCCAAACCCCCAAAAACTTTTGAGGCTTTCAAATTTGGCAAAATACTTATCAAAATAAAGGTAGTCAAAGTCATGCCAATTCTTCAGTTTTCTACTCATTGACCATGCTGGGTAACAAAATCCATGTATTTGCTGCTATGATTTTAAAGGTATCTTGTTCTATGTTATAGTTTCTGTTCATTCTAGTAGTGGTTTTGTTGTTAAATTTTCTAGTCAGTGAACAAGTATAGAGTGATTTGTTTCTCTAAAGAACCATGATTCAGAGATAAGACAAAAAAACAATATAATTGTGATATTGCTATCAGGATTCAACGTGGTATTTTTCTTGAGTTGTTGTGGAAAATATACCCTCCTACCCAAATAATTGAGTTAGCTTTTGGAAGCGATGAGTTTCTCATTAGAATTATACTTGTGACTGGATGGGCACTCTGTTTTCCCCCATTCTTCTAATTTATTTTAGCACTTCCATTGAGGAGGTATCCTTAAATATTTTGGGAAGTGTTATTTAATAGTTTTTAAGAGAATTCAGACCCAGGTGGTGCCACAAATTTTGTCGTAGTGGACAACCTTCAAACTTTGACTTCCAAAATTTTAAGGACCTGGGGTCTCATGGTTTTTTTAGGAATAGGCTAATGCTAAAATACATTTCCAAAAGTCATCCTAAAGTTTATTGAGAAGAATCTAAAATCCAAGCCCTACTTCAAACCCCAAAAAACTTTTTAGGAATTCAAATTTGGGAAAATACTTGTCAAAATAAAGGCAGTCAAAGTCATGCCAATTCTTCAGTTTTCTGCTCACTGACCATGTTGGGTAACAAAAGCTAGGAATTTGTTGGGGGAGATTATTATTTATTGACTAGTTTTGGATGGACTGGAGAATATATAGGGTAATTGGAATAATTATACTGGGTGTCTAGTTTTATTTTTCCATTTAAATTATTATTTCTTAGTTTTGAATTAATTATACTAGGTGTCTGATTTTATTTTCCATTTAAATTACTATCTCTAAGTTTTAAATTATGGAGTTACCAAATAGTTAATAAAACATAATGAATTGATTTGCTAGAAATTTGCTAAAATAAATGGTTTCTTCAATCTTTTTTTCATTCTTATAATCTATTTATTCTTAGCTATTTTCTTTAAATTTATTCTTCTACTTCGCTCCCTATTCTTTTTTTAGTGTAAAATTCCTGCTGGACTTGTGAATCAAATATGGTTGGCAAGTGGCTTTCTAGAAACTAGGTAGGTGAGTATCTAACTAGTACTTGTTTAGTTGAGTTGTCTACTAAATTTTTAGAGACTTCTTATTAATCTCTACTAGATACCATCCAGAGAAGAATACTTCCCCACGTTCACTATTTTCTTTGTCATGATTTGATCAATATTTATACAGATCTTATAGCTATGCATTGTATACATTCTTTTATAAATTAATATGTTTTATAGAAGCGTTTTGCATCTTTTTTTTACTTGATCAGTTTCATTTGATAGATATTTTGATTTGCCAAGTTGTACTAAATCCTGGGCCTATTGCTCCTATGCTCGTGCTCCCATCTTCTATCATGGCTCCTACCCCAGCTTCATTTTCTTTGTAAATTATTTTTACAATGGAGAGAAATCATTTTAGAAAGGAAATTTTGATGACCCTTGATATCTTTCTTTCCTAAATGGCATTATCTATAAGCTCAATCCATGAATCAAATATTAGGGTTGGATTTAAACTCCCTCCTATCTTTTTCTATATTTAGGAGAAGGGGGTGAATTTTAGGCTATTGATGTTAACTCATCTTCAACTTAGTTATGGCATTGTCTTATTTAAAACTTATGACTAGCATGATTCTTCGCAAATATTTTGACCAAGCTCTATATCTCAACTCATAGAATCCCAAGTTAGTCACTTATATTATCAAGGTTCCCAGAAGCCTTTACTTGAGACTTCTCACAACAATGTTTATTTCAAGTCTTCTTGCTTTATATGTAATATTTAAGGACAACATAAATTGTATTAACCATCTACTCTATTTAATTTGTGAAGGTATCTATCAAAGGCATTCATTAGTTTGTATGAAAAATGAATATATATATATAACCATCTTACACATTAAAACTTAATACATAACCATGGATAAAAAGAAGGTATGACAATGAATTTACCTTACCAGATGTCAATTTCAAATCCCAAGCGATATAGGAGTTCATGTTATCAAGTGCAAGTAGGACCTAAGAATTTTATATTACATAAGAGTATCAGATATAGTTTCAAACAATCCATAAAATATTACACTTTTGAACCTTAAAATGAGGTGCAACTTTACTTATTTATTTTGTTAGATATGAGGATCAGAGAAAGCATAAGAAGAGTAAATTATGTTAACAAAAAAAATGTCTCTTGTCTTGAGTACTCCATTCATCTTTTCTTTTCTAGACATAGTCTAAAATAGCTAACTTGCAGCTGTAAACAATTATTTTCTCATTCATCATATGCCTTTAATTGTGACCTATTCTATGATATATAATAAAGAGAAAATTCTAGATAAGTCTCATATTGATATTTGTATACTATGTAGTTCATAATAAAACCAACTAGCATAGAATCATACTTCATTTTG
This sequence comes from Cupressus sempervirens, assembly GCA_028749045.1. NCBI lineage: Eukaryota > Viridiplantae > Streptophyta > Pinopsida > Cupressales > Cupressaceae > Cupressus > Cupressus sempervirens. Next base: position 760,196,786 of record CM053786.1, on the reverse strand, counting down.
TTTTCATACTTTGTATGTCCAGGCATATATCTATTTCTCCCCTTCATATACTTTGATTATTAAACTTGACTTCATCCTTGCTAACTTGCCGAAAAGATGACTTGTGAGCAATAAATATAAACATCAAATAATATTCTATGGGCTTATATATTTCTCTAACTTATCATTTAGTAGAATCAACAAAATTTAACATAGAATTAGTCCTCAATATTAGCGGTAACATCTTCTCTTGTTAGGCTCCAACAATGGACCTTTAAATGACATAACATTTTGCAAGAGGCATCAATTTGTGTTCCATGTTCATATATTTGACATTGACAATGCTCACTTGATACTAATTTTATATGATGACTGAATTTGGTTATTTCTATTCCTTACATAACTATGTATGCTATCATTGACTATTAGTTCTATAATGGATAGTTGTAGTAGACTGAAAAGAAGCTACAAATTCAATCATAAGATTTGAATTGTTATAAAAACATGGCCACAGCTAGGTTGTTATCATTGGTTAGCTATATTTCATAGTCCCTGCAGTAGACATGTTTTCACCAATGTAATTTTCCAATATTGCTAATTTAAGACCCATTTTAATTATTCATCTCTTCCTGCATTTTGCTAGAGAATATTGTCAATGCGACAGGTCCCCATCTAAATACCTATTCTAGTTGTTCCTTCCTTGCATATCCCCATTACAAAATATTGATGGTCAAATAGACAAGGGTTCCAAAACCATTAACTAACATTGACAAAGGCTTTCTGCAAGATAAGTCTTCACTACAAAAATTATTTCATAGTCTCCCATTTCTTTAATATTGAGAAAAAGTAGCTTAAATATATGACAAAGCTAGTTGAGATACTTTTCTCTCCACCTATTATTTGGTTTTCTAGTCAAAATTTCATTTCTTAATCTGAAAGAGACTTCCATAAAACCTGTTTCCAAAGTAGTTACTAAAGATGTAAAGATCATAATTTACTTTCCTTAAATTAGAATGTTGATGCTATTTTAATATTATTGTATGAATGTTGATATATCTAGACACAGAGAGGGTGATGACTTTAATAGTGTCAAATAGTTTTATCCCTTCAATTTTTACCATGTCCTCCCTTATATTCTAGCTACTGAGATTTAGATATATGTTAGTGTGGGTAACAAATTTAGAGTGTAAATTTTCTATACTAATATCAATCATAGTCTTCATTCTAGTTAATGAACATGAATCTATAGTCTTTTTCCAAAAAACTAAAATTAACATTACAATGTTTAAAGTAACTAAAATGATGGCTCGTTCAATCTTTCCATATAAAAATAATCCATATATAAGATAAATATCATAAAACTATAGAATTAACTCAACTTAGCTTTTCTATATGCATGAATTTCAAATAATTCCATCTTCTTGAGTCTGTTGTTGTCATGGGTGAGTGAGGATCACCATATCTTGGCTTGAATGGATCAAGATCTTTGTCATAGCATGAATTTGTATGAATATTTCTGATGCATAACTAAGCATGTTGTCTTTACAATGTTAGAGTTGACAACATGTCTTCCCCACTATGTTGCAGGCAACTGGCATAGCAGGATTACCATATCCTGTACTTACCTTGAACCCACAATTGCTTCATCTTTCTTTCATTCATCAAATGGAAAACACAAGTTTAGCTGGACCAACTACATCAGGCCAGGCATTAGAAAACCCAATAATACCAGAAAAATACAAATCAAGTACCATAATTCAAGATAGATCAATTAATGATGCTCTTCACACTGTGCATTGCTTTCAAATCAATTCATTTAACTTCAACATTGGTGATTTTTTATTTGATACAATACAAATGTTTCTTCATTCTCAATATACATGTGCTAAACTTTGTAATGGATTGGTCGATCATTTCTTGCATTCGTGCCACCATGATTTTGATCTAGCTTCAAGATCTTTTTTGCATGAGCTCCACGCTTTACTACTTTATGATTTGTATAAAGTAACCAACAAGGCCACATACTTACAAAGAATGCACCTCTTGGGCATTGAAACTAATTCGCTAAGTGAATCGAACCTTTGGGGTGACACATTTTGTATCCATTGGTTGTCTCTTTGGCTAGACATACCCATATGCATTTGATCAAACCCTATCTCCATTTCAAAAAAGACGCACCTCATCCTACAATATCAATTGTTTTCCATGATATCAATCCATTGGCTAGGCACTATGAACCTATCTTCTCAAGAGTAAGTACATACAACACAATACAAACTAGGAAACAACAAATGTCACTTTTATCATCCCCCATACCAAATATTCTAGACATAACTGAAGAAGAGTTAGCTCACACTGGTCTGAAAAAATCCTCTGCATTTACTTCTTGATATGGTGAGAGCATGTTTGCAGCTATAGCCTTCTTGGTTGACAATCGGTTTGATGCAATTTCCTTGCAATTGTTCATGACCCAATCATTGGCCAATGCATTAAAAGTAAATAACAAATTCACATTGTGTTGTTTCCATATGGATAGCTAGTTTTTTGTGTCAAATAAAAAATTCCTCTTGCAAGAACACACACTAGTTGGGAAGGCTAGACTAGAATATGCCAAGAGCAAATTGGAAAGTTGTGCAATGTGTTTGCTATGGTTGTCATACATCTTCAATATTGTGATAAACATATAGCAACCAAATTTGCTGTCTAAAGTCCATGTCTACTGCAATTGTATTCAACCAAGAACATCCATTGACTTGATTTATTTGAAGAATAGCATAGGTCATTGCCATTATGAATACCCCAACTCAAGCATGCATAATTCTTGAAATGTTGTGATTCAACAAACACATCCACAAAGTCACTAATGCATTTGTCAATGATTTTTCTATGCTCTCTCTTCAACCAACCACAAAGATAATTGCAACAAGTGATCTCATTTGCACACATTATGTAGATGCTATTGTAAATAGAAATAATCCTGATCATGCTACTCCATGGAACATAAGCTAGAATAAATGAAACCCTGTAATACAAACCTTGACTAGCCTAGAAGAAAGGCTTATCTCGTTGCATATTGCTTTTGCACAGATAAGGCAATTAGGATGCAAAAGAGCACAATATGGCTTGAATGGTACAATAATCAAATGTTCTTATTGATTTTGATAAAGTGCAACATGCATTTCCTAGAGACATTGATGAGACAAACACTATTATAGTTAGACTAAAATGTAAGTTACAATATAAAAATGCATATGCACAAGGAAATGCAAGACCTTCTTATGTCATGAATGCTTTAACAATATTGTCAAAGACACCATTCTATAGAAAGGAAAAAATCTCGATTAATAAAGATTGACAACTTCTATTCGCAAATAAGAAGATGCAACAACAAACAAATAATGACATAGATGGTAAAATAGATGGCCATGATACTATACCTGAAGATGAAGAAGAAGCTAAAGCTAAATCACTTATACATTGGTTTAATGAATCACAATCAATCAATTATCTTGGTTTAACTATTGTTGAAATTGCACCAATAGAAGGCTTCAAACCTCTTGGCATTTTCCAAGATACCTACTCAGAAAAAATGAACTTTCCAACATTGTTTTTTGGATTTCCATAAGCAGAAGAAATCACCAAAAGATTCACCTACCAAAAAATTGCCAAGTGGAAGTTTGTGCATAAAGAAAACAAATTTTCAACACATATAACAAACATTTTTTCAAGGCTATCAAAATAATAATCCAACAAATATTGTCAGTAGCATGGGTTTGTATAAGGAAGGTTGAAGTAAAAGGTAACAAACTATATGCAAGGGATGTGTGAAACCCTACAAACCCAGACAAAATTTTGAGATCTGCAATAGGTTTTAGATCACTCAAAAGTATTCGTACATCTCCTAACTATTTACACAATACAAGGAAAATAATTTTTGCCATGATCTGAGAACTTGGCCCTCCAACCTTTTTCATTAGATTAACAAGTGGTGAACACTTTTGGCAACCATTATGCAATGCATTGCAACATATCTCTAACACCCAACAATGAAGTCAAAATGACTCTTTGGAGGATAAAGACTTGGACTTAAAAATAAGGAAAAATTAAATTATTTATAGTCCCTAGTTCAATCACAGGGTCAATGCATTTCAAAAAATGATGCTAAAAAATGATACCTTATTCCGAAAAGTGTCTGATTTTTTTTTTCTCACCAAATTCTAGAACCAAGTCAATGAACATGTCCACTTCATGTTATGGATCAAAGATGCACCTGTCTTCAGACATTGCAAAAATAATAACATAGAGGACTTCATTGACAAGTATATTTCATGTGACTCTACACTATTAAATCCAAATCTTGTCAAAATGCAAACTCACCACCACACAAAAACATGCAAAAAGTATAGAGCATCTAGCTGTAGATTTAGCTTTCCCTTTCCTCCAATGAGACAAACAACAATATTGGAGCCATTGTTAAATATTGATCCTACAATTAAAGATAGAGCAAAATTTTTCTTCAAACATTTATAAACCAAACACTACATAAAGGAAGTTACATTTGACAATTTCCTCAATGAATTCCAACTTGGAGAAGCTGATTACATTTCCATCTTGCAAGCATCGTTGTTCCAAAACATTGTCTTCCTCAAAAAGCAACCAACCAATATATGGATAAATTTATTTTCTCAAAAAGTCCCTACATTATGGTATGAAAATATAGACACACAATTTATATTTGATGCATATGCTACTGCATCATATTGTAGCTCATACATGACACAAAAATATAAAACATTATCATGAGTATTTAGCCAAATATGAAAAAATGCACCTATGCTTACAATGAGAAGGTGCATTTCATACACAAACTAGGAAATGCATTGCTAAATTACCAACAAATATCAAGTTGTCAAGTAGTTCATATTGCCTTATCTTTACCATTACAAAGAAGCTTGAGAAGTACTATCTTCATTAACACCTCTCCACTAGAAACTAGGATTATTATGCTTAAAATTCCCAAGCTTTTAGCAAAAGAGAAATATGACTTCAAAAATATCATGTATGCATCTATAATAGAGAAGTATATACAATGATCCAAAACTCCTTGAGCAAATGTCACTTGCGGAATATACAACTTTTTACCCAAACAACCTATCAAATCCTAACAAAAGAACAAGACCACACATCATACATTATGTAAGATATAATCCACATATTTATCATGAAATTTTTTGTAGAGAAAAACTCATGCTTTATGTCCCTATTATAAATAGCGAGAACTTGCTATTGACCACGCACAAATCATGGAGTTCAATGTTTCAAACACACAAAGTACAAATCACTAGGAATGAATTTTTTTTTCACTTCACCAGTAGATAACAAATGGCGTGACATTGGTGAAGCTACAATAGAAGCTAATGGCAAATATCACCTAACAAAAGACCTTGAAATTGGAGAAGGCCAAAATGAAATCAAGAAATACAACACTATGTCTAACATGAAACATATAAAAGAGTCACAAAACATGCAACTAGTAGATGCTCACTATTTTTAGAAATTCCCCACCCATTCATTCTTCTAAATGAAGAATACTTCAGCTTGTGAAGGAAGCTAAATGAAGAGCAATAGTCAATAGTGAAAGATGTTCTCATGAAAAAGAGACTAACATTTGACAAAACACAATACTTATTCTTGACAGGAGGTGCTGGTACTGGAAAAACATTTACAACAAAAGTCCTCTTTCAAGCAATGTCTGGATCTATGATAAGTAACTAGATAGTGACTTGTACAAGCCCAAAGGCATTATTGTTGCTTCCATAGGGAAAGTTGCATTTAATGCAGGCGGCATAACTTCACATTCTATTTTTCAGCTACCATGTAACTCTTCAAAGATTTTGCCATTGGACTCAAACACTTTTGACAACATAAACAAGAAATTGGATCAACTACAGGTCTTGCTCATTGATGAGGTGTCATTTATTGGTTCACGAATTCTATATTATATTGATAGAAGACTTAACCAAATCAAATATACACCAATAAAACCATTTGACAATATTAACATCATATTTTTTGGTGACTTATATCAAGGGAAACCAGTATGCAATAATTGGATATTTGAACAGCCAACAATAAATAGTGAAAAAAATCCCATACACATTTTGGCTAGAAAATGTCTTATGCTTTGAATTAAACATTGTCACAAGACAAAAAAAAAAAACACTTCATATCCATTCTTAATTGTACAAGAATTGGTCAACAGAGTGATGAAGACCTCAACTACTTGAATATAGCATGTTACAAGACAGCTCCTAATGACCCTAAATTCTCATACTTGTTCCATAGAACTCCACTATTTTTGAACATAATAGATGAATGTTGGACTTATTTCCTGGTATGCTTTATGAGTTTAAATTTCTTGATGAAATAAAGTCGCACACTAATAATTTCCATTGCCAAGTTTAGAAATTGTCATTGCTTGTTGTAATCTATCTAAAGCTAGGCATTCTAGTTGAGCTAATAGGTATTAACCTTGACACAGAAGATGGACTAATCAATGGTGATGATGGAGTCTTCCAACTACATAAAAAAAATCATGAAGATATTTTATGGACTTAATTTAATGACACTACAATTGGCATATCATGACGCAAAAAAATGTAGAACTTATATACTAGTTCTATTTCACCTTCTTGGACCCCAATAATGAAAATAGCTAAGAAAATCAAAACTACTACTAAATTTATCACACAAAATAATTCCCTCTTCAACTAGCATCTGTAAGAACTATCCATAGAGCATAGGGTTTGACAATGGATGGACTCGCTTTTGACCCCCAAAATGTATACCAACATGGTCTAACCTACACAACCCTTTCTTGTGTAAGAACAATTGAGACATTATATTTGATACACAAACTACAACATCAAAATTTCAAAGTCTTGCAAAAAGTTGACAAGGAAATGGAATAGCTTCAAAATCAAGCAAAATGAAAAATTCAACATTGCCTCCCTCTCCTATCAATGCTCTATGTTATCATGTGCTCACTAAATGCTCACAACCTTCCATTACATGTAGACAAAATTGTTTTCTACCATGACTTGGTGAAAGCACATGTACTATGCCTCCAAGAAACAAGATATAAGATGGATGCACACCTCCCATTGCTACATGAACTATACAATTTCTATTCTTCATTTGCTATTCATGATATATTGACTTGTTGTATGAAAACAACTACAATACTCAATACGAATTATTTTGCAACTGACTCTCTAAAATCAATCACCATTGATATATTGCATATCGATCATACCACACAAATTACTAATGGTTATATAAGACTAGGTGCACTTATCACTGACATATCAAACCTAATGCTAAATACCTTTACCTCATTGCCAAAAAATTCAAAAGGAATCATTATAGGATACTTCAACATTGACATGCTACATCCTAGTAAAAAACAAAAAATGCTTGCAGAACTCATGCAACAATACATCTTCTCTTTAATAGTTGAAAAAGAAACAACACTTGTAGGTACTTTACTAGACCACTTTTAGATACGTAATACTAATCAAGAATCTACAAAATTCATTCTCCTAGATACATATTGGTCAGATTATTTTGCAGTATCTCTACAACTCCATTTGTATATTACAAAGCCTTTGTCTTAGAAAATTACCTTCATAAAACCACTTACATTCTTTACTCATGCATTAGAGAACCAATATTTAACACAAATTTCTGATTTCCTTTACAAGATTCTCTCATACCATATCTTTACACAAGTACATATAAGTTTTATACATTTTTTATTGCATAAGAATATTGACCTGTTTCATTCACATGACCTTTGTCAAATTTACTTTTTTATTTCTCTTACATCCAAAAAATTTCATAGTTTAATTCATGAATAGATATTCAATACACCCATCCAAAATCAACAAACATGAAGTTGACAACAACCTTGATAGAAATGAGCTTCAAAAGTAGAGTTCAACTCTCACAAAAAGGTATTGCAAGATTAGACGCAACATTCCATACCTTTCCATGCATCCATTTAATTTATATACATATTTACTTATTCCACTAACTTTTTTTAATACATTTTCTAGAACTTTGTTTATATCCTCACATGAACAACAAAGCCTTGTAGTAGATAATAATAGATCTCATCATAGATAGCTAGCAAAAAAGTATAAATAATTATGTTGTTCTCAAACTTTTTAGTTCATTTCTATGTCATTGGAGACCTTAGAATAATAATCTCTTGTCTTCATATACTTAAAACACAAGAAAACAATGTATCCACCATTGTAGATATTTGTACGACATAGTTAGGTACTATTTTTGAAGGTGATATCCTTGTCACTTATGGTCCTACTTATGCCAAGAATCCAACAAGCCCAAAAAAGGCTCCTATAGTGCATGTTGATCTTGTCAATAGTGATGGTCACATGACCATAATAGTAAACATAACCAACCAATTAATCAATAGATTTATGACTTGAAGCTTTTTCTGGTGCAAGTATCCACATAAAATATTTCTCTCTCAAGAAAAAAAACATAGTATGAAATAGGTGATGCAGACTATTGCATCCAACTAACTGCACAAACATCTATTGAAACAATTGACCAAGTCTACAGCAACCAAAAACTAATGCCTAACATAAGAATATGTCAACTTATTTAGTCACCTAATAACTATTCAATTGGCATGTTAGGTGTTATAGTGGCAGCTCATAAGAAAACACCAAAAGAGTACGAGCTACACGTCAAAGATGGAGAATCCATATCAGACACATCCATTGTAAACTTTTTATTCCCTTTCTAAATTCATAGTTTCTTTTTTTCCTCAATATAAAGTTGCTTCCTTTGCTGACTATCATATTTATTTTTATTGCAAGTTACTATTCTTGAATTCCATACTCAAGCTTACACAACACTCCAACAAATCCTGCATTCTACTACAATGTTGCTCCTCCTCCTGAAGAATGTTGTATGTAGTGGGCCTAGAGGAGCAAATAGAATTAAAACATCATCATCAACACACATTGATAGCCTCAATAATGAAAGTACTCAAAGCTCTACAGAACATACTCTCCTATAGTAGCTAGGTAACTGACAAAACCATAACACCTCTCCAATAATACTGCAATCCTATTCTAGATAAAACACATTTCAAACTGATACCAAAATCTTCTTTTATTTCCTAGGTCACTGAAACCCTCTGGCCAAAGAATGCTTATTTGCAACCATACCAGCTACTATGCACAAAATGCAACCAACCAACTTTGTTGGCACCCTCCTTAGTCACCACAACTATCCAATGTCTTGCATGTGGCCAAATCACAAACTTTTCCTATGGACCTTTCTTGATTTCCATCATAGAAACTGAGAATAAAATTGTTGAATGTACCATGACTGAAAAATGCTTCAAGAATACTTTCCATAGCTTGCAAACATACCTTTTGACACCTACAAAAAAATATCTCAACAATTGTGTACCTGTTGTGATCATTTGAAATATAGGGGACTTTTTCTATTGCAATCAATGACAATATCATCTTCATTATAGGAGAAACCACCAACATAAGCTAGAACTAATTCATCTTTCTATTCCTTTTTCTTTGTCAAATATTAATTTCCCTTCCATGCCTTTCCACTAGATGAATTCATTTTGGAATGTATTGCAGGTCAATTAAGGCTAGTCCACGTTTTTGGTCATTGTGAGGATTCAATATAGACAATCACATTGAATCCAGTGAAGACCTTGTAGATATGCTGCAAACATATTTTTGATAGATATCACTTCTATTATAAATTCTTTGGCCTGTATAGAAAGGCTTTGATGAACAATATCCAATACACAGATCTCATAGATACTTTAGTAAAAATTATGTCACTTGACTAGAAATTTGTATCCTATGTTCAGGCATAGAGAAATGACATTTAGTTGAAAACATGAAGTCTAAAATTTTGCTATCCATAGAAAAATATTGTCTTTAGTCAAATTTTCTAATTTAAGTACTGGAGTGAGTTTATATTCTTGTCATGTTTTCTAGGCTATCATGATTTCTATGCATTGATTTTGTTTATGGTAATGGGTCTCTTAGGTCTAACTTTTGATGCTATTTATGTGTCTTAAACATGATATGTGCTTCAAATTTGGTGTTGGCTATTACAAATAAGAATGAGCTTTATAATACTTTGATCATTCCTTTAGACAGGTCACCACTTTTACATTTATCTATTGAAATCAATCATGTAAATATTGATAGGAGATTTTGAGATCCTCGGCTAAACACATAAATACTAGAGTTATGGTCTTCCATGTCTTTGCTTTACTATTGATGCAATAGATTCCCTAAATACTTCAATTTCCTAACAATACAGAGGTTTGGAATTTTGCCTTTACATTCATCCATTTGATGATGCTTGGTCCCTACATACTATGTGTCCATCATGAGTAATGCCAATCTTTTTCTTGTTCATAGGTTGCTTGAAGTTGTGACTATTGTCTACATATGAATGACATTGATGCATTTGGTTTGATACATAGGCAATAGTAAACATAAAAAGAGTCATAGCAAACAACAAATAGCAAAGGATTTATGTTTGGTTTCTGATAGATCCATATCTAAGTTCACTAAGGGAATATTTTCTAAATGGATCTATTTTCTACCTAAAACAAATTCAGAAATGATGTTACTTGTATCTATATCTACTGCTTCAATTCCCAACTGCTCGAATAATGATAATTTATCAATAACCTTTGGATTTAAATTACCTGTTGCTCGAAGGTTTTTTAACTGATAATGCACTTTTTTTATAAGTTATATAACTATTACTTTATCTACAAAGTTATCACCCAAAAACTAGGCTCTTGGAGCTACAAGAAAACTAGCCAGCTAATTAGGCCTGATTGATAGTTTATCTCATGGGACTAAATGAGCACTGTAGCAATTTTTGGAAAGTCTCAAAACTATGTTTTATGATCCTTAGAAACCTAGTCCAATCCCTAAAGTGATGAGTTAAGAAAATGCATAGAAGCCTTACTAAAAGAGGAAATGTGAAGACATTGTGTGCAAGCCTTACTTAAGGAGGAAATCCTACAAGGTATCAATTTTGAGATCCTCATCTAAACACAAAAATACTAGTGTTCTAGTCTGCCATGTCTTTGCTTTACTATTGATGTAATAGATTCCTTAAATACTTGAATTTCCTACCAATACAGAGATCTAGAATTTTGCCTTCACATTCATCCATTTGATGATGCTGTGTCCTTGTATATTATGTGTCCATCATGAGTGATGCCAGTCTTTTTCTTGTACACAGGTTGCTTGAAGTTGCAACTATTGTCTACATATTGATGACATTGATGCATTTGGTTTAATACACAGACAATAGTAAATAGCAAAAGAGTCATAGAAAACAACAAATAGAAAAGGAATTATGTTTGCTGTCTAACAGATCCATATCTATGTTCACTGAGGGAATATTTTTTGTATGGATCTATTTACTACTTGAATTAGATTTATAATGATGTTGTTTATATCTCTATCTACTACTGCAGTTCTCAACTACTGGAACAATGATAATTTATCAATAACCTTTGGGTTTAAATTATCTACTACTCGAAGGGTTCTTAACTGATAATGCACTTTTTTTATAAGTTATATAGCTATTACTTTATCTACAAAGTTATCACTCAAAAACTAGGCTCTTAGAGCTACAAGAAAACTAGCTAGTTGATTAGGCCTGATTGATAGTTTTTCTCCTAGGACTAAAAGAGTACTGTAGGAAGTTTGGGAAAGTCTCAAAACTATGTTTTGTGATCCATGGAAACTTAGTCCAGCCCCTAAAATGATGTGTGAAGACAATGTGCAGAAGCCTTACTAAAGGAGGAAATGTTAAGGCAATGTATGCAAGCCTTACTCAAGGAGTAAATCCTACAAGGTATCTTGACATGAAAGCTAGAGTGTGTGTTAGCTTTAGTTTTTTTGGAGAAAGGAGATGAAGCAACTTAAATTGGAGATGAAGAAGCTTAAAATTTCTTTGTGATTAGATGATCAAAGTGTGGGTGTAGGCATGACAAGATCAAAGGATTGTTATTGGACTCATAAGCATCACATCCAACTACCACTCAACATCACCATGGAGGATTGGTTCCATGAGTTATAAATGTAATATAACTCTTTTTTAGTCAAATGATCAAAGTTTTAAGTTTTAGAATCAATTTTTGTTAATCCTCTATGTAGAATCATGTTTTTCAATTCTTTCATCAACTTGCATGGATTGAATATTCATCAACTTCTATTTGGGAATGTAGAGAAATGAATTTACTTTGACTTCTAGTCCAGGTTGAAGGTTGGCCATGAAGAATTAAAATAGATCCAAAACATTTTGTCCAATTTGTTTCAAACCCTCAATCCAAACCTGTTCATACAAGGGTTTGATAAAATCTTTGGTATAAATCATTGGAAAAAAAAGCAAGTTCACTACACTTTAAAAATAATAGGTCTCATATTTAATGGTTTTAATACATACAAGAATAGTGATGCCCTTGCAGGCAAAACACATGAAATTTTCTATTTTGCATTGTCAAATATATTAAATGAATTGATATTCACAATGGAATGTTTTCTTATGGCATATGAAGACAATAATTTTATAAAGTAATGTGTGAAGACCATCATACATGCATGATGACTAGATCTAACAAGATAATGAACATTCTTTAACCTGTCATTACCAAATTTTTAGTAGTAAGAAAATCACAATCATAATATCTCTTTTTCTTTGAATATCTAAACAAGGTGTAGGGTAAGGACTAAATTGGTTTTACCATAGAATTATTGATCTATAAAAGTGGGCATATGTATAGACTTGATGTTAATTAGGGATCTAGTGAGACATCGAAGAGTGTTGCATGGGTATTGTTTATGCGACCAATT